>WBNO01021959.1:0-111669 GCA_013400575.1 Peucedramus taeniatus
TTTGTTATAAGTGCATTTCAATTTTTGTTTTTACAGCAATAGGTTAGATCATTTGAAGTGAAGCTAAGAGCAAAGATTAGAATGTTTTTAACATCCTAAGGAAAATTGTTCTTTCCATATTGACAGTTTGTGTCCTCCTTGTCAGATAAGTAGATTTTTTGTAGAGTGGATGTTCTAGATATTGAACGGTAAGAATTCCCTGATGGACTCATGAAATACCACTAACTTTTTATTTGTGATTGTTAAGTCAACAGTCAGAGACTGTTGCAAACTATGCAGTGGTGGATGTAGAAATGTGAGATAAAAAGAAAACACTGACAGGCAGAGGGGACTAAAGTAACCTGGCAAGGTTATCTTATTATTATCTCTTCATTATCTGTCTGTGAATGGTCAAAAAATTAACATACATTAACTGTGTACCACTGTTGCAGAGGCTTTTCAGTATTTCTTTATCTTTTCAACTAGACAAGGTCAGGCAAATATTTGAACATACTCTTAGAGATCTTTGCTCCAAAAAAGGACAGATTACATAAGGTGTGGGTTATTTTTATATTTTCAAGATCCTAACACGTGGCTGGGTTTTTCAGATCATGATATATACATTTTTATGGATGCATATGTGAGAAACCATGAGAGTAGAAAGAGGAAAATATTATTTATTCTGCCATAACAGCAGTATCAATGATAATGCATATGAAAGACTAAGTTTTCTTTTCAGTGTCTGGCATTATTTTAAGCCCAGAAGAAGGAGGTTTCACTTAGCCTAAATAACGCTATTGAACTTCTGCCTAAGAAGAAAACAAGCTTAGCTAGTTCAGCTGGGTGAATATTTATTTTTTTTCTCTCTCACTGTCCCTTAGTCTGCTGTAACTACACACCCAGATGGTACTACCAGAAAAACTGATTATGCTCTGGTGCTGAGAAGAAATGATGAGCTAGTAGCTGAAAGACTTTGTAAAGGCAGGACATACTTTCATAAAAATATATATTCTTCAGCTAATCTTATAGGGGAATAAAGATATAATTCAGAAAATACACTTAGAAGGCTGAGGAGGTGTAGTAGCACTGTGTAATCTTGCAAGATTGTTAGTGGGCAGAGCCTGGGTGTGGTGCAACACAAACTAGCTGGGGGTTAATCAGTGGGAAGCAAAGTGACAGACATTGGAGTAGCTTCAAAAAACATTGTTAGAAATAATATCCTTAAATTGATCTCATTAGATGGAGTCTGCCTAGGAATGAAAACTGAAATAGGAGAACTTGTGAAAAGAATGTTGCCATTTTTAGCTTGGTTGGCGACAAATGATTAAGAGAAGGAAGAAAGCTGAGAGCTGAGCTGAGAGCAGTAGCTGTGTAGGTTGGTCAACTGCTCCTGAACAAGGAAGAAGCACAGACTTCTAGAAATGGACCCACAACTGACTGGAAATTTTTAGCTTGATTCCTTGCTTTCTCAACTGGTCTGACTGAGAAAATCTTCCCATGACACATGCAGAATTAGCTACTTATATTCCAGTGTATAAACAGTTAAAGTCTCACTTTCCATTTGTAAATTATACTGAGTATGCTTAGATATTCACTTCTTGCTGTTAAAGCTATTAAGTAAATAGCTTCTTATTTCAGTAAATAAATTACTGTGAACTCTTTAGAATTTTGAGTATTCACTTATTTAATCACTGCTTTTCTCACAATTCCATATTTCATGTTGTCATATCTGACAGTCCACATTGCATATATGGTTAGGCCTACTAGACTTTTATGCAGATATATTCTGGGTGAAGACTTCTGTATACCTCCCAGCTATTGGTAAACTATCTTCTCTGAAATCTTTTGAAAGCAAGATATTAGTTTCTTGAATACCTTTGTGAAGCATTCCAGTGGTGACCACAGGTACTAGTAATTTTTTAACCTGGTGATGCTGCAAAGGTAGTTTGCAGCATTTGACCTGTGAGACTAGGATCCAGGGAACATAAGGAATGTGAGGATGGAATCAAAACTGGTCTTGTTACAGCTGTAATGTAGAGGAGCATCTGAGTTGTGTGTGTGCAGGTGTGTATCCCTGACACTTAGCAAATCCCTGTCACTTCAGGGGTGCTCCAGTTAGAGCTTTGCAGGTGGAGACAGAAGATTGACTTGCAACAATATGAGGACTATTTGGCAGCCAGCTTCACAGTAAAGTATTTGACTGTTATAGCGACTCAGACAGTTCCGGAGAGTACCTCAGGCAGCTCCTGGTACCCACAAACCAGCAGATAGGCACAACCTTCATGCTTAAGATGTATTGATTAATTCCCTGGGTGAGTGAGCTACCTACGGCAGATACTTGCCTGGCAGTCCCTGCTATAGAATTGGTTACTGCACATTGGTAGTTTGATATAGTCTAAACTGATATTGCAAATGTAGTCATGGTCATGTAGGACAATCTTTTCTATATAGTTCAGACAGCCAGGAGATATCTTGTGCATTATTAAAGGTCATAAATAGAAATGAGTTCTGTATGCACTGCAGTGATCATGCAGGACTATGGACCAGCTGGGCGCAGCTCCTAATTTCTCTGGAGATGTTCTAGCAAGGACCTTGCAATAGATACTTTGTCAACATCCCAACAATGCTTGACCACCCTGTATAAGAGATTTCACTCCCCATGTAAACACTAGCCCATGGAAAAACTGGGTACACCCTGAAAGGATGTATGCAAAACCCATTTAATTCTACATATAAAAAAATTGAACAGAATAACTTCCAAACCCAAGCTCAAGTGTTGCTACCAAAGGAAATTCAAAGTCAGAATACTCTTTTTCTTGTGGATAGTATTTTTGTCTTCAACATATTTCTGAAGCTAAAATATCCCAAGCCCATGCAAGTAAAGATTTGTGTTTAGTTCAGGTTAACACAGAAATAAACTAAAACTAAAAACAAAGGGGGGATAAAACCAAAAAGGCATGGAACAAAAACTTAGGACATTTAGAAAGTATTGTAATAATCATGTTACAATTATATTATGTACTTTTCCTTGTACTCGTTTCTGTCTGAGACATTAAATATATTACCTGGTGACTTGGAAATTAATTGGGAAGTTATAGTGCTAACTGGACAGTTGGAGTTATTAATTTAATTTGGTTTGATTAAGGGTTTCACTTTTAAGAACCATTAGGATTTAATTCTGACTTCAGTTACCCATGAGTAAAAATCTACATTGAAGTTTCAGGTTAGCTTAGATTTTACATTCATTTAGCAAAGATATATGACAAAGAGATGACATTTTCCATGCAAATATTGGCACTTGTGTAAAGACAAGGTGTAAATGTAATAAATGCAGCAAGAGAATATGGCTTTGAGAACATGGCTTTGGAACAGTTTCTTCATATTTCTGCCTGTGTCTTCTAGTATTTTCAGATTATTCAGTCTTTTTATACATACAGATATTTTGTGCTCTTTTTAGTACATTTTAATATATATTCCTCTCCAAGATGACATTCAAGTAGCACAAAGAAACTGGGAAAATTTAGTATTTCCTTAGCATTTTCTTAAATTGTCTTGTAGTTTGTAGTTTATCCAATAATGCTCCTTTAGGAGACACATTAGCAGTGGCAAAAGAGACTCTGGTCGATGGCATTGACCTCCTCTGCAGGAAGTGCTCCCACAGAGGCACCCTTGGCAGGTCAAATTCTCCATGGCACTAAAATTTCTGAAATTACAGAAAAAGTTCTAATGTCATAAGGTTAACTTCTGGGGTTCAACCTCTGCTCTTATGCCCTATAATTCCCAGGAAAAAATCCCCGAAATTCCCAGGAAAAAGATGTTGAAGGCTGCTCATGTGACATAATGCTATGCCAGAGTAGAGGATGCTCCAGGTGCAGGGTAGAATGCCTCTGCAAATTTCTGGAGCCTTTTGTAACATTCCAGAGACACCATGCTGTGTATCACATTATGGTCTGAAGTGTTACCCTCTACAGCAGGTTCTGCACAGAAGTTTTAAGAGAAGGCAAATTTTTTTTGCCCTAAGAATTTTAAACCAATGAATAAAATATTAACAAGTACAAATCTGTACAAAATCCAAACTGTAAACTTTCAGTGCCATGGGCAGCTTTCTGGGATTACAGGAAGCTAGAACAGGAAAGGAAGCTTAATGAAGTAAGGGGAAAATCAGTATCAGATAAATAAGGAGCCCTCGGCCAAAATTTTTATCTGGAATTAAATCTTTTATCATAATGAAAGCACATAGCCATAAGATATCAAGATGATGATGATGATGATGATGATGATTAGTATTAGTATTATTGGAACAAAATAGGAGCATTCTGACAGGAAATATGAAGAAATTACAAGTTGTTTAGGGATAAAAACAGGGATATTCTTGACACAGTAAAAAAACCCCAAAGTACCCAAAGTTAAGCTGCTTTGTGACTTATTTTTATTAAGTAGAGCCTCAGATGTTCTGTGCTTAAATATTGCCATTTTTTCACTTTCCCCAAACTGGTGTCCTCATTTATCTGGCATTTAAGCAGACAGTAGTGCTGCTGACTCAAATGACCTCCATTGGCATCAGTGGGAATATTTACATGCTTAAAGTCAAATTTCTTTAATACTTTACAAGACTGGCTTTTTGGAGACAGGTATTTTGTTATTCTTCTCCCATAAATGAGGACTAGTAATTTGAAATCTGTTTTGTTTTTTTTTTTTCTTCATACCTGTGGCACCAATTTGTAGTTTATTGGCTCTGTGCAAGGTGTTGATAGTTAGGAGAATATATCTTTTCTCAGCTGAAAGCAGTAAACTACTGGCCTCAGGGTTGATATTGAGGATGTTGAGGCTGAAAGGCTGATAAGATGCCAGGTTAGATGAATAACACCCTCCCAGCAAAAATTTTGATATGCAAATTGCAGTTATAAGTAATGGGTGTTCAGAAGTAATTTTTTTTTTAAGGAGAAAGTATGAAAGTTCTTGCTGCTACTAGATGACAGATCTGATTACAGCAATAGTTATAACCAAAAAATACCATGGCAAAGGGACAGCAATTTGTTGACATTGATTTAAATTCACGATCACTAATGTTTAATTTTTCATGGCAGAGCAACTCCAGATGCAGGAGTGAAAGTAATGTTCTGCATCAGTTTTGGTAAGAAAAACACGAAATAAAGCAAGTCACAAAGAAGCTGGTATTTTGGAAGAAAATTTCCTGAACACTTCAGTCACTAGTGTCTTATGATATTTTTCAGGCTTCACCACAACTTAACTATTAAGACAACGCAGACACAAGTAATTTTTATTGCTTTTCTTTTCTCATCAAAATAAAATCTGTTGATTTGGATTTATTGTGCTTTCCCCCCCACCCCCCCCTCAAAAAGCTCACTGAAGCAATTTGTTCTCCTCTATGCAATGATAACTTCTCAGCTTTAAAACAAATCTGAAGGTCAAACCTTTCCAAATGATAGCACACTGCATTGTGATGGGCTGGGTAACTGACACTATGGAATGTTAACTAAAAATTATTTTTGAATGTGATGCTGATCTTGTCAAAATACATAATTAAGATTCCAATACTTTAATTGGGAGAAGAAAAATGATCACAGAAATGAAGAGCACAGAAGTGTCTGAGGATGTTATAACGCAGCTGGTAGTTTTTCTGATGTGCTAAATTGTAAGAAGGTTAACTAATCCTGGAAAAAAAGCTTTGACTCTTAAGGTGCTTTGCTAAGTCATTGCTACAAAAGATGAAACAAAATCATTGTAAATAACAGCATCAGAAAGAGGAAAGAGTGTGCTTTTACATATAATATTATTCTATGGCATGCAGCACTTTTAGTGGGACATTCTGAATAAGTAATTATGTGTAAACTTCCCCTATTTCATTTGAAGATTACATTCCTGTAAATCATTGCAAAGGTCACTTTCTACGGATTTGAAGTGAGGTCTGAATGTCACAAAGTATTTGTTATTGCCATACAAATAGTTGCAGGCAGCATCTTTATTTTTAATTCACTGGCTTACATTGTTGATTTTTATCTCATCAAAATTACAGCAAGAATAAATGAATTTATGAGCTAAAAATAAAATGAACCTTATGTAAGTAGTTCTGCTACAAAATATTGCATATGTATTTAACCATGTCTTCACAGCTGTGTTACCTTGTGACAGTTTTGGAACTAAGAGCAGTGCAGGGTAAAGATGCCTTTAATTTTAAAGGAAGCAGAATCAACAAAAGTATTTTTACTCTGGAAGGTTTTGTAATACAAATATTTCAGTAGTCTGCAGATCAAACCTGCTCATCTTACAAGAAATGTGTTATCAATTTGTATGGCATTGTCCTTCTGCAATTTTAAACTCTGAGATTTTAAAAAAAAAGATATGTGGTGCTCTGCATCAACATTAGTAGTGACTCAAGTGTATTAGATACAGACAACCCAACTTCTCTGGTGCATTTCTAATAATGAAACCTAGTGGGGGAAGAATAACAGTGATCATACACACAAAAAATTATGATGAATTGATGCACAGATTTAATCCTTTAAAAAAGAATTGAAGCAACTACTTATTAGTTAAAACAAAAAGAAAAGAGAACCAAAAATTTTTATGTAGCTTTCAGCAGTCTCCTAGATGTAATTTATAGTCACAGTAGGAAATAATTTCAAAAGATCAGCTAATTAATAGTTTTTAGAGACTATGTTTCTATAGTTACTTATTACTCATAGCATTCATGTAAATGTTGACATCAATTATATAATATAATTCAGAGGTAAGAAAAGTGCCACAAATTGGAAGTGATACTTTAGCTCATTGATTGATTTTTGTAGTGGGTCTCAAGAACTTAGAAAGACCAAATGCTTTGAAATTCCAGTGGATAATGACATTTCCTTCTCTTGCTCAAAAATGGAAAAAAGTATCTATGCTTCCCAGTTGCTTTACTTCAAAATGTGGAGAAAAGAGAGAGAGAGAGAGAGAGAGAGAGAAATATACATTTATATAGATTAAGATAACTGATCCATTGGAAAAGAAAGCCCACTATGAAGTCACACATTTAGGTTCCATACTGATTTTGTGAACATAAGATGGTTAATGCGGTTACATGAATCTAGGTAAATGCAATTATCCCAAATTAACTTATCAGAAAATGGAGACAGAAAATTTATTTGAGGAAAAGGTCACAGGAACAGGTAATAGAGGCAGTTCCCCTTGCTCTGCATGTATTCCAAAATCTGTCTGTTAATGAGACGTTTTAAAAAAGGTACTTTTTTTTTTTTTTCTTGCAAAGGGTACAATACTTCTTTAGGGTACAATATTTAAGTTTTGATAAAGACCTCACTTATATCCAGTGTTTTGCCTTCAAAACAGGCTTTTTATAAAGTTCTGAGTCAGAAGCACTTTGCTCCAAGAGAGGTAGAGGTGTTTTTTGCTGCCTTCTTCAAGAGGCAGAGAGTAGAGGGCAACTATTGCGGCGTTCCGCCGGGTCTGGGCTATCCCCGGCGGGCTGCCACGGGCCTGGATAGCGCAGTCCTGTTCAGCACTGCCTGTCCGAGCTCCAGGGCAGCTCCCAGCCGCAGGCTACCTTAGCAAGCTCAAGTGATATCAGCTCTCGGTGATTATCAGCTCATTGGTGATTTCAGCCTGTAGCTTGCCAGGCGCCTCAGGCAGACGCAGGGAGAGGGAGGAGAAGCGCTGTGTGAAGTTCCACAGGGATGTCCTTTATTGGTTTCTTCTGCGGAGGGGATCAGTGACAGCTCTTCTGTCAGACTGGACAGAAGTAGGGGTTTTTATAGGGTTTTGGGGGTTTGGAAATTGTCCAATGGAAAGGGTCGAGGCGAATATGACCTATAGGCTTACAGGGAGATAAGCGAGGGTCTGGAGGCAGAACAGGGGCCTCTCTGGTCAGTCATGATGACAAAGCATTTCCTACTCAGGCTGCTGACCGCCAGGGAGGCCTTGCAGGCCCTGTGCCTGCAACAGGCAACCATTGTTCTTTGATAAATACTGTAGCAAGTCCCACCTAAAATACATACCTTCTTCTCTTTTCACTTGATTCTCAGTTTGAAATAGGCGTAGTGCTGACGCTACTTACAGACTGATAGTGCCAAAGACAGAGCGTTCTCGGGCTTGTAATAAATTTGGCAATGGCAACACAGGTATTTCACACATTTCCCAGCTGTTCAGTATCAGAATAATTGTGGGCAAGAGGCTTGGGAAGTCTTTCTGTTTGATCAGACTCTTGAGATTATCAGCAGGAGTGCTTGTTTTGATGTGAACATCTGTGCCAGACTGGTGCCAGAAACACCAGTCTAAACTGCTGAGTGGCCATCAGATGGTAAAAATGGCTTTTATCCACTTCTGACCTTATCAAGATCAGCTTCTCCCAAGTGAAAGCTTTTACAGCTTTCTTCCAGTGTTTCATGAAGTCTACTCTTTAACTCATTCATTCATAAAGGTTATCTAAAATTTTTTAATTTACCATGCTCTCAGAGAGCTTTTATTCCAGTTCATTAATTTTTTTTCCTGAGTAATTGTAACACTCCTTCCTGCATACTCTCTAGTTTTTCTGAAATACTGTGCGCAGTCTGTAAAGGATTTAAGACCTCCTAAGCCAAAACTTCCACCCTGAGTAGAGAGGAATAATCCCTTCAAAATTTAAGCAATTTTAAGCACTTCAATCTGACAGTGGTAAAAGCAGCAGCAGACATGTTAACAGCTTTGAAAATAGAGCTATTTTTTTCCAAAATTTATAGCTTGGGATTTTGAAATATATTGCCATTTTCCTCCCAGAAGCTTCACTGTCAGTTACTAAGTAAAACCATCATTAATCACAAGTAGCTATAGTCATGTGCTGATTGTAATTTGGTCACATTGAACAAAAGACGAATGATATAGAATACTATTAGCAATGATGGTTTTAATGTAGACATTTATCATTGATTCAGGTTCACTTGATATGACTTTGGGATAAAAACAGGGAAAAATTGCCTTGCTGTTGGAAATTTTATTGCTATTAAATCATAATTTTGGCAAAGATGTGCAAATAAAACTGGCAGAGCTTTCCTTTCCCATTTTTCCTCTCCTAAAAGACACAATTACAGAGGACTTAGAAGAATCCAGATGCAGTGCAATTAGAAAAGTGAATGCTGATTAGTTGTCATCTATCTAATATCTAATAATAGAAGCACAGTTTTTGGCAAGCTATCTATTTATTGGTGTCATTCAATTTGCCCAGCTCATCAGTATAGGTAAGATCCTATAGGAGAAGGATAGTTCTACATGCAATTTTTTGAAAAGGCATGTTTATTTCCCCCCTTCACCTCATAAAACTCTTTCAAACAGCTCTGCATAACAGTGCTGGTGGCACTGAGACTGATGGAACACTGAAGAAAATCTTCATTATTTAACTTTGTTCTAAAATATGAGCAAGAACTACAAGGCAGTTTTGTGTGGCATAAGAAAAACAAGAAAAGTGATTATATGCTTTTCTTGTAAAAAATAATATATGCTTTGCGTGCTAAGCACAATTTCTCTGAGGTAACTATATAGTTGCAAAACTGACAGGAGGAACATAGCACAGAAATGCATCTACAATTCAAAATTATCATTAAACCTTGAAGGTAATCTAGACCTACCTAACTTCACAAATATGCACAGTCTTGAGACTGAGTCCTAATTCTTCATCAAGGAAGAAATATACTATTTTACATATAAAAAGACAGAAAAGGAAATGTGTGTCATTTTTGTTTTGGCTTTGAGTTTGAGGATGGAATCCAGGAGGTCCATCTGTGGCAGCAAGAGGGCCAAAATGTAATGGCCCTGAGTCAATGCAGGCAAGCAGGTGCATACTGGGAAGAAGAGGGAGCTTAAAAGAGAAACCTGAGGAATAGGTTTAGGAAATAGTTTAAGGGAGATTTAAAGCAGATTGGGGGTGGTGGTGGAGTGGAGACAGAGATAAGGAAAGATTTTTAGTAAGTTTGTAAATGTCACAGATCTGCAGGTCACAAATACCATATGGATTCAAATAATCACTTGCAACTAGTACAGACCATGAAGGTGGGCATTTTATTTTCCACAGTTTTGTTTTGTTCTGTGTTGTTTTATGCATAGCTGGATGTATCTGCAAATGCTGTGACCTGTGATTAAAGCCTTGTGGAGAGCAATCCATAGGCCAGCATGTGTGAAAGAAACTGTGGTGGTGTTTATTGAGAAGGAAACACTTCACTATTCCCTAGCAAAGTAGGAACTGAGGTCTCTGTAGTCTTTTTGGTTACTTGTTCTTTGAGAATTGTAACTCTTTTTCCTGTTTTTACAGGAAAGTGTTTTAACCAATATTAGGAATTATTTTCTACTAAATTTTATCCCTGTTTGGGAATAAAAATCTGTTTATTAGCCTAAATAAAATCTTCAGTACTTCTTCCAAAGGTTGTGTCCAGATAGTACTGTCATGTTTAAACATCAGTGCCCTCCTTTGCTGTTTGATATCTTACTACAGTCACAAAGTTACTGAAAACTGAAGATAAACTTATCAAATAGCCTAATCAAAACTTATTTGTTTGGTTTTAGTAGTTATATTCCCTGCATTTCAATACAGACAATGCATGCTTCTTGTTCTATTGATAAAAGAATTGTATATCAAAATATTAATTAATATTGATAAAAGAATTCTTGTTCTATTGATAAAAGAACAAAAAGCATGTGGAATGCTTTTCTACATTTTATAAAGAAAACCACCTTGAAAGACATTACTCCCGAGCACATTTTTAGCTTTGAAATCAGCTGTGCAATGCAATATGTGTAACCTAGAATAATCTTTAAGATTCCTGCTAGCTTGCAATGAAATGAATCTTCAGATCCCTTGTTTCCACTTTCCTGCAGGACTCCCTGAAGTCCTTTTTTACACGGACAGACTCCTTTTTTTACATGGAAAACAGTTCTGTCTTGATGTGTAACAGAGTTCATGAAAAAGCTCCAACTCATAGTGATTTTGGTGAACTCCAGCAGTATAGCACACTGCATAGTTTTGTACATAATGTATATAAATTTTGAAGAATTTGGACCTTTGTATACATCTTTCTAGGATGTCAAGCTGCCTTGCTGGGTGGAAAGAAGCATCTAGCTAGTGAGTGATGGCACAGGAAAGTGTATGTTTTTGATGTACACTATCTCCGATGACAAAACGGGGAGGGATCTGGTCCATTACAATTTAAAAAGTTGCAAGAAGTATCCTGTAAGCCCAACCAGGTCATATGCAAAGATATCAGCAATTCTCAAGTCTTTTCCAAAATGCTTAGAATTTCTAAAGCAACTAAAACTGCCTTCTACTACTTATATTCTATGAGGTAGGGGTAAAAATTCCATTTTTGGGAAAATTGAATTCCATTTCAGTGGGCAACAATTCCATTTTTGTCGTAATGTTTGATATGCAAATGAAATAAAGGTTTCAAAAGGAAAACTTTTCACCAATCATCAAGTTACTTAAAGGTACAATGCTCAAAATATGTATTGCTTAGAAGAACTTGCATATTCTGCAAGTACTGTTCCTAATTATGATGTTTTTTTTCAGATATGGGTTTGTTTTGTTGTGGTTTGGGTTTTTTGTTGTTGATGTTTTGGTTTTGGCTTTGTTTTGTTCGATTTTCATTGTTGTTGTTGCTAGTTTGAATTTTTTTAATCATAGTTGGTTTTTGTGTGTGTATGCATGTGCACATAAATTGAGAAAGATCATATTTCTCATATTCTTAATTGATCTGTCTGAGTTTCATAGAGTAAGACTGGGGCTGTTGTTGAGAAATAATGTTTCTCTATTTTTATCACAGTGCCATGTAGTTCGAAGTGTAGTTATAGATTTTTGCTCTTAAAAAATAATTTTAGAACTGAATTTTAAATTACTTTCCCACAATTATAATTTCTATTGCTGAAGTCCACAAGGAGGCCCTTGAATTTCCAGTGATCCACCTAGAGAATCACACTGATTTTGCCAAATACTTTGGAGACAAAACATTCCCTCAAAAGCACTAAAATGCATGTAATTGGACCAAGTTGAACCTGCCCACAGCATCCAGTTACCAGTTTTGCCCTGTGCTTTCTGTCTGATAACAGGAGAGCCAGTAGCCAGTAACTGCTCTGAGTAAACATCCCTGAACAACCTCAAGGCTCTGATGATTTACTAAAACCTTTAACAACACAGTTTATGCTTCTGTATATTTTTCCTATCACTGCTGCAACTGTGATTTATATGAGGAGTGCCTGCGCCCACTTTGGAAATATAGTCTTATGTTCTGCAATCACTTCCGAGCTGTTCTGCACGCTGTGTACTTTGATGAAAATACTTCACACAGAGACATTCCCAGCAAGCACAGAATTCAGGAGGGAGAGGAAAAACCCAACCCTGTCTACTACTAAAATTGTTTCTGTTCAGTGGTGAAGGTAGCCACCAGTTTGGGTGTAGTGGCATTTTTTCACTGCATACTTCAGAAGGGCCTTGGTGGCTGCAGGCTACTGTGCTCTTGCCCTTTCCTAAACCCAAAACAAAAGAATACATTGCTGACACCCATATCTATAATACTAAAGGTCCTATTTTACGTACTAGTTTAAAATAACCCTTGGGATAACATGAGTGTATTTAAATCCCTACAATGTGTTGAACTGAAAGAAGTTGGTGATGTGATTGGCAATCTCTACTAATAGGCTTAACCTATGCCAAAACTTCTGTTTGAACAGGCAGAATGCCTGTACTAAATTGACAGCTTGAAGGCCATGGAAAAGTTTGATTAACTTCCTACAGATATTTGATCAGTGGCCATGGAGGCTAAGCCTCCATATACTAGGAGCTTTGTAGAAACTTCTTTTATCCTTTTATTATCTTTGCAGGCTCCTTTTACATAAGCAGCCTGAATAAAATAATCCCGGCAAAGATGCAACCTAACTCTTGTAATCTCCAGATTTGTCTAATCTTCAAAAAAACCTTGATAGTGTTACCTCTTGTAATGACTCTTCATTTGAAGACGCCACTTATGTCTTCAACTGTTTCACACTCTTATTTTAAGTTGAATTAGTCTGTTCCCTAAAACATTAAGATTTATGGTTCACTCCTTTCTTGTTACCATCTCCAAATTAGCAGTGGTGGCTGATGATAGTAATAGTGGCATGTTGTTTATATTGAAAATAATTAATCTATTATTGTGATTTTCACCTTTTAGGTAAAATCTGAATCTCAGACCAAGAGCGAAAAAGTTTTTAATTTTCCTAGGCTTTGGGGGTTCTTTCATAGTGATTGTCATAAGCAGGTGATTAGATATTAAGCTATCACTGTGGAACTATGTATATGACACAAGAGAGATTTCCTAGAGGGGTGTTTAATTAAATACCACATCAGATGCTACTGTGTGTGGTATTTAAGGCTGGTCAGGAAGCAAGAATTCTGTTTTGGCAAATCATATAAAGATTTCTGGGCTAGGTTTTGTCCCACACTGGAGAAATCTCAGATTTTTTAAAGTTGGTGGAAGAAGAAAGTGGACCTGGATTTTCTATATCCCTGAGCTGTGAGAACCAGACTGTAAAATCAGCCTCCTAAAATATTAGGTTGGTGCTGTCTCATCTTATCTGAGAACTGACAGGCCAGTAGATTCTCCTGGAAGGAGAGATGTCACCATATTCCAGTATTAGTCAGAGCTGGTGAGAGAAATCTCCTGCTTCAATTTTTCTGAGAAGCCAGTTGGGAAGTGATTTAGTCTTTGATTCTTCTGCATTCTAGATGAGTGTTCTCACAGCATCTTTGTCTTCCATCAAAATCCTGAACAGTAGTCTTGGTTTAACTACTGGTAAAAATCGTCTTTTCAATGATGGCAGCAAAGAATTAACACAATGACAGGCAGCAAAAAGTGTGTTTCCACCATGATGGATGGAAATGTGGACCTATTAATATGTATTTTCCACCATGTCAAGTAAATCTTAGCCTCTTTTCTCTGTTCCTCCCCCTTGGCTTTCCCCATCCTTACAATTTGCAAGCTTGCACTCAAACTGCAGCTTCCTGAAAACCGAATTTTGTGATTTTTGTGGGGGTGAAAAAGTTTACAGAGAGCTTTTTGAAAACAAATCCTTTGATAGAATTTGCTGCTGTGACTACAAGGTACATTAAACAATTTTTTAAATCCTTGAATCTAAACACGCTCTTGGACAAAGTAGAGTAATTTAGAGTTATTTATTTCTATCAGTACCAATTTTTCTGTGTTATTTTATTTTAATAAATACCCTCTTGATGTATATAATTCTGGATAAATAAATGTCTTTCATTAATCACAAATTTGTTTTGAGACATTCTAGATGTGAGAAAACTACTGTAATAATATTAAATGTCGTTATATAGTACAAGCCAAAAAAAACTAGTAATGAAATAATGAAATGATCATTATTTAGTTACAAGAGGGAAAAATCCAGTGAATTTTCTGTGTAATAGTTACAGATAATGTGTCTATTTTATTTTTATATCTCATGAGATAGGAAAATGGATCAACTATTTGCACTAAATTATTTCATTTTCTCAATATATAAGAATACATAAAAAGCTTCCAATTCCTGATTTGTGAACTATGAAGAAGCTACAAGATAAATGCTTTCTCCAAAGGCCCTTGGATTAAGCACTTCTCAGTCTAAATATTCTTTGGCTCTTTGCCATTCACTGACTTCATCAATCATTTGCACTTATATAGCATTTTGCAAACACTATTAAAATTATGTCTTGCCTCATTCCTGTGTGAAAGGTAAATATCATGCCATATTCATTAGAAAATGTGGATAGATTTATGTAGATACGAGAGAGAACACAGTTAGCCAGTAAGTTTTCCTATACATATTTGTGGTTTTCCCTCATTTTGTATTTTTGCAGAGAACAGGATAGCCATGTCATTTTTTTTAACAGATGTGTTTACCCCTACAGATTGAACCTTTTCTACGTTTGTAGCAATGTATATAACTATAGAGTCACAGCATGATGACTCTCAATTTATGTTGCTATAATCCGTTTGAAATTATAAAACCATGACAGGCTGTGTTCTTCAGCTTCTGCCTGGAACATAGTTAGCATTCCTGCAGTAACCTTCTAAAGTACCCTAATCACTCAAGAGTATTAAAGGAATGATATTGCCCATTGAAAAATGAAACATGGGTGTTAGCACAGCGTTCCTGGGTTGAAACCTGTTACTCACTCGTATTGGCAATTTATACGCAATGTCAGAACTGCCCACTGTTAAGTTATTTAAATTTTATAATAGTCTTCGTAAGATATGCATAGAGAGAGTGGAAGAGAGCATACTATAAACATGTATATGTGTATATATAGTGGAACATCTGCTGTACATTCATTCAGGTTTATGTTTTTATTCATATACATTAAAAGATATTTTTACTCAGAGATTTCATTCTGGAATTAGTATGTCACTAAAAAACAAGACTTAGCTTTTTGAACTTTATTCTTAAAACCTTACAAGAATTGATTAAGAAATATTCTTCCCCCTACCACAGAAGTGCTCTTTTCTGAGCCATGTTGAAAGTGGTGTGAGAGGGGTGTCAAAAGCAAAAGATGGGAACAGACAACGTGATTGCTCTTTGACTTTATCCCTGCATCCCATGCTGATTCCTGCCAAAACACTGCAGCAGGCTTTTCCCTTCTGCCCCCCCAACCCCATGTTCAGCCCTTGTTCCCTACAGGCCTGCTGGTCCAGGTTGGTCCTGGTGCTTCTGATGAAAGAAGGGAGGAAGCTTAGCCTGAGTAGCAGGCTCAGTTACTTTGAGGCACAGGATTAACAAAGGCTTTACTTAAGGAGGCTTTCCAGTTTTTTACTTGGCAGCAACTTTCTCCGCTTGAGAAAGCTGAATAGGCTCAGCCAAGACCACTCATCTTCTGTAAGTTGTGAGTTTTTCAGTTGCTCTGGATTTCTCTCATATTCCAAACATGTTTGCTGGACTACCTCTATTACCAAGAATTTAAAAGCATAAGTGCTCTGAATGATGAAATAAGACAAGAGAAAACATCTGATGCCAGACCAAAATACTTTTTTTTACAGTTGCGACTGCTATGTTTGACCTGCTAAATTGAATGCTAAAATGGGGCCAGGTAGGTCAACAGTCCTGTCTTGCATTTCTGGCTTTTGATTTAGAAGAAACAGTAGTAACCCTCTCAGTCAAATTCACAATAACGATGCCGTTAAGTAGAGGATCAAGACCTCTTTTCTTTAACCTGCCAGCAATTTGTCTTGGAATAAGTGGTAATTACTATCCAGGATTTGGAAAGTATTGCTTATGATTTTCCCCCCTTCTGGCATTGAAAATTTTTTCCCATCTCTTCCCCAGCAAGCTAACTCTTTGAGTAATATATACTTTTATTATTTGTATTGGTATGCATTTAGTAGCACTACTATCTGCCTACGGCAGATTTTTTGATGTACGAAAGTGTAGATAAGTTATCTCAATCGCTATCTATAACATAATTAATTCTCAGACAGGACTGAAAGAGATGTCTATTTGGACCTAGTATCATTGAAGTTGAGTGCTATGAGTGAGTTTTAGTGCTTGATTTATATAAAAATTTTATGAAATGATCATTAATTTCACTAAGAAAAACCCCATCTCTTTTCAGGAGGAGAACAAAGATGTCTTATTTTCAAGTCCAGCATTTTATTTTTCAGTTCTGTCAGCAAGGTCAAAAGTAGTTGATCATAGAGCTCTAACAGTGAGTATTCTCATCTTCCTGTAAAATCTGATTTTCTTGCATATTTCTTCCAATATAATAAATTCCATTCTTCTTGGCCATTAAGCCCTCTTCCACATTCCCAGCTGCAAAAAAGGTATTTATGATACAGGCTATTATTCTTCACGCCCTACACATAAAGTGTTTAAAAAATATTTTTTTTCCTTTTAGTGTTTAATTTTTTAAGCAAGCCACCCAATCCACAGAGACCTTACAGAATAGACAATAGAAATTCCACTCTATTTATTTCCTGGGAGTTCCTTTCTCTTGTTCAAACACAAGACTAAGAAACATATACAGAAGTAAAATATGACCTTCATGAGGTTTTTTTGGAAAGCATTTAAAAGAGAACATCCCCTCCACAGTTTTGCAGTACTTCAGGGAACATTTTGACCTCTTTGGAAGGGAAACAATGCCAGTGAGGTTGTGTCATCTGTGCTACAAGGGGTGGGTAGACAAGACAGGCCTGAAGTAAACCCAGATGAAAAGAAAATGCAAGCTGAGCAAAACACCTACTGCTCCATGAGAAAGGAACTACTTTCCCAGTCCTTATGTGGATAATGACAATTGGCATCTGCCAATCAATTCTTTCATAGCTCAAATAGGTAGGTTTCTTGAGATGAACCTGCAAACAAAAGGAGAAGTTTTCATCAGGTGTGAAGCACATGAAAGAGAGGTAAAAGTCTTGTGGAATGGTGCAAGTGCAGCTGTGGAGGCAGAGAAGTCTCTCTTCACACAGTATTCCTGCAGTAAGGGCAGAAAGGATGAAGCCACAAGCTTCGTGAGTTCAGCTGCCTTCCTGATCCAACCAGCAAAATCTGTTATTCCAGGTGTTAGAATCTGTGGTTAAGTACAGTGCCAATTACCCCATGAGTAATTATGTTACATATGAAAAAAAATCTGTATCAAAATTGATTTTGCATCTATTTAGTGTATAGATTGTACATACTATGAAACTAAATGAGCAAGTATAAGGAGGGGATGGTTCTAAAAGTAAATACAGAAAAGCAGGAGAACTTGTCTGTATGTGTGGGTCAGTTACTCTGCCAGAAATTCAATGAAATATGCTTTTATCTTTGATAAGGTATTTTATAGCTTCTCCTTGCATGTATTTCTGATAATACTTTTTTATATATTCTCTCTGGCACACCAGATTCATTATTTTCCTCTCACTTTATTGACATGTGTGACATACACTATTGCTTTGTCATGCATTAGCCACAGAACCACAACTGGACTTACAGCTGTTTAGTCCATGGATAAATTTGACTCAGCTGGATGTGGATAAACTAGGAGTGAAGTTATTTTGAATAGGTATGATACGGTACATTTGATCTTAAAACTGGCTATTAACTGAAAAGAATATTATTCTCCAAATGCATGATTAGAGCTTGAGGGCTACATTTGAAAAGATGAGGGGAGGAAGTTGCATGAATAAATTTTATAATTGGCAACAGGATTTCAGTATTTATCTCCCCAACAGCATTTAAATTGCAATATTAATTTTAAAACCCACATTCACTAATTGCATCAAAAGTGTAAAGAATAAGTTTTCAAAATTATCCTTTCCTCTGCTTCCAGATTTGGATCAGTTTTAGATTGTGGGTCATGTGCTGTATTCTCCAAATTCAAATAGCAAACTATCATATATTTCATGACAATTGATAACTTTTAAATGGCTATGTAGCTTTGGAGCAGATCTGTTCCAAAATAACAGAATCTGCTTAATTCCCATGATATCACTTAGGCCCTGATCTTGCAATCACATTTGCACAGATGGACTCCTGTATCCAGACTGAGCCCACATATGCCAAAGAGGCTCCAGACAATGAAGGCATTGGCTCATGGAAATCCAATTGCAAGATCAAGACCCTAATTCCCTTTAGTTTTGTCTCTTCCTAATGAGAGCTGTCCATTACTTATAGTAATTAGGTGGGCAATGGATGTTAATCGGACGAGATTTTAAATATGCTACTTCAAAATTATATGAATAAATCATACAAATTTCTTTGCCTGTCTTTTACCATATGTCCTCCTTTAAATCTATATAATTTTCTTTATATCTGTTAAAAAAAGGCACATAATATAGAGGCAGCACAGTTGACTTTGAAGAACTTTAAAGGTGAGGTGAAACTTTTCAATAACAGTCACAAAATAGAAATTTTAGAAAACAATGGAATTGTTTGATTTGAAAATAAAGTTATGGATTTACTAGTAGGGATGCTTCATTTTGTTATTTCTTTTTTTATGTTAGTACTGACTTATGAAACAAAAGTTTCTACAATAAATGGCTTTTAATTTGTGCATCAGAGGGAATGAGATTGCAATGCTTATTTTGATTATAAGGACATGATTCACCCCTATATTCCTTATGCTTAAAGTTGGTGTCATTTATTAACATCAGCAGAAATCTGATGGGATATCTTTCATTTCCTTATAAGACAGCTATCATGCAAAAAGTTGTCAGTAAAATGCAGATTTTAATCCATTTTCCTGAATTTAATGCAACCTTATGCAAATGACATATTACAATATGCATAGTTAGTATGCTAGGCACTGGATGTCTACTGTGGAGAAAACAAGCTTAAGTTAAGCAGATATGCCTTCACACTGCAGAATGCTCAGTTGCCAGATTGGGTCAGTGCTAGAAAATTACAGGTTCCAGTATTTTAAATAGAATCTTTGCAGAGAGCACCATTAAATAACTGCACAGATCTGTTCATTTCTCCAAGCAGAGGCAATAATCAGTAACTCTTGTCATTCCCTACAAACACTGTGTTCCTCCAAGAATAGCCCAGTGTGATTAGCCCTCAGTAGATCGGCTGTTCCTTCCCAAACTCTCTCTAGTGGCTTTTCTTCCACGCGCATTTGCAGATAAAGCCACTGTAACTGAGCACAGCTGATGAGTCATCTCACTGAGTTCTGTACATCTGTTCCAAAACACTTCATTGTTTTCTCGAAAAAAGAACAAACTTCTATTTTTAAGAAAGTCTGGGTTCACAACATTGTTATTAAGGGAAAGCTCAGGCAGACATCTTATAATCTTAGCCTGCAACATGAAGAGCACTCCTGCTGCAGCCCAACAGTAATACTTAGTGTAACAATGCTTCTTTTGACATTGTTTTTCTATCTGTTGGCTTTTCTATCTCTTACCTAAATGCAGAATTCAAGCTGTGTTTTTCTTCCTAAATCACATTTTATTTCTAGGGATTAGGAGTGATTCAAAAGCAGTTGAAAGCAGAATGCAGCTGGAGTGCTCATCTAGTTCATGTACAGTAAGGTCTCTTAGCACTTCTGCCCATTCCTGGTCTTTTGAAATGCAATATTTCAGCAGGCTATTTAGTTTACACTTCTTCAAATAACCATAGATAAACACACCAAAAAGATCAAGAGTTTAAGCTTTCATTTAAAAATAGACAATTGGATATTTCTGCACTATTGAGGAGTCGCAAAGGATTATAACAATCTGTACTTGAGCTAAATCATGTACTGTGTCTTAAAATTATTAATTAGAGAGGATAAATTTAGATATGGCTACTGGTGTACTATAGCACAATACTTTAACTTGAAGCTCTGTTTGCTAGAACTTAAATGTTTCCAGCTTGCCTAATATTGACTTAGCAATCATCAGAAGAACTTTACTGCTTATAAATGTAATCATTGGTTTGAATATTTGTTTAACTCTTAGGCACTAATGTCAACTTTACAATTGCTAACTCAATAGTTGGGTAGGATCAAAATCTGGGAATTGAGGAAATAAAACTCATCATTCAGAAAAAATAGAGTGTAATTGATTCTGCCTTTGAGATGGGAAATAGACTTTTTGACTTCAAAAAGTTCTTTGTACTGCTCTGCAAAGATCAGACTCTCAAATGCTAAACCTTAACACTTTTGCAAGCAGTAGGATTTTAATTTTCACAGTGAATTTATTATGAATTTATGAGGTTTTTAGGACACTAACTGGGGCAAACTAGTTTGGTAAAATGATATAAGTGTTGGTAGTTAACAGCATTCTTTGGAATAATAACTAAAAACCTCGCAACTGTAAATGTTTTTCTAAGAGATCAAACCAGGTGAAAGGGAAATGATAATGGTGGAAACAGGAATTGATCTGAAGAGCTGAATGGAAGTCAATATCTAATCAGGGCCTACAAAAAAGCTGGAGAGTGACTTTTTACAAGGGTTAGTAGTGATAGGACAAGGGCTAACAACTTTAAACTGAAAGAGGGTAAGTATTTGGAAATTAGGAAAAAAGTCTTTATTGTGTTAGACTGCAGGTTGCCCAGGAAAGTCGTGGATGCCCCATCCTTGGGAGTGTTCCAGGCCAGGCTGGATGGGGCTTTGAGCAACTTGGTCTAGGGGGAGGTGTCCCTGGCCATGACAGGGTGTTGGAAGAAGATGATCATTAAGATCCCTTCCAGCCCAAACCATTATATGATTCTATGTTTGCATCTCTTGAAGGGAGATGTTATTGTTTGCAACACAGAGCTATAGCCATTGTGAGGAGGGAACTCTTATTCTTCCTCTTTGAAGCTTAAAGTAAAAAATAATATTTTGTTTGCAATACTGCAAGAATCAGAATATTTCTCCTTGAAAATGTCCCGTGGGCTTTCAGTTATGCCTTTGCATTCAGTTACGCAGTGCATTTAGGCACCAGTAATGCAAGAGTCCATAAGATTTCACAGGAAGAATGGTGAACACCATCTGCCTCTTCATATTCAGTTTCTTTCAAGGCAAGGATGTAATAAAATCTCATAAACAGAACAATTACCAAATAAAAGCTGACCTTTTAAAACCCACTGTCCACACAGGGAGGCCATTGAGTGTTCTTCCAGTGTTCTTACAGCTGGAAAACAACATGTTTAATTTTATTCCTGTATGAATGTCCTTGTGTTGACATTGTCCTTTACTTTAAATAGCTGTGCATCTTGATACAGTTATGCATTATAGCCATGGCTGTGTTCAGTATTTGCTTCATTCAGATGGAGAGCTCAAGCTTTTTAATGTTATTGGTTTAATTTTTCTTCTCATAGAATTAATCTTCCTTTTCCTTCTGAAATCAGAACATGTTATTCCAGTTGGTATCTTTGCAAGACCTCTCACACAGCATTCAGTGATTTCCCCAGGTTCCTTGTATACTAAAAATGGTAAATGTGGTGTTCATATTGCTGTTGTTGAAAGTGAGAATGCAGGACTGTTTGTTTCAGAAAGTATCTCTAGGTTTTGTTTTTGCATTATAAAACCTTCAGCAGTTAGGTAATGTTTTGAGATGTAACACCTTGGTCAGCTTGGTACTCCCACAGCTTTGCACAGCTGAGGGAAACAGACTGAAGCTGAAGTAAAAAAATGACATGTTATTGGTGCCTTTCTGTCAGTAAACAGGTCTTGAACCTTGGGATTTTTCCCCTTCCTGGATTGTCTTTCACCCTTCACAGTCTAGACTTATTAACTTTGCACACTGCAGAGTTTGTATTGCTAATCTGTGTAATCTTAGGAAAAAACACATGTTGACAGGTAGAAAAACTATTATTAAGCCCAGCTGGCCAAGTATCTATTTATTTCATTATATTTTCAAAGGAAAACAAGGCTTACACGGTTATGCTCTGTGTACAGCCACATGTATGTGGCACACACACATGTCAAAGCTGTGTGCACACTTGTTTTTCACACCTACGGAACGACTTTTGCATTAGTTTCCTGATTCTAACCAAATTTGACCAAAGGGTAAATTTTACAGGTTATGAACTTCCTGTAGGATTTTGGGTAAGTAAGTAAGGGGCTTAAAGGTAGGTAGCAATTCCTTTCCAGCTATGGAAAAAACTGCACTGTTAATTCAGCCTTTATGAGACACCAAAGACCCCATGCTCTGGAGAAATACTTTATGAATGCTCAACCTTGGAAAAGTTCCAGTAATAGGTTATATCTTAGATTCTGATGTTCATAAGAAAAGTAGTTTCCTTTGTCTTGGAGCTCAGGGACCCACTGCGTAAACTGTATTAGAATTAAGCAAAACTGCATGTCTTAAGTATTTGACTTAAGTATTCTGCTCTCACATCATTTAGATATGTCTCTCTTGAGTTCTTTGAAACTCTTGCTATTTGTTAGTCTGAGTGATCAATCACAATATATCTAATGCTTATACAAAATCACAACTTCCACATCTGGCTGCTTGCCTTTGCACCTGATGATTTCTCTGGAGAAACCGTATAAATTAAAGACAAAAGATAAAGGGTATTGTAGAAGTAAAGGCATCACAAATATACTTAAAATACTTATGGTTCAGAGGAGAAAAATGTATGGTCTTTACTCTTAGGGTTTATCTGAGGATTTATTTAAGGAGCCAGAAGAGAGCTGACAATAGTGTAAAAAGAAACAGTAAAAAAAGAATCATAATTGTACAGTATGAACAGAGAAGTAAAAATGAATAAAACTCTCAGTCAAACTTGTGAGTTTTTGTAGCTCAGGAGAATGTTGTAGCCGTATCCATTCCCTCAGGTTTGGTTATTAGCAAACTTTTTACTTGTAAAAACTGTAAGATTGTATTGGGGCTATGGTAATGTGCAAGGCACAGAACAAGGGAAGGAAGGCTTTAGATCAGCTAGAAAGCACACATGGTGCTCTGTGTGCTAGTAATTTTTTACAAATATCTGAACTGTCATTACTGAAAACTTTCTTCTGTCAGAGAATTTCTGTACCTCTGACTTCTCTGACCACTTTTTGTGCTTTTCTTAGAGAAGGGAAAGAAAGCCCAAATAAACAAACAGCTCTGTCTATGAAATTTTATTTGCACTGATGTTAATTGGGCAGGGATTTGGAGTTTTGCCCACTGGTTGTAACTCTTGCTGTCTCATGTGGCTTTGCTTTTCTTATTGGGCTCTTTTTATACTGGAACCCAGACACTGGGAATGTTGAACTGCCTGTTATGGCTGAGTTGTATAAAATGAACTGAGAACTGACTTTTTAATGCTTCCTATAGAATTAAAAGCTATTGTAGAAGAATATTTATATATTTTTTCCTAGTACAGTACCCATCCTGCAGAAGTCTTCCTCTGCAAACATACTATTCTGTAAAATCTCTCTCTTCCACCTCTCTATTTTCCCTATCTCATGTTTATATATATATTTTTGCTAAACTCTTCATCAAATGTAGGAGCATCCTGGAATCAGAAGACAATAAACAAGGAATGTGATGGACACTTTGACAGAAAATTGTTTAACTATTTAGAGATAAATTATCCTTTTATTACCTTCCCAAGAATTCTTCTTGTTCCCAAAAGGAGACTGGAACAGAATATCACTCACAGTCCCTTGCCTGATTTATTTTTTTGTTGTTGAATAAGGAGTGATTTGCTATGGTGCCAGTGAAATACCTTCATCAGGAATTGTACTCCCAGTTGCAGGAATGAAGCAGGGAGACAAGTTCCCTATTTTGCATGGTCTTGTCCTCATCTGAAGAAGAGAGCCACCTATTCCTGTAAAGAGTATCAAATCTAAAAATAGCCAGGACTAGGAAGCAAAACAAAGCTTTGCTTCCTGCATTCATGCATCAGTGAACCTATGCATGGCCCATATTTGTTTATTTAATAGTCTTAACTTTATATTATTAGTTTCTGTTCTTTTATCTGCAATAATGTTGTTTTTATTTTATTAAATCAGCAGACACTAGTTTAAGATGACAGAAAATTTGTTTTTTGAAAAGTTGTTCTTCCCCCTCTCAGTTTTGAAAAACTTGTCTTCAAAACTCAGCCTTCCCTGTCATATTCAGGATAACACTATTGTGTCCTTTGTCTGAGATTCTGATAAGAATTTGTTGCCTGGTTGAACACAAAGACAGAACTCTTCTGCAGCCCCAATGGCATTCTGGTATCTATTTTTTTGTGATGTCTTTGATTTCCATGTGAATCTGAGCTTGTGATGAGCTATGTGCCTTCTCACAGCCTGCACCCAGCCCATGGGAATATGATATTGGACACCAATGTGATACCAAGACTCAGTAGCTTAAATATATTTCTGTGGCTGTTCCAATCCCATTTGTCCAATCAGTACCAGTAATGTGTAAATTTTGAAAAATACAGTTGTTAAAGTGGTACTGACTATCAATATGAGTTTTATGCTCAAACCTCAACCTTTATAAATATTCCTGGGTATACTAGTTAGATGGACACTACTGTTACAGTTTATTGGAAACAGTTTGTGTACACAGGTTTACAACTCCTTTCTACCAGAAGAGCTGCTGACAAGAAAGGTTGAGCTTTTTGAGACATAAAAATATTGGGATTTGTTCATCTTCCAACTGGAGAAGGTCTGTTTGCACACAGGATTAATTCCAGAGAGGTCTGCACAAACAGCAGCCCTGTTTGGAAATCTGTCAATGCACAGCCATTTATAGAAATGCCTGGTTTCCCTTACAGACTGTAACTGGAGTGGATCAGAGTAACTAATCCATCAATTCAGTTTGAGCTTTGACATTGGGCACCATTATCAGGCTCCTTGGAAAATATGTCTTCAGCTATGGGAAAGAAATGAATAATCTTAATGTCTTATAGGATGTGGAAAGAATAGTAAAAATCTGAGGTTTGAACAAAGTATTTTCCATCAGAAAGCTGAGCCTTGAGAGAAGCAGGGACTCTCAGATCTACCAAATCCAGTTGTTATTACTGAATATGCACACATGTACATGCACATGCACACAGAGCTTGTAGGCAGTGGATACCCTAAGCTTTTATAAATCAAGACTTCTGAACTATCAGCTAGCTGCGACCTGGTGTTTTGCTGTGGATTTGGCAATGGGGAGAAAAACATCTGACATATCAGATTAGAAACTTGCTGTAGATTGTAAAGTTAGTTTTGATTATTCCTTCTAAAAAATATTGCTTCACAAGGCAGTCTTCCTTTAACATGTAAAATTTTATGGGGTAAAATAGTCTTACTCTGAGACTACCTATCAAAGACACCTTGAGAATTTTGTTATTGAAAGTGCGCAGAATTTATGTTTATGTAACACAGTAATTGCAAGTACCTAAATGACCTGGAAGACTGTGCCTCATTTTAGCAAGAAATTTAACCTCCAGATTGTCCAACTTGCTCCACATTCCCAGATTTAGAGTTCCAATGCTTTAGAGCTTGCACATTGATTATAACTGTGATTTATTTTTAGTTGTTTGACGATTCATATAGGGATGAGTAAAAGAAGGTATTTGTCCTTCCAGATGTCCTATTCTCCCCCAGATCAGGTTGCTTCAAATGCCACATCTGCTCACTCCTCTCCCAGCAGCAGTTCCTGAGGTCTCCCTTGCTCCCTGTCCTGGCTTCCCTTCAGACCCAGTCCCAAGCGCTTCCTGTCCATGTGATTTACACAACAAATCTGTCCTATCATCTCCTGGGGTCTATTTTTCACTCTGCAGGATAGGTGAAACAAGCTCATGGTGCAGCAAGAAAGTGCAGACTGCCTGTGGTGCCTTGTCATCTCCCCATTGAGAGCTGCAAGTGCCAGCGAAGGGTGAGGAAAGAAGTTTGCTTCCTGTTTGGAATGAACTCTCAGTTACTGGAGGGAGGGGTTTTCATCCAGGATACCAGAGCTACTTATTTCTCTGGGAGACAAGGTTTAATTTCCACCAAACTCTTTATATTCCCACACGACACCTAAAAAGTTAATAGTGGGCAGCCTTTTAAGTGAAGGATTTAGGTGTTTTGGAAAATGTTATATTAATATTTCCTAGCTGAAATAATGAGTTATTTGTGTTGAATATCTCCCTTTTCCCAAGGCTTGGAAAGGTTTTGAATTTACAGCCTTTTACTAACCTAATAGTGCCATCTCTCCACAGATGGACAGTTTGATTTATCAACTCAAATCCTGTGGAGAGTGAAGGGATGATAGTAAGAGTGAGGCAATGGGTGTGGTTATCCTGGAAGCCAAAAGCAGAGCAGGCATGTCTCCCTCCAGCAATCATATCCATGCAGAGAGCAGGTCCAAGGAGATTCCTGTCCTGCCTTTGCTGGTGTGCTGTGCACTCACACCCTGCTTTAACACCAGTGAGTCATAATGCTTCATTGAAATCAACCAGATTTACAAGAGTTTTCTTTTTTTTAAAGATGTGCGTAAACCCGGCAATAACATTAGTGCTGATATTGAGACTGAAATAGTCAGTCTTGCAACAATCCAACATGGATTAACTATACTTAGCTCTGTGGGAGCATTTAGGTCTTTAGATCAAAATGAGATACCTGAGAATAAATCTGTTGTAACTTTTATTTTGATCCCAGAAAGATCTTGGAATGAATGGGAAGCTTATTCTTATTTCTGCATAGTACAGAATAACTGATTTTTCTATGGTGATAATTGAAAGGGTGTTAGCCATAGTCTTAAAGGTCACAGACCAAAATTAATATTATAGAGAAAATCAAGCTGATGTTCTATGAGTTCATTCCTTTTTACTTTAAAGTGTATATTTAATAGCATATGATGTTCCCTAACATTTACCAGGTACATGTTTTGATTCCATTTATTCAGGTTCATAGTTAAACATATCCATTTACATATATTGCTTTAAACACAGCAGGATGGAAGCACTATTCATTTTACCCATCTTAAGTTTTTTGCATTTATTTTCATCTTTTCCCACCGTGCTAAGATCCTCAGAAACATTAACATTTTTGATGCTGTAATGTAAATTAGTCACCTCAACGTCATGTTGTAAGTCAGTACTTCTTTCCCTCATCTCCACAGTACCTTGGCTTTGTCCCCACCCTATTAGCTTAACTCACACCCCCAGCATTGCATAGATTCTATCAGTGGTGTTTAAATACACTACCGTTACTGAGGGGTTAAGCAGGTAGGATGATTGCACTAATAAAAATTGATAAGTAGTCAGGTTATCCTTCCTAATTTATTGCCATGGCAACAGACAGCACATGTGGCTTGTTGCTGAAGAACAGAATGCTAATAATCAAATGTGTCTTACCCAAATGAATATATAACACAGCTTACTAAAACAGTGCCTTGACATTGTATACATTACTGAACAACAGCATGCATTAATTCTGCATCTAAGCTCCTTGATGCATATGCTCTGGAGAACAGGAAAAATGAAAAAGCACGTCTGCTACATCAAAGCTGTTCATTAATGTAATGTATTTTAAATAGTATATACAGTGAAAGATCCAATTCTCTAACACTTATCTTGTTTATTTCAGTATGTGGTTGGTATACTAGGAAAATGAAGTAATGTATAGTCATTGTGAGATGGCATAAAAATAACCAACACAGCATAGGAGTTCAATTAAGCAATAATCTCAGGGAAAAAATGGTCATTACTAGCAGTTAATGGTTGGTTTGTTAGTTAATGGCCCAAGGCAAAGCTGAAAGCAGTTAAGCCTCTAACAAACTGGTTGTGAATTATGGCAACAATGGTTTTGCTGGGGATTTTTCCCTCATTATCATAGTTTATGATAGAAATAATGTATTTTTAAAGACAGTAGTTTTAAACACAGGATGTTAACCGGAAATGTGGTGTTTCAAGGAAATAAAAGATTTTCAACCCAAAAGGGACAAAAATGTGAACTTTAGATACATATGTAGCATATATTTTATACATATACATGCTGTATGCATTTAATATAAATATAAAATCTATGCTATACACACATGTAATATATTAGAGATTATGTAGGAGTGTAATTGTCAATTTGAAAATTTTTGTATCATTGAAAATCCACAGAGTTTATCTGTGTGTACATACACATATATGCATAGGCCCATATACGTACAGACATTGTCTGTGTTTACTTTATACACATATAGAGAAACAGACAGCTTTAGCCTTTTTACCAATGTCCTCTCTATATACTTCAGTCAACTGATAAGGAGAAGAAAGGATATGAGAAAAACTTTCAAAGTTGGCAAATCAGGTCATCCCGCTCACCCCAGTGTTCTACAAACATAAAGACTCTGGTTCATCTGAAATCATCCATACCATCATTGTTTCTTAACCTGAGATCTTGTGCCATACTCTTTTGCTTTGGACATAATATTCAAATTAATTTCTTTACAAAGTCTTCCTTTCTCTTAAAGGCCTCAGGATTTGCTGTAACCAGAACAAGCTATGGACTCAGGAGTCTTGAAACAGTTATGCTGGGGAATATAATATTGTGTTTATTTTAACCTAAAGCTTTGTTATGTTGAAATAGATATCTTGCTCATGGAAATTGTTGGGATGCAAGTGCAGTCTGCCTCCAGAAAGCAAAAGGGTGATGGGGTTTTAATCAGCTTCCTGGAGATTTAAAAGTATCTTGATAAACTGAAATGGTTGGTGAAAATTGCCAGAATGTTACAGTAAAATAACTTTACAGTGAATCTGAGGTGAGGCAATTTCAGATAAGACAGGAAACCATAAAACTGCCATGAACATAAAGCAAACTATATTTACAGTATGAGTAACATATATTCATTCTGAAAATTTTCATGATTACTTTATAGCATTAGATCATTTATTTAGATGCTGGTGTAGGTAGGGTGCCAATTCTAGGAATGATGAATTTAGACTAGATTGAATTCTGGTGCCAGCTATTTTTGTACTTGTAAAATAATTTTAAGTTGGATATGAAAAAAAAGAAAAGAAAAGAAAAAAGAAGACCTTCTCCCCAGGATTTCCCAAGAGTGAGTTTCCCATAAGATCCTCCAAGGATGGAATTTTATATAGGAACTTCGAAATTATTTTTCACTTTTGGAAACTGTTCTTAAACATGTATAAATATATGTAAAAAAGGTTTTATTTTTTGACAAAAGTCAAAAAATGAATGAGCAGTCTTCAAGTATGTGTATACATTGTCTCAGCTTTGCCTTCTTCTAATTTTTTTTTCAAAAGGACTCTCAGCACTGTACAATAAAATAAAGGAACCACCACACTGCATAGTCTCTTTGTAGACGAGGCTCATTTCTGAGCTCTGGCAATATCCTGTCCTTCCAGCTGTCCAGCAAAGTTTTCAACCAGTGCTTTAGGATACTTTTCTTCCTTTCTTATCAGGTACTTGAGACTCACCAGTGAGAGCTGCTTCTCTGAACAGGTGTTACTGGGATTGCAAAGGAAGTTGCTATTGTGTGGGATCTCTTTCAAGTCTGAAAAACAAGTAATTGAACTATGAGACAGTGGGAGGGTGGTGGAGGTGGGAGGAAAGACTCCTTTTTAAAAGCTACTGAATACTGTTATAAATACTTGTAGCAAGGAAAGAATTCAAAATTCCTCAGAGATACCAAACAAGTTTTATAGATCAATTTCAATTTGATGTACCATGAAGAAAAAGGTAGGACCACTGGGCTGAATCACAGAGCCAGGTATGCACACTTTAAGGATTGGACCAAGAAAAGACTATTTCTAACATTTCCTGTAAGAACAAACTGCAGCACTACGTGCTCATGTTCCATGAGGCTTTACATTGGGCTCAAAATGTCAGAAACTACAGTAGTTTAAATACTTGAAAATGTTAGAAGAAATATTGCCTGCAAGATCAGAGTCCTATTATCTTGGACAACTATCTGAACCAAAATAAATAGCTCTTCTCCCAGTAACAGTCTAGCTCTTCATCTATTTAAAATCACAGAGTTTAGGTCTGACCCACTGATAATATTTCTATCNNTTTTTTTTTTTTTTTTTTTTTTTTTTGGTTATGTTTTGGTTTTTTTTTTGTTCTTTTAGAAGAACATTACCAATTCTAGTATCATCACTGAACACAGGTTTGGTTTTAGCATCTATGGACTAAAAGGACAGAAAATATTTAGTTGTAGTGACATGACAGATGACTGTCACTCTGAAAAGAGCAGTGCTTTCCTCAGTAGTGCATCCTAGGGAAGATCTCCATCCATTTTCACAGTGATTTTGATGCAGGAAATCAATAATGTGAAATGATTGAGATGTCTTCACTTATGTTTTTTTGACATTGGACTTCCAAATCATCACAGTAAAGTGTTGCAATTATAAAATGGCTGTTAGCTACCTCAGGGCTGTCTGTATCAACAGGACAGGGTGACACTGGAATGTTTTACCAGCTGTTAGTAAATTTTATAAATCCCTGATTCACTTACCTGAGAAACCTTTTCTCAAAAATTCTTGGATGATATTGCCATTTCTCGGAAAATGGATAGTGGATAAAAGAAATTTAGATTATGTGAACTGAACTGCACTAAGTCTAAAGTGAACTTTGTAGATAAGAGGACACTTAACACCACCTTAGTAACTTTTGGAGTTAGGAACTCTGAGTCAGTGCTATTTTCTGTTTTCAATGTTACTTAGACATCAAGGGCTAAATCCATGAGCTATGGAGGGTACCTAAAATAGCACCCAACTCTGCAAGTTCTCCACCATGTGAGAATGCAGAAAGACAAATAAATAAAATGACCACTACTGAAGTCATTCAGCAGGAAATAAGAACTTGGGGCACTGAAATAAGACCTATATCAGACTGCAGATATAAAAGGGATTCTCCAACTGTAAATGAGTGTGTGGAACCTCCCCTGAAAAAAGGAAAGTAAGCTAGATCAGTCAGAGGTTATTTTTCATGTAAAACAACATTTAAGAAAATCTAACATTGTTAAGAGTGTTCTTGTAAGATGTTGAAAGACCTAGGTTTAGTCACCTCTTTGAAACTGACCTTTTTACCTGTGAGACTGAATGGTGATATTATTGTTTTCAATATAATGTCTGTTAGATGTCCGATCTCAGGGGTTAAACTAGTATAAACAAAACCTTTCACAATCCAGATGAATACTCTAACCATTGAATTATTTACTAAGAGCAGACTGTGGATTTAATAATTATCTTAATTCTCCTCTGAGTAAGGCTCAAAACCTCAAAAACAACAACCAGTTCTGGCTGCTGTAAAAATGGAAGACATCTAGGTAACAACATCTACAGAAACTTGGATTTCAAGGACCTTTATGGACTTAGACACCTAATGTATCATTTTGAGAACTAAGCCCTTTTCTGTATACAGCCCCAGGGCCTTGCTGTACAAAGATAAAATAAAAAGGCAGCCCTATACTCTGGCTTGAATCATGTGGTTCTCTATACAGTTCTATATATAGAAAGTCTATATACTTTTCTGTATATAAAATGATAGCTAGGGATATTTTTTGACAATATTCAAGCACTAATTAGATGACTTCTCATTTTCAGACACACAGCAATTACGCAAAAAACCTAAAGTCACTGAACAATGAGTGCACAGGATCACTGAAAAATCACTCCCTTAGTGTTTGCAAAGCACTTTCATGGCTAAAGATGCTGCATAAGTGTTCAGTATTATTAGTGCTATGTGTAGATTATGTTACCTCAGTTGTTTCAGATCATGTCTAATCAGGATTTTTCAAATAATTCCCCTCTGTATCTGGAGAGGAAATTAAATCCAGAAGTCTTTTGTACATCTGAAGGTATTTTGTGTCAGAGTTTGAGAGAAGCTAGAGTCAGACATGAGAACAGGGCGGGGAGGGGGGAGTTGTGTTTGTCAGGAGACAGCAGCCTTAGGCAGTGAACTATTTGTTCAAACAACAGTGAGAAATAGGAGCGGAGAGTGAGTCATATATACAGAAAGTATCAAAATAGGGGCAAGAGACAGAAACACAGACAGAAACATGATTCTGTAAATGAGCAAGGATGGGTAATAAAGAGGAAGCTGAGGAAACAGAATAGTGGAGGATGGGAGGGAAATAGGGCCTTTTGTGGGGAGCAGAGTAGGTGCTGAGGAGAAATGAAGCAATCAGAAATCATTACAGAACTGACTGCATGACCTTAATTTTGCCCTCTTGTGCATGCACACCACAAGTCTATCTTTCATTATGTAATCTCATGCTATTTTTTCCCCAGGATGGGCTGTGTCTCGGGAATGCCTCAGAGCTGTGCAGTGGAGGAGACAGCTGCTGTGCAGGCTGGGCTGCAGGGAGACACGCCGTTCTTGGGAGTGGGGCTGCACAGAGCTGCTCCTCAGCTACCAAAGTCTCTCTTAAAAGAAGTAAAAAAACACCTTTTAAACATAACCCTGACTGTGTCAGCAATGAGAATTACACACTAAAACCGGTGCATGCTTTCTCAGAATACCCTTCTTGGTGATGGGACCTTGGGCTTCTTGTTAGAGTAAAAAGCATTTTAATCCCAGAATGCTCTGAAATTCACAGATCAGGGAAATTCAGGGACTGATACTCAGAGCTGGGTTTCAGTATACTTCAGAGTGCAACAACATGACACACAATGTCACACATCAGCAGAAGAGGATAGGACTGAATACTGAATAGCTATCCAGTCAGGATATATAATCTCCATATACCATACAAAGGTGTTGTCAGATTTATTTTAAGTGCTTTATAAAATATAGATAAGCAGTGATTCTGGGTAGACCTTGGAGAAGTGGGGAGAGAAAGGCAATGAGACTTCTCCATTCTCATGTAGCCCTGCTTTGCATGGTGATGTTTTTTTGCCCCAAGTTTTTTCATAATCGTCCTCATTTCCTTCTCCCAGTTCTCATGCCTTTCTGTCTTATTCAGATCCTTCTTTTTCCAAATTATAGTACAGAACTTCCAACTTTCTTCCTATTGCCCAGGAGCAGCAGGTAGTGTTGGACTCCTAGCACAAGAAAGATGTTCTCAATCCTTCTGTTCAAGGAAATGGCACCCCTTGAGTTTTGACCAACCAGAATTGGAAGAAAAGCTCTGCTTCACCCCTACACTCTAGACTGTAAATTACATCGTTTGGGTGGAATTGTCAAATAACTATTTGCCAGATTGTGGTTGAAATAATAATATGAGAAAAAACATTGTAGCCTTTTTGAAGGCAGCAACAATTGCTAAAATTTTAATTTTTTTTAATGAATTGCAAAAAAAATTCTTATAGCAGGAAGATGGTGATATTTATTCCGCTATAATTGCAAAGTTGCATAGCAAGAAGCAAATGTAAACACACTGATGAACATGATATAGGCATCTACACTATACAGGAAAACAGAAACAGACACAGTGCAGCTGTTAACAGCTAGTTTCTCCCAGAAGATGAAAAAATATTATTAGCCAAGGTTTTGGAGAGATTTTGACAGTCTCTTACAGAATACGTTTTTTAACTAGGAAAAACATCTCATTCACCTTTTGATAATGCAAAATGTTTAAGGCTAAGCTGTAATTAATACATGCATTGATTTTGTGGTAGGAATTGAATGTTTCAAAACCAAAGCTGTGAAATGGCACAGGGAAGAAGTTGTAATTCAACAAGAGAATGAAAGTAGCTGTGGTAAATATTAAATTTGGAGACAATATTGCTAGATAAGGGGAGATAAAAGGTGATGATTCTTGGAGAAGAGCTGGCACCAGGTGGGAACTTGCTGGATGAGGTTTGACATTAGGAGACTGAGACTGGCAAATAGTAGAGAAAGGAAAGCAAGTGATGGAGGCGGTCCTGGACAACAGGAGGCCAAGGTTGGAAGCTAGGAGGCAGATGAGCTTATCTGCTGGAAGGAATACACAAGCTTTAAAACAACATTAAAGTAACAAAATAGTACAGTGAAAAACTGTAAAATACAGATTAAACCAGTGCAAGCACAATTTATTGCAGAAGTAACTCTCTAGGAGCTATTCTGGGTGAAGAAATTCTCCAGGACTATGAGCAGGAGCTCTGAGGAGATCACAGTCTTTAGGGTAGTCACATAAGAAACCTGTACTTCTTGTGGTTGGAACCATGTGTGTATTTCACCTCTTACTTTTCTTTGAGTGGAGTCCAATCTCCTGCTCAGGCAGTGAGGTTATACCCATCTCTCATACACAAGAGAAAGAAATCAGAGAGATCCTCCTTTACCTGTCTCTAGCAGATGGTGTGTGTGTCAGTCTCAGTGCTTAAATTAATCCCGTGCCAATTCTCTGATGCTATGGCCTGTCTCTGTAAGGGAAAGCCCTGTTCAATTATCAGCTTCTACTGGAATCATTCATTTGATTTCAGCACAGAAGCAAGAGCACAGCCAGATGAGAATGTTTTTAGTGGATGCTGAAAAATGTGGAAGCAGCTATTGGTGTTCTGAAGGAGAGGTTTTGCTGTGTACAGCTTTTATTCTGAAACAGTGGCTTTGTCTGGGTTGAGGCAAAGAAAAGGGCATGTCTCTGCTGCTGTTTGAAGCTACCCCCAGTTTCTCTTTGCAGGTGATACAGAGAGTGAAAGGCAGCCAAGAGAGTGCCTCCTGGATATGAGGAGATCACTTGTTTTCAAATTCTGGTTTCATGAATTGATAAATCTCTTTTTACTGGTAAGACTCTATAAGTGAGAGTGAAAAGAGGACCTATCCCACAGACTCAGCCCTACTTGCTGCCTAAAATAGCGAAAAGAAAAGAAGGAAGAAAAATTAAAGCCTCTAAAGAGAAGAAATGGAGCCTTGTGCAAAGGTGTGCTCAGCAGCTCTATTTTTTTTTTTCTTTGATTTTTCTTAGGAAGAATTAATCTTCTGGAATGCAAGTAAATCTTCAAAAGACAATTTTCCTTTGGAATGCAAATTGTTATAGTGATGCTTCCCATACCACTGAGGGAATACAGTAATTCACTGATCCAACTATTTCCATTTACAACAAGCAAATACTCATAGACTTATCTTCGTGACCCCCTGTGAAACAGATAAATATTGGAATTAAAGTTATACTACTAGGGACACTGACTCAAAGTTTACAGTCCATGGCCTTCCAGTAACTGGTGAATGAATTCAGTTTCTACTCAAACCTACCCCTGGACAGTTAGTGGGCTGCTAACAGCTGTTAAAACTCACTTTGGGGGGGTCAGTAACTACATGAAAGAAATGTATGGGCATATTATGTCACTATAAGCTTGTTGTGAAGATCAAATTGGGTAACTATTTACACTTCTGACCACTGCATCTGCTTGCATGAGTTGATTGGCATCGATCCTCCCAATGGTCAGCAACACTCTAGAGGAACAGAGCCTTAGCATTCTTCTAGCCCATCCCTAGACACATAGCTTAGAGTTAGGGATAGCCTCCTTTGTCTGCCTGAAGGTATCCTGAGGTCATCTTTTCCCAGGCATAACATTCTTTTGAGGTTTTTGGGTTGGCTTCACACACCCCAGAAATGTGAGTGAGAAGAACAGAGATCCCAAGTTCACACTCAGATATATGCTTGAGCTTTCTCTTCATCAGTGAAAACAAAGTTTTATAGTATTGGAGCTGTCTTTAATTTCCTAGGTCTCTGTAACCTGCCTTCACTACATAAATTTATGCCCTTCCTTCTGATGAACTTTTGAAGGGACCTGAGACCATCCCTCCGGGGACAGGTTTTGTCTGAATTTTATTTGTGTATGCCAAGGTTGGAGGCATTGCTGCCAGTGATAAATATCTCCATTTCAAAGTGAGAAGATGCAGGAATATCTGCTGAGATATATGTATCCGTTGTATGAAATTAATGCCGTGGGAGAACTGATTCCCACATCACGTTTGCGCCTGTAGTTTAAATTAGGGAGTGTTTTTCATAATATTTTTTTAGTGCAGTGTGAGAGGAAATCAGACTTTGTGGGAGAAGTTTGTTACTCAGAAGAAGTGTCAATCTTTTCGCACTTAGATCTTCTCATATATAGTTAAAAATTACCTGTTGGATCTTTTTCAAACTAGAAACCTTTCTGACCTTAGAAACAGCAGTCTAAGAGTATTTCGTGTAAATGTATTTATTGAAATAAATGTTTTGTTAAACCTGTAAGTGGAAGAAAAGTTCATGTTTTATTGATCTGTTTTTCACTGTTTTGAACTTAGTGGTTTGGTACTAGCCCTTCATGCAGATATTGATTATTATTAGAACAAGGAGAAAAAAATTGTGGGGGTGGAGGGAGTTTGACAGGCAGGGTTGTTTAAATTTGTTGAAGTACCCACTGAGAAATGTGAGAGGTCTTCAATAAAAAGACCAAGGCATATTTACATGGAAATGCATATGATTGTGATTCATTTGAGACATTAAATTTGTGTGAATGAAAATGTATTAGAAAGGGTAGACCTAATGGCAACAGAGATATAAACTGGAAGCAGAAATCCCTTTCAATCTACAGATAAATAGGCTAAGTATTTTAAAATATGCTAAAATTTTAAAATATTTAAAGGGAGCTAATATCTAAAGATCATTATCAACATTTTTACATCTTTCCTGTTTTAATTTTGCCCCTCTGAATATCAGCCAAGTTGCTGATTTTTCAGAGCTAAGCCTCAGATTTTCATAATGTTCTTACATGAGGAGAAGTATTGATTTCCTTATTTATCATCTGATTTTATTAACGTGTAGAGTAAGTCAACAGAGATTGAATCTAGTATTCACTGCCACAAGGTGCCACCAGGCTCAGTGGGCTTCAAAGAATGATTATGCATTTAAATACATAATGAGAACTTCCGTGATTTCACTTCTCATAAGAATGACCCTATGATCACACTTCTTTAAAATATAAAGCATGAACTCTAAGATTCAAAGTGGAAATCTGGTTTGCATTGTGAAGATATTTGTCCAATATGCACATTAACCCTCCTGATTTCTCACCTGCTTCTTTGAAAGACCACAGATTAAATACTGGATTTGATATATCACCAGTTTGATCAGGAAAAGAAAATTCTGGTGCTGCTGTCATATTAATGTGCATGCTCTCTTTAGGACTTCAATTTGGATTCTTTGATTTGTCTTTGTTCCAGCTGGTGTTGTTTCTGACAAGATTTCGTAGTGGTGTGTACTGAATCTTAAAATTATCAGTGCAATCCTGTATCCCCCAACTCAATACTCCAGATTATATCAGTTTTTAGAGCTGAATCATTTGCACTGATTTTTTATGGGTTACACTGCAGTACTTCATGAAAAATATCAGGGCCTACATGTACAATGGCATTAGGGAAGAATACTTGCTCCTTTATGTAGTTGCAGTTGCAGTTTCCTTTGCTTCACCAAAGAAAATTTTTTTCCTATATTTTCTATTTTTTTAATTTCTAGAACAGAACCCCCTCCCTGTTTAATATCCCTAGAGCTACTATGAAAACACCTGAAAAAATAAATGTTATCATGTTGTCCTTGTTATTTTTTACCACTCTAGGCATAGGTGAACTGCATCATGCCAAGGAAGAGTACTGTGAAGAGCTACCAGCAGAGGACATCCCTTCCAGAATTTCCAGGTTGGGGTGCATAACACAGCTGATCCACCCCTTTCTTTTTGCTTTGCCCTCAGGAGAGTGGTTTGTGAAAGAACGGGGCTGCAGCGTTCCCACAACTGTGTGTGCATCCTTGCATCTCTTATCCTCCTGCTTATTTAGGGAACAAGCTGCCCCTATGAATTGCCTCACTGGCTGTTCCTGACTATATAGAGCAGACAAGCTTCTTGTGGTCCTATGCTGATGAGGAAGGAATGGTTATGAATCGAGTGCTGAATTAAACAAATCCCAGTAACTGAAAATCAATATTTTTCTCAAGCTGCCATCTGCAGGTGTTTAGCTGCAGACCGCTGATGCAGTAGCTGAGCCTTACGCATGAGATGCTGAGACACTGCTGGGAATTAATTGGTGAATTAATTAGAATACAAAATGAGCAAACAGAATGAGGTTCAGGAAACAGGTCTATCTTTGTGGATATTTTCACCATAGGAGTCTCCCTTTACCCTGCTGGGCTCATGGTGTCTATCTATAATCCCAGGGTAAGAAAGTTCAGAGCAGGCAGACCTCTGAAATAGCTGTCAGCACTTTACTTAAACATTGAAGACTGTCACAACCTAATCCTTTGCTTGTATAGCATGAGTCCCTTTCAGGCATACTGAATAAAGTTAACAGTCACTTACATGAAGGAAGTAGATTGTTCTATAAAGCATAAACACCTTTAAATTCAGTTTTTAAATTCCCTTGCAGCTGGTTTACATTTCTTTGTAGAAGACAAAAGTAAAAATGTATTTATCATTTTGCCAGATACTTCTGAGAATGATAGCATTATTAACTGCAGGTGTGCAGATGCCGATTATGTCTTTTGTAGGCTAGATAAAGGAATAGCAATAGTGTGATGTTTGTAAATATTTACTGCAACTTAATTCAGTATTTCTTTACAAAGTTACTCCTCCAGACTAACATGCATATTTAGAGTTTGTGGAAAAGAGACCTTCTCTTTTTGCCCATCTCTTATCATTCACATAGTTCATCTGTTTCATTTCCTTTTCCAGTATCTGCTTGTCACCTACACTTACTGGTTCCTGAGCTACATTTCTGACTGCTTTCTGCAGGATTCAGTAAGGCTCTCTTGCAGCCTTCGGGTGTCATGCTCTGCTCTGCCTCTTCCAGGATGCCCTGGAAGTAGGGAGAAATCAGCGGGGTGAGGTAAAGCAGGCACTAAGGATCTGCCTGCAATAGATGAAAAAGGTTCCCAATGCCCCAGTACCTGAAATAACTCGAGCTTTTAATGTTTATGTAAACAGCAGAAAAACAGTTTTTGAAGGTACTTTAAATGCTGTTAGTAACCAAATGACTGAAAGATGCAGGTTGAGACCATAAAATGAATGCAGAGAAGGGGTTACTACGATATAGTAACAATAAACACGTAATAATGCACCTTAGTACAGCTGTGTCAAAGATTTTAGAAAGGCAGAAAGAAATGAAGGAGTAGGAAAGATGAGAATATAAAAGATTACTTGGCAAAATGAAGAAAATTCTCAGGAATATCTCTTGCCCTCATCCCTGAAAAGATAATGCCTCCTAGGTTCCCTAGCTACCATGTGGACTACACAAAATCATGCCTTGGAGAGCAGACTTTATTTACCTCACATCCAAAATCAGAAGAGAGAAGAAAGAGCTACTATAGAGGAAGAGAGAAAAATAAATTAACCCAGGGGACTATTTCTAGGCAAAGAGTGTCCTCGAGCACATAAATCATCCAGTCTTCCTTGGCTGTATTAGTCAGCACACACATACACTTCTGGAGCCTGCCACCGCATTAAACTTCTGCAGAGGGAATATCAGACAAGTCAAGAAGACCTGTGTAGGGTAGAAATTTGGTAAAGAAACATTTTGCTATTTCTAAAAATTGATTAATAAAGATAATAAAATTAGATCCTCAAAATCCTGTGCTTGGCTCAGCACTGGCTGTCACACTTAGAGTCTGAGTCTGATAGGCAGCTAACTGCGGAAGACCCCAGGTATCTTGGTGATTTATACATCATGCATGAACTTAAAAACCCCGTAGAGTGGGCAGATGTTGTCTCCAGCTGCAAGCATTGCTGAGAAGAATCAGAGGCTGGGACATCTAATGTCCCATTTGAGCATGGTCTGTCCTAATCAGCCAGGCAAGACTGTGAATAGCCATTGGGAATTCTAGGAAAGAGAGAAAAGATCTGAACTTTTGTTGAACTGATACCATAGAACTGTGCAGGAATCAGGCAGCTTTCCTCAAAAGCCATAGCCCAACACTGGCTGATTGTGCTTTTGCTACATCAACCAGTTATTTTGTCTTTTATTTGATGCTTCTATGTTTGAATAATTATTTTCATTAGACTTTGTATCTATGTAACGGGAGTTTCACCATAGGGGCTCATTGATAAAAAATTCTCTTCCCCTTGCTCAAAAAACTACTGATACTGTATTGCTGCTAGATTCCACCAAAATTTTAGCTACAGCTGTCATATTGTAGTCATCTTGAAGATGACACCAACAGTTTACATGTAGTATTTATGGAAGACCAATTTCTGGCTTAGTTTTATAAATTGTTGAATATTTTGCTGAAGTCAGTTGTCTTCCTGATTGTGCCTTTAATGTTCTCACTTTGGATTTCTTCATAACTCAGTACATTTTGAACTGCTAGTAACATGGTCAATGCAGCAGACATTAGCTTGCCTGAGCTATTTTCTGGTGTGGGCTGTGTGAGCAATGCCCTTTTAAACAGCCTCCTTAATAGAGTGGACCAGTAACAATAAGAAAAGGCTCTATTTGGCTTCCATCTGACCTTTCTTCACAGGCTTCATAAGAGTTTTCTCTACCATAGTGACAACACAGGCATTGACATAATTACACTTCAAACACAGAATGGAAAGTAACAATTTAAGCACTATTCCTATAATGCTTTTCATGTTTGAAGCAACAGCCACTTTTGATTTCTGATGAGAAAATATTTCATTTCCAAACACACCGCAGAGATGAAATTTTTCCTACTTATTATTCTGTTCTTTTTCCTTTGCCAGCCTTATTAAAAAAAAGAGATATCATCAGCCCTTTTCTGTGACCCTTCTTCTCATCAGTCATCTAAATCACACTATATTCTGCCTTTTTAAAAGAAATGGATGAAGAAATAGAAGCAATGTCAGAGGAAACTGTTTCAGTGAGACTGGGAAGTGGGATGTGATAATAGAAGATTCCCAAAACAAAGTGAAACACATGAAAACTTCAGCAATGCCACAACAACTGCTGAGGGCTGTATGCATAGTGTATTCAGGAAAAGCACAAAAAAATTAAGATCTAATTAATTGCAGTGTTAAGTCTGCTTGTCTAAATTTCCAATGTAGTAACCTATTTTATATGACAGTGTCTGTCTGTAAAACAGACTTTCACAATGTGCTAAGTGACAGAAAACAACCTGGCAAAACATGAGCCTGCCAGTTGTATCCTATAAAATGATTAAATAAAAATGACATTATAGGGTTCTATATTCCTTTTCCTACTGATTTGCTGCTCAAATTTGCTCTGCTTTCCAACAGAAGAAAAAAAAAGTTGTTATTCCACCCTCCACCTCCCAGTAGCCAGTTCTACAGGCACTCCCTAGAACTGGGAATTAAGCCAGGACTGTGTTTTGATTTAGATATTGCTTTCAACAGTGTTAGTAATGCAGGTGCAGCTGGCCAGATTAGGTCTATCGGGACACCTGTACAGTCCCTTATATTTTCATTATGCTCTTAGTAACACCTCTATGAAGGTTTCACCATGTAAGGAAGGTAAAATCAGAAGACTGTGGGTTTGCATTAATGCAGCCAGTGATTTCAGGCAGACAGCTGTGTTCACGTGTTGTAAAATATGGGATAAAATGAACCAACCCTGACCACTAGATTCAGGGTTTGTTTGTAAAGGAAAAAGAAATGGAAATCTATTTACCTTGAAATGGTGACACATCACAGCAAAAAATAAAGAAACCTGATATCCCTTTTAATCACCTGTATTTGTAAGCAGAAATACAGACTGTAAGAATGCTAAGAGGATATTTCTTGGATCAATATTTGCTGTAAGTCCTCTTTTTTATTGTACAAAAGACTGATTTTTGAATTCCTATATGTTAATTTTAAAGTTCTCTTAGAATCATCCAAAGACTACCTATACAAGCTATTGTAATATTTTCTATTTTTCTGATTAGAAGTGCTCAACCTTTTAACAAATTTTGAAAAATTGCACTCAGCCACACCAGATCCCTTTGTTTGTGGTTATGGTCAGACTTCTATAGATCTGGTGTCTGGATGCTTCTTTCAAACACCTAAAGGTCTTGTCCTATGTTATGTGCATATACTATGAGAATATACATAATGTTACTCTTCCACTGAATATAACAAGATTCCTGCTGCAAACCAAGTAAAACAAATCTTGAATGTGAACGGAAGGAAACATATTGGTAAAATATTAAATTCTTGCAGATAAGGTATTAGCTGGAAGCTTTGTTACATTTTATTGATCATATATGTAAAGTAATTTGTGAAAATATTCATAAGTAATAAATTCTTCAGTCAGTCAAGGCAGTAATACCCTTTGGTTTGCCAGTAGACCATAACTCTTCAAATCAAAAAACTTTCTGCAAACTTTTTCTTAGTTATTCAAAGCATTGTGCTTAAGATTGCTGAGCCAAGACATTGTTTTAACTGCCCATGTATCATAAACAGTTAAATTTAGATATGTCAGCATTTTGATTTGCTCAAGGAACTACCCAGTATCTCTGAATGTTTTCAGAATAAGAGACTCTTAATTCAAAAGACTGCTGACAGAACTGACATGAGTGGATCACATCAAGCACAATATGTTGTTCTTTATTTGGAACAGTACATATTGTTTTTCTTCCTCTGTGGATGTTTATTTGAAGGATGAATAGGTCACTCTTAGCAGGAGAGCTCGTCATTGAAGTGCCAGATACAGAGGACAGATGAGTCAGTTCCACACAGACTACAAATTATGCATGCAAGATAAAACTATATTCATATTTGAATTTGACCTAAACTTCAACTTTCAAAAATAAGTTAAAAAGAAATTATTCTGAAATTCAAAAATTGTTTTGCAGAAAGGAAGCAGTTCAAGCAACACAGCTGAAGAGCAAAGAAGTCTCTGCTGGTAGGAAAAGAACACACTAAGAATGAAATACTGTACATAAGTGTGCATCAGCTCAAGCCTGTATTTAGTACACATTTTGAAATGTGTTTATCTGATGCATGATTGATTGATAGTGCTGCAGTGTTCAAATCTCAGCCATTGTCCAGTCATTGCTTGTCATCGTAAAGTATGGCTTGGTGTAGAAAAAAATCACATTTCTTTGTGAATGGCAGCACAAATCTTTATTATTCTTAATTAAACCTGCATGTTTTGGTTGCAGAGCTGTTACTGACTTCTTTTTCTCAATATGTACAAATGAACATGAGGTGGGAAAGTCACACAGCTCCTTACAGGAACTGCAGTAAAGTCTAAAAAAAGAAAGCTGCAGTGAATAAAAGCACAATGCTGAATATGACACTCATATCTGCATTGTCTCTTCACTGTCTAAGAAATGGGAACTACTGGACATGCAACCCAATATTTTGTTGCTGTTTTGCTGTAATACAGGAATTATATTATTTGCAATTTCCGCACAGATTTCAGAAGCGTAACAGATGATGAATAGTATACAAAATAACATGAAAATAGGCAAAGCATATTTCCAGCAGTGTTCCAGGGTGATGGGTATTCTAATGTGCATATGTTAACCAATTAAAATGAAGCCACATGTACTAACCATCTCAGGAGAGAGGCTACTGATCTTGCAAATAGTCTAATGAAATAAAAATGTGTATTTGACTGTTGGGGAGGCTGTTGTCTGGAGGAGTGAGGGGAGAAGATAAAGTATTAGTCATTTTACTATGTCAGCTAATTATACCCATTCTTATCCCATTTAAAAGTAATTGGGAATGGAAATGTGGCTTCCCTGAATGACCTACATTATCAACAGTTCTCTGTATTCCTCCTGGGGAGAGCATTTTAATAATTGCAGAATTCCAGACAGTGCTGTGACTTCATTAGTCCAGAGTTGTGATGGGATATGCCCCTAACAGACTGGCAGTGACCATAACCTCATGTAAACATACAAGGGTCCTTTCTTCTAACCCACTTGCTTAGCAAAGCCAGAGAAAACTGAAAAAAGTAGAGGACTGGGCAATCACCAGCCATATGAAGTTCAACAAGGGAAAGTGCCAGACTCTTTCCAGGGCAACACTGGATGTACAGACAGCTGGAGAATGAGAGGCTGGAGAGAAGCACCACAAAAAGGGACCTGGGGGTCCTGGTCAATGGCAAGTTGAACAGCAGTGCTGTTCAAGTGGTGCCTGGGCCTGGAAGGCCAACCCTGTCCTGGGGGCATCAGGCACAGCATCACAGCTGGGCAAGGGAAGGGATTGTCCCGCTCTGCTCTGAGCTGGGGCAGGCTCACCTCGAGTGCTGGGGACAGTTTTGGGTGCCACAACATAAAAAAGAGATTAAACTATTAGGGAATGTCCAAAGGAGGGCTATGAGGATGGTGAAGGGCCTTAAGGGGAAGCCGTGTGAGGAGTGGCTGAGGTCGCTTGTCTTATTTAGCCTGGAGAAGATTGAGGGGAGAGCTCATTACAGTTGCAGCTTCCTCACAAGGGAAGAGGAGGGGCAGGTACTGATCTCTTCTCTCTGGTGACCAGTGACAGAACCCAAGGGAACGGCCAGAAGCTGAGTCAGGAGAGCTTTAGGTTGGATATCAGGAAAAGGTTTTTCCCCCCAGTGTGGCTGGGCACTGGAACAGGCTCCCCAGGCAAATGGTTACAACACTGACCCTGAGAGAGTTCAAGGAGTATTTGGACAATACTCTTGGGCACATGGCGTGACTCCTGGGGACGGTGTTGTTGTACAGGGCCAGGAGTTCGATGGCATGGACTCGATGTTCTTGATGGGTTCCTTCCAACTCAACTTATTCTGTGATTCTATGATCAGCATGCTGTGCAAGTGCTGCTATCTCACCACACTTTTAATGACTTAGGATATTAAGGAGATCTGACCTTCTGGTCAGTGGTCAGATCAATAACTAGGTACAACTTGGAGATGCTAGCATCCTCAGGAGAGAGCATTTAGACACAGCATCACGTGGTGTGGTTTGGTTTGGTTTGGTTTGGTTTGGTTTTTTGAGTTGCTAATAAAGCAAATTCCACCCTTTAAATGCATAAGTTAGATTTTATTTTGAATGTGTGATCTTTGTCCAGAATAGAATCAGAAGAGCAGCTTCCAATTTAAATTGTGGTACTTAGGGGAAAAAATAATCCCTGACACAATTTATAAACGAGAGATACTTCTAGTGGGAACTTTGGAAGAGGGGGTGTTGCTGAGAAGAGGCAAGTGGGAAAAGGAATGAGTTCCAGAATGATTGCTCTTGAATTGATGGTGTTGTAAGAGCAAGATATGTTTGCTGAATCCCATCTTCAACTCCTGTTTCAAACAAATATAAAAATTGAAGATTATGACTTTCCAAAAGATTATACATGGCTTCTCCAGCAGATAATATTAGCTAAGTTGTACAATGCCCTGTCTGCACTGATGTCAGCAAGCATCAGCATGTGGTGTCATCTCTGTATGTATAATTTGGTTGTAAAAGGCCACCACCTCTGTGTTGACAGACAGTATCTCCAAAGGATATTCATTACCAGCTGATTTTTTTTTTTTGTGATAATATAATTTCATTTTAAATGAAAACCAAAAACACCAGTGGGAAGATTTGTTTTCTCCCTTTCCTTTCTTTCATACTTTGTCTCAACTGTATAACTTATACTCTATTTTATGTTCTAATTTTAAGCACATATGGACGTGACAGATTTTTAATGAAAATCTCAGTGCCTGAATACCTGTTTCTGACACTTTCATACAACATCCTGTGGAGAAGAAATAGGTCTTAATATATGTGAAAAACTGTGTAATCCAAAGAGTAAATGTGAAGGCATTCCAAGTAGACACAGCTCTCTTTTCCAGAGCTGTAAACAGGTTGGGTAAAACTTTAAAGTAAAATACCTTTACCTGCTGCTTGTTTTTTTGCCTCACTTACTGGTAAGATTGCATAACAGCACTAGTCACTGCAAAGCAGATTTCTTTTCCAACAGTCTGCCTCTTAACAGGTTTGGGGTTTTGTTTGTTTTTCATTTTTTTGTGTGTGTTTATTCACTTGTTTGTTTGTTAAAAAAAGGGAATGAGACAAATTTCTTTTAGGCCGTATGATGAGTAAGTTCATAAGCAACTCTGATAGTCTTTTTCAATTCCTTTGCATATACAAATCTTTCAAATCTTTCAACTCCCTTTGGTGTCTGGCTGTAAACAGTAACTATGTTTGCTGGTTTATGTAGTACTGTATGCTTCTGCAGTCATTGAAACTGTAGAAAAAATATTCCTTTTAAATCTCTGTTTGCAAGAAAAAATGAAACATCTGCTAAACTTGAATGTGTGGTTGGATGTGCTTAGCAGCAGAGAAATTTAAAGTGAAAAATCTACAGGTCTGGTCAGTATCCATGCTTGCAGGTCACTTCTGTCGCATAGCCCTTAATTAACCCCAGGCTACAGAACCATTTAGCATAGAGCTGTGGTTACTTTCCCAGTGTCAAATGATTTTATTTGGAAGAAATTGCCATAACCCTCTTTTTATAGAACAAAGAAGACAAGAAGACAGGAAAAGAACACACCTCTCATTGCCTTTTTTCCCCTTACACTGCAATGCTATGAGGTACAGAGAGGAGTGAGTGACTTTTGTATGGAGGACGTCTATGAGCAAAACCAGGAATAATTTCTGCATTTTTGAGGAAAGTGAAGTGTACATAGCTTACAATGGGGCTGCTTTTATGAATAAAACAATGTTTCTGCAGTTTCAAGGGCTTTTGGTTTCATAAAGCTTTTTATGAGCTGTCCAGGGTCTCAGTGAAATTCTTCCCATCTCACCTCTCTGTGCTAATCTGGTGTAACAACCAGCTTAATAAGGCCATTTAAGGAAATGCTATACAGTGAGCATGGGTGTAGTTTTCCTTCATCTGCATGGCTAGATACTTTGTTGGGGCTTACTAATGCATTTCCAGGGTCATTGGAGTCTTGTCTGTCTTCTAACACAAGCATCCCTTCTCTGTGAGCACTGGGAATAGTCTATATCACGTCTGCAAGGGTAATCCATTAGGAACAAGCATAAATTGATTAGGAATCTGTTCAACAACACAAAACACTTGGAATAAGCCTCTACCATGATTTTATGCCAAAACTCACATTGAAGTAGGACAAAGATTAAACCATTAGCTAGATAATGGATATGTGGTGAGCAAGTTATTCAAAGTGTTTAAACTTACTGCTATTTGTTCATTAGTCTGTTTTATTTTGTTAGGCTTATGAAATCTAGTGAGCCAAAAGTAAGCAAGCAAACAAAATACTATTCCCTAACTAACAGTGAACTTCCATACTTTGCTGTTGGCTGAATTGCTCACTGCATAAAATAATATTGGCTGTGAGAACAATGAACCCAATAATACTTGCAGTGCAGTCCAAATTTTTAAAGCACTTTTTATTAAGTTTTTCAGTTTCCTAGATGTCAGGACATTTAGAAACACCACTGTTTTATTTCAGGCCTCCTGAGGAGAATTTGCATTAAAATTCAACATCGTGGTGTGATGATGTGCATCAGAATGTGACTACATGATGCAAAAATGCAATGTCATCACCTGATGGGATGTTATGAGGCATATATTCAAATGCTGTGATTCAGCAGTGCTTCAGTAGACCTACAGTACTTCCCCTCTCCCCATAAGATAAATCCAGAAGGTATCACTCATGTTTCACACTGAGCACATTGCCTGGAGGATGATATTGTGGCAGTGACAGAGAACAGAGTGAAGAAAAGAGCAGAGAAGCCATCCATAACAGGTGGCTGATGTGTGTACAAATGTGTGTTGAAATGATTTCCAATGTCTGCTGGATATTAAAGAACGTATTTGAAAAACAGAAGGTAGCATTTTAAAAAATGTTGAAATAACTATGTCCCCTTTTCCAAGGGGTGCTTTTTCCAAGCATGTCTAGCTTGCAGTTGCTGCTGCCAAGGAATTGTACTTATGTTGCTAAAGTGCAAAGCATAAAGTACAACAATACTTAGTTCTAAGCATTGTTTACCTTGAACCTTCAGGCTATTGCTTGCCAGAAAGCAGCAACCAAAGGTGGCTCAGATATAGTGAGCATAACAGAATATTAGCACTACTCTACAGGTGTAAAATGCTTCCTAGTATCAGTAGTATGGGCAACTAGGACTATAGTTATTTGGTAAGACATTTTTGTAAATTTGCCCCAACATCAGTATTTCTAATGCTGTTGTATGAACTGACCTGCAGCACTCTTTAAAATATTTCTGAAGGAAATGTTGTGTACAAGTGTTAATGTCTTTAAAACATAAGGAAAGAAAAATCTGGAGAATAAAAATGTTTACATATGTTATTAGTATTAATTATTTACAGGGAATTTCTCTTTTGAATATATGATATATATTTAATACTGAAGATGTGAGATCTCAGATAAGTTTTTTTTCCTGTTATCGAAACTTTAGCCAACTTGGCTGATATTTCCTTTCTTTCAGAGAAATCTATCTACCCAGTTGAGTTTTCCCAAGGTCACCAGTTCTAGTTAACATGTAGTTTTCATAGTTGGTTGATGAAACTGTGAATCATTAAAGCCTTAAAATGTGTAATATCATCCTTAGTAACTCTTACTTTTTCACACACTTCATGAATATCTCTTTCCCTTATTTCTGCTGGAAAAAAAAATAGATATGAACATGATGATAAGGAAAGTCTGGGTATTTTTTCCCTCTGTCATATATACCCATATACCTGTGGGTATTTTTTTTCCTCTGTCAGCTTTGTTCCTGCCAAGCTGTTTTATACAACTGATTTTTTTTTTCTCTTAAAATTTAACATTCTTAACTAGCTTTGTCTTCTAGCCAAGCTATGTCATATCAAGGACTGTACAAGTCCACAAAGGGCCTTATAGCTTTTCCCCACAAAAGTATGCTGTTGGTTAAGGATGTTACCTGGTAGACCCTATAACTTAAAGAGAGAAGTTTATGCTTGATCATGTTTTTCCTACATCAGCTGTGGCCAGAAGAACCTAGGCTCCTTTGACCAGCTATTTAACTATCTTATGTATTGTCTTGTTTTTCTGTTTATTTCTTGGTTTTTTTTTTTCTCCTTTCCAGTGCTTTCCAGAAGAAAATATGATTTAAAACGAGTTACAGTAAGCACTGTAGAGGATATAAATTTCCTTCTGTTTGGGAACACTGCATCATATGTGCTCAGGTAGAGGAAAGGCATTTTCAATTTTCAGGCATAATGTTGGTCAAGAGTGCCTGCTGATTCATTCTGAGGAGAGTGAGTCAGACAAGCTAAATTAGGTTTCTACTCTGAATCATCCTCTATAGGAGACTATCTTACTCTGCTGACTATAGACAGAGCCTAAAGAGATTAGCTATACTGGGCTAAAATTGCTCTTTGTCAATACCCATTTCCCAACTGTCCTTCTCTGAAGTCCATTCTATTCTGAACCCTTAGAGCTAATGGATGAGAATAGGGTAGCTGACACTTGACATTTGCTTGTTCTTGAAGAGGGGATAAATGTGGAATTCATATAATCCCCAAAGTATTCTTTTCCAATATTTTTGTATAGTAATAGGTCTACTCTTTCGGTAGAAGCACAATGTCTTGAAGTAGTAGAAAGAGTTCTTCAAAGTTGCAACTATATTTCTAACTTCTTATGTTTATTTTACAAAAAAAATAAACACAACTTCCCTTAAAATATGAATGCAGAATCCTTAATAAAATGGCAAACATCTGCTCTGATTCTGATAATAATGCCTTGATGTTCACATCAATAATCTTTGGTAATTTTTGTTGATTGTGTCATCTAGATGTTGATAAATGATCAAAGCTAATAGTATTGGAGATGGACTACAGCTGTCCACTAGTATATAGATCATATATTTAATAAAAATTGTCATAAATCATTTAAAGTCATATTCCAGTTTTTCTTTCACTTGAACTTCATCTAGAACAATTTACATTTATATAACTGTATAGTTATATCTTTATATATATTTCTTAAAATGGTTAGCAAAATCATAATACTTTTTTTGGTACATATTTTACCACTCCAAGCCAAGCTTATTTTGTGGTAAATATGTCTCATCTTTTCAAAATAAGGCATTTTTCATTTTTCCTCAGTCCAACTTGCAACTTTAGAGTTGCAGGCAAATCCCTTTTTAATTTTCCTTAATGCATTTTTTAAGCAGTACCTTTTACCCTCATCTAAAAGAGTTCCCTGAGTTCCTCTAGTCCTGTTCTCAGAGACAGAAGCACAAGAACAAGGCAAATTTATAAGGCAGGGCATAAAGAAATAACCTTCACTACCACAGTCTTTGTGGACCATATTTTGAATTGTGTGTGCCAGCTGTGCCACCCTGCAGACTCCCTTCTCCCCATTGATATTGCAGCTTTGACAACATTCGTGTATTACCAGGGTGTTGATGTGTGGCACCATTTTTATGACTTCTTTCAGTTTGCTTATCTCCTAGCTCTTATCCTCCAGAGAGTTCAATTGCAAGTAAAAATACACAGCAAATATTTTTCATGTGGTTGACATAGAACATATATTTGCAACCTGCCTCTCCAAGAGTATATTGCGTGTAATAAAGGCAGCCAACAAATAATGCCTCCCACTGCAAACCATGAGGGATGGATTAGGAAGGCTGGCCTGTGTCTGTTCCATCTGAGATTAGTAGCTGGAGAAGTTTGATTTGTGCCACTGACAATAAGTGTTCATTTTAATCTGGCTAATGCATTCAAAATTCATAATGATGGTGCATTGCAAATGCAGCATAAACAACTGCTGCGTTAAGCATTATTCAAATTGAAAAGTCAAGAACCTAAATTTTAGGAACTGCTGGAATCCAGGGGCCCAGTGTATCAATTTTGTCCTCCTCTGCCTGGTTGGGTTTAGTAGTTTAGTAATCCTTACACAATTTACCAGGAGATGAGGCTTATTGGTTCACAACATTATTGCCCTGTTCATAATGGCAGGACTCATTTCAACTGAACTTCAGCTGGAAAGGCTCTCAAAAGTGTTACACTCTTAAAAATTTAATAAAAGCAGTTTATTTTAAAGCAGTACTTTTTACCCTCATCTAAAGGAGTTCCCTGACTTTCCCTAGTCATATTCTCAGAGACAGAAACACAAGAAAAAGGCAAATTCAGGGTAAATTTTCCTTGGAGCAGATGTAGGGAAAGGTAATATTCTTGCATCAAGTATCTTAAAAATTAGGCAATTTAAAAATATAAAAATGAAAAATTAATTTGTATTAACAAAAGACGCAGAAATATTTACCATTTTTTACCATATTACTGTATTTTTTTACGTCTTTGTTATCATCCTTAGCTTTCAAAAAATTATCTGTTCTGCTTTGTCAAAGGAAAGAATTGGTATTAATAAGCTTTTGAAATGGATAGGTCTTCTCATGAGACCCAGGTTTACCTGGGATATCAATGCCTGCAAGATAAGATAAATGAAGAAAAAGTGCCTTAATTCCTAATAAAGAAAGTATTGTCATCAGTGTTCCTTACTGTGAAAGTGACATAAGATGAAAATATGTGATGAAATTTGAGTATTATATTGGATTTTTGTCTCCCACTGTAAAGCCATAAAAATGATAGCATCAAGAAATAGAGCCTATGTAAACAGAAAATTTAATTGCATTTAATTTCAGCTGTTCAGTGGTAGAACATTTAAATCCAAAAGAGGACCTATAATTGTTTCAGTTGCATTGACTGACTTTAATTAACATTTAGTTATACTGTAAATGTACAAAGCTATCAATGAAAATGAGTGGACATTTAAAGGTGTAATGCAGTGCATGTAACCACAATAATAGAAGAGCTTTAATGCTATCAAAGTTCAGGAAAAATAAAACTCTTCCCTTTTCTAGGTTAACTCAAGCAGTCAGGATATAAGCTTTTCTTGCATTCCTTTTTATTTACTTTCCCATCACATAGATGAATGAATTTTTAAAGGATGGATGCTGCTGTATTTAATGTTTATATGCAATGGCTGAAAGAAAGTCTTTTAATTCAGAAACGCATTCAAACTACTCATAATTTCTTATCTATCTGCATTTAGACTCAGATTTAAAATCAACTGAAAAATCTCACACTGAGTTTAATGGACAAGGACCCTTACAGAGTGGTCATTGCCAAAGACTCTGATTCTGCAACTGACTCCATGTGGGAGTCAATTGAAGTCAATGATGCTTCAAGAGGGAAGCTGAATCTGTCTGTGCAAAGTCAATTGCAGGACTTACACCTTTGTAACTAAGCATTGTGTTTGCATCAAAAACGCATTGATCTGCTCTCTGAAGAACATAATGGAGGCCTCTACTCTCAGGGTACTATTTCTCTGCTCCTGCCGTGTCTCATCATGATTTTCCCTAATTTATAAGTATACATGCTCTGTTTTTTAAGAGTTTTTTAATATGATGTGTGGCTACATTCATTTCTGTTGGTACTTTGAGGACAGATTATTTGTTTACTGAGGTTTTAAAAGAAAATGGTGATGGAAAAGACATCTGTAAATATAGAACTACTCTGTCAGCAACATGAATATAATAAAAACTGTGTCAGAAACTCTCTATAAATGGTTTAAAAGGTTAATTGTCTGAGTTTTACCTAATGGGTTCAGGTAATTAAAAAACGAGGGAGGTTTGGGTTTTTTTCCTCTGGTTTTTCTTCTGTCTAAATAAAAGGAGAAGAAATCATTAAATTAAAGTTAACACTTTCATCTATACAATGGAGAATTGTGTGGTTACCCAAAACTTTAAAAGCCATTCAGAATGACAGAGATTTATATACAAACAGACAAGACAATTATCATTGAGTAATTGTTTTTTTAGACTAAAGGCTTCAGCCCTTAGTTGTCACACTGAGTTTTTCATATTTTCTCCTTTTGATTGGTCTTACCCAGAAGTTATTAGACACTTCCCCATGATGGGAAAAAATAAGGTTCAAGGTTCTCAGCTGCCTGAAAAGATTTAGAAAAATAGATTGAGTTTGTTTGCTTGGAAAAGTGGAGTATTGGCTAAGAGGGAGAAGCCAAAAAGAATCTCCCTGAATTAAGTTTGCTGTACTGAAAAGAGATTTAGTAAATAAATATTGAACATCATTAGAAACATTACATTTAGTTTTAGCTCTATCCTGAAATCTGATGATGAGCTACAAAGGACTTCCAAGGAAGGGGGCAGGAGCTGATGAAATTCAGTAGGGTGCAGAAATAGTATAAAAACAGAAGGCTATGTTATTACCTTCACTAGTAATTCTTGACTTACCTATTGTCCCTTTGGTAACACGGGATAGTTGAGCATTCCCCTTTGCCCTGTTTTTCTATTCCCATGAAATTGTTCAGCAGCAGGCTGAGCATAAATACAGTATAAGTAAAAATGTTAAAAGAAAGTTGCTATTACAAAATATGTATAAGCCTTAGAGACTGCTGGAAGGCTTCTAAAAATTCTTCTGTTTCTCCCAAAAACAGCTCAGACAGCATTGTTAATATACACTGTTTACCATCTTAGCTGTTTATGTATGTTTGGTGTCAAGTGTGCTTATTATGCAGGGTTTTAAATGTAACTAAAACATATTTTAATTAATAGGAGCAAAGATCAGAGCAGACCTTTGAGACACCAAGAACGAAAGTGTTGGTTTTCTCCAGCTTCATAGCAGAGCCATTACTAATGGCTTCTGACTGCCAGCCACAAGCAGCAGGCACAGATGTAAGGCTCATTTTCAATGGTTACTTTTCTGCACTTACCACTTACCCTGCTGAAAAGCATCTGGACAGGCTGTCCTGGCTGCACAAGAGCATGTTAGAGAGGAAACAGTCTTTGGGTGATGGGTGAAGTCTGAAACTTTATAATGGCACACCATGGAAGAAAAAATACTGATTCTTGCCACACAGTCTGTGGGGAAGCTGCAGAGGGGAAATGAGATGGCAAGAGCTGATATTACTGGCGAAGAGAAAGTCCACATTCACTTTGTGGATATGTGAGAGCAGAACACACTGACTTTCTAAATGTTGCTTTGCAGGCATTCAGAAAGCCTACATTTCTGGTTTTAGTCTGGCCTATTCTAAAATACACCTCAAACAGTATTTTCATGTTAAAATTGAATGTCTGGATAATGACTCTTCCAGCTCATGTACAGCTTTATGTAGCCATTTCTGTTTACATAACTATGTAATTGTAACTAGATTAAGGTCTTCAGTATTTTTTTAAGGAGCCTATAGGTTTTTATTAAAAATCACCAGATTATGTCTTGAAGTACTTTGCTGTAATTAGGAAAACTGAATTAACAGTTTAGTAATTTTAGATCTTCTTCTCTCTTAAAATGCAAATGTTGTGTTAATTTTAAACCTTTTACAGATAGAATTTGGAAAAACATTAATAAGAAATATGACAGCCCTACTTATTTTCTGGTAGTATTGTCACAAACTTCTTCAAAATCCAAATTAATTTCCACACCATATAGAGCTTTCTCTGTTACTGGAGGTTAACAGAATCTTTTACACTATCCTTGCAGTGTAACCTTTAGAAACAAGACCATGCAATTCCTCTCATAGGAAACCATCTACACTGTGGGTGCTCTGGGATGCTGTGCTGGAGGTGGCATTTTTGTAGGCTTGTAGTTTGATTTGTTGTTAACTTTGTTGACAGGTCCCTTGATGTTATCTATTTCTCATTGGATCTTAATGAATTCAATGTGAGGATAGCAACTTCTGAAAATGTTTATCTGAATGTGCAAAACAGAGTACATAATTTTAAGTCCATACAAGACTCAAAAGTAAAATGAAAACATTGGGAAAAGATCTATGTAAAGTAAATAAAGACAACCTCACCTCATTTACTTAGAAATGTCATGTGATGGTTGGATGACATTGGTTGAAAATATAATCAGCCACTCTAGGAGGACGAGCATTGTTGGAAGCTGTCTTTCCGAGGGAATTGAATGTTACAGAAAGCATATAATCTTCCTGGATATTGCCAGCTCCAATTAGTCCTGTTAGGAATAGGGTGACGCTGTTTACCCATTTTGATGTTTGACTAGTGTATTTCTGCATTTTTTCAGACCCCTGTTTGCATGCATGCACATAATATTCACAACTTTCCTTCCTGGATTTGCTCTGTGGATGGACCTGTTTGTGTTAATCACAGAGTTTTCAGTTGCATGCCTCAGTATTTTCTTGCTGTTGAAATCAGTCTGATGTGTTTCTCTGCAGCCTTCCTTCTGGCCCCATTAGTCATGAGAAGTTTTTGTTGTCTTGAAAGTGCTCATTTACAAAATTATTGTTTGTTCTAATTTTAGGGCAGTTTCTCCTATATCCCACTGTCTTCCTTTTTTTAAAAGCACTTACTAACTGTTTTCTGCCTGCCCTTGTGTCAAGAGCTGCCTTCAAGGTCTGGAGTTTTCTGTGCTGTATTCATGATGTCCTGAGGTCCACATGCATACTCACTGTTGTTTGCAGATGTAGTTCTTGTTTCCTCTGGCCATTGTCAACCACAAGCTCTACCACACAGTACTTTATACACAAATGTGCTCTATCATGTACCTGCTCTAGTGTAAACATACACACAGATGCTGCAGCAAGAGATTTTTTGATGGGAGGACAAAAAAGAAGATCAGAGTCACTTTCCTTGCATTCTCTCCTGCCTCAGCAGGTACCAAGAGCAGAAAGAGTGGGCCAGACTCATTAGGAGGCCTGAGCTGGCAGCTGGGGATGACCCCCAACACAGGCAGAGCCCTTGTCAAAGTTTAGTCTGGGCCAGCATCCATCTAACACGCTGTAATCATCAGACAAATGATAGGTCCCAAACCTGGCCCAAGATCAGACTAGAAAACCACAAAACAAGTCAAGAACAGCCGGGAACACATCTCAGGACAGGTGTGGGTGCTTTGATCTGAGCCTGAATGGACCCCTTCAGGTCACAGGCCTCAGAGAGACTGGCTAGGCTGGTCAAAGCAAGTGTGCCCATGGGTGTGCTCAGGCTCCACAGAGTAGTCATGTCTCTTTTTTCTTTTCTTTTCTTTTCTTTTCTTTTCTTTTCTTTTCTTTTCTTTTCTTTTCTTTTCTTTTCTTTTCTTTTCTTTTCTTTTCTTCTTTTCTAAAAGGTGAGGAAAAAGTGCTTTTCTGCTGAAATATACTGCTGTCTCATTTCTGTAACTGGGGTTGCTTGGATGCTGAAATCTCTGACTAGTTGTTCCTCATCTATTTAATTTTGACTTAGTTATTTATTGTCTATAACTTGGCTGTCATTCTCTTTCCTTCTGCTCAGTCATCACTTGCAATAAAACCTTCAGACAAACTGTTGCAACTACAACAGCAGCTAGCAAAACACAAACCAACCTCCTTATTCAATTCTTCTAGCAGAGCAAGGATTGTTTCCTTCTTTGAGACAAGTCTTTCACAAATTCTTGTCTTACTGCCATATTTTACTTGTCAGGTTGTTTGTGTGCTAATAAAAAAATTCTCATTCTAAGAATATTGGCAGTATCCCATTCCTTTATTGGTCCCTTTCCTGAAAGGCTAGCAGTGACAAATGCTGCAAGTAGAGCCATGCAATCATTGTCTATACTGCTCATCCATCTTCTGCTCCACTCAGTAATGTGCCAATATTCTTTCTGCATTTGAGAAAATGTTCCTTTGGCTATTTCAGTGAATATCTGCAATTTCATTTGTGTTCAACTGACAGCTGTCTGTGGGCTTACAAAGCAGGGAGAGAACATGATAACATCAGCAATGCTAAGGGGATAGACAGATAGAAAGTTTTATTAATCCTAACTCAGTGATGCACCCTGTGGTACAGCCACTGATGTGACACTATTGCTTTTCGATATATCTTTATCTGGAATTGTTTTTTCCCCAGTTCACATGGGTGAAATTACAGGAAAATGGATGCCAGATATCACAATACTATTGAACTGGCTTGAATAGATTCTTTAACTGCTTTAGGTAACCTGGCGTGTTCTATAACTTTTATGCAATGACCACGGTCTTCATCTGCATTCAGGCAGTCCAGTGACTGTTGTCTGCTGGGAACAAAGTGCTGGGATACCCAGACACAGGGTATGCTCAGCTAGGAGAGAGGAAACCTTTTGAGTTCATTTATAAAAAGACACTGGTTTTAGCTTTTAGGACAGCCTCTAGATGATTTAGAAACCAATACTGGCTTCCATGTTCCAAAACAATTATTCTCTTTATGCCTTATTTTCTGGGGAAATAAGAAAGAGAAATGGTCTAAGGCACCAGGTACTCTTCCATGGAGGTGCCTGCATTCACTCAAGAGTAACCAAACAAAAAGCCAGTATCATCTAATTACTGGTCCATAAATACTAGTAATACATCATATAGACAGCACCTAACCTGCAAGGTGAACTGGCCAAGTCTGTTAGCCAACTTGATAATGAACTGATACTTGCATTCCAAAGGACTGGTTTACTCACTGGAGAACTCTGGACCTTTTCTTGGTTTGTCATTGTTTGACAGACCTGCACTAAACTGTGGATGCATCTGTCAGTGCATCTATGCCACAGGAGCACTCTTTCTTTTGCAATGTCTTGCTCTCTCCTTTCCCTTCCTTTCCACCATGCAAATGCTGTTTTCTTTTTTTTCTTGATAAGTCTTGTGTTTCTTTCCTGCTAATAATACCTATTTTACTTTTCATGATAGTTAAAAAGGGTATATCAGCTTGCTAATTGGTAAGAGAACAAAACCTCTGCTTATTTACAGACTCACATAATCAAATTTGTTTTGTTGTATAAGCACATCCTTTCAAAAGTACATTACTGGAATGCACTGTTTCCCCTTTCTTTGTCATTGATTGAATCAGTTATTTAGTGACAAATATCATAATGATTCTACAGATGTTTATGGAGCTGCAAAAGAGTACTCAATATTTTATTGCTTTAGAAAAAGGCTTTAGTTTAGTTTTACTCTCTGCGCACTTTCCTTGGTAAACTTAAAAAGGAAAAGAGCAAACAGTAGGAAATCATTAGCTGGTACTGACAGGTCAATGCAGTGAGATTATTCCTATAGACTCTAGACTTGCTGTGTGTTTAAAGATAAAAAGTAATATAATTGCATTTTTTTCAAGTTCTTATTGTCTAAAGAAAATGTATTTTTCTAAATAGGGTAATTTTTTGCTGAATGGGTCCACAAGTGTTCTCAGAAACTGCAGCTGTAGAAATATTTAGGTACTGGCATAAAGTTTTGTACAGATTTCCCAAAAATTGGGAACCAACCCACTGTTTTGCCACAAAACAGAGTATATCTTTCTATATATTTTTACTTCATCTCAATTTTCAGATCATTGAAGCATCTGCCAAGAAGATACCTCTTTCCAACTGGATGGAAAATTATTCTTTGAATAAAGCAACATCATGCTGTGCTTTCCATGGAATCCTCTGACAGTGAGAGGAAACTGTAATATCATCATTAAAAATTGTTCCCACAATTCAGCATCAGATTTACCAGTTTCAGGTTAGTTTTCTGAAACTAGAGCCTTACTTAAAATTGTATTTTAATTGGCAAGAGGTGCCAAACATCAAAAGACATTCAACAGTGGTGTTTGGGTGCAGATATAACTTTCAAAATTTGAAGTATTAATCTTTGAGAAATTCTAGTATTTCTCAATGAAAATATGTATGTTGTTGTTTCCTTGCTTGGTGTCTCATGCAACACCTTGTCCAAAAAGTAAGCTTTACTTGAGAACTTAATATAGTTTGGATTTGGATCTTCATTTTTTAATGTCATGTACATTTGCAGATTATAAACACTGTTTTGACCTGTCATTTGGTTGCAGATTGTCCTATGAAAAAACACTGTAGAAAAAATCTGCTATTGAAAACAGTGATGTTGTAGCATTTCTTCTAAACAGAAGAATGTTTAATGGTCAATAAAATGAGCTCTTGGCAGTCATTCAATTTGATGATTAAAGAATTCCTGCCTTTACAATAACAATGTTATAATACAAAATAGCATTAGGAAACTGACTGCACTGATTGGTTTTCAATGAGTCATAGATATGCAATTATGGCTCTGCAATTGCCCAGGCATGGCACCATAAAACAAACTGTCACAAATACAGACTTAAAATTATTTTTAAAAATTGTGGTTGGTTAGTTTAAAAAAGGCCGGTATTCTCTGAGTATCTTGTGTGTTACATTTGTGTGTTACATGCACGGGTACTCATATCTACTGGGAGATGAGATCTCCATTGCAAGCCTTCATGGGTGATTTTGCAGATATCACTTTCACTGACACCAAAATATATATTAAAAAAAAAAAAAAAACAAAAAAAACAAAACAAAAAAAACCACCAAGGGATGGGAGACCTTTGTGCTTTATGTTGAGGGCAGAATATTTTCTGGAGGTCTAACTTTTGCCTGCTTTCTGTCAAAGGCAGAAAATCCTGATGTATGCAGCTGGCTCAATGTGACTGTTTTTGCCATTGCTCTGTAATCTGAGAGCTCAGAGAACTGGCACATTTAATATTTCATTACATGTTCCGGTATACTTAATTCCTACATTTGGCTTCTAATGGCCAAACTATAGTGCTGACCTGTTATATTTCATATGGGCAAAGATAACAGCAGATAACAGACAGAGCCCTAGTTGTTCATCAACAGAACATCTTGTTCTATCCTGTTCTGAGAAGCTTCATCATTTTTCCTGTAATCAATTCCTGAAGTTTTGACTGGAATCCTAAAGCCATTTTAAGTGAACTGCACTAACCTGTGGAAAGGCAAAGGAATATGAATACCAAAAGTAGCAGTAAAAATGCCTAAGATTTTCTTTAAGTATCTCTTCTGCCATAGTTTGAGGTAAAAAGCTTAGCATTGCACTTTTGTCTAGATTCAAAAGGAATCTAAAATTCCAAAGGAAGCAACTTTTTAATCCAAAGAATAATTTTAGGATTTTTAGGAGAAGAAATAGTTTACTAAGTCCAGCCCAAGTGTGGAAGTGAATCTGATGAAGTTTTTCAGAAAAATTTGAGAGACAGATAAACCATAGTCAAATACACACTAAAATCTCAATACTCTGAGGTTAATATCATGCATAAATATCTTAACCACAAGGCTATGGAGCCTATGTCTCTTTTTAATCACTTAATCCATGAGTATAATTCAACATAAGCTGGGACAGAGCTTGAGTTGTTCATGTTTGCTTGTTTTGACTCTGCTTCTGAATTTTTCACAGTGATGTGTTCTTCAATACCTATAAGAATTCTGTAGAAGAAAAGATGAAGCTTGGAAAAATATCTATATGCTCTTGTCAGCAACTTTTTTGGTGCCTATCTTCAGCATCCCAGTGACCCCTTTCAGTTCTAACCAAACAGTACTGATTTCTTCACTCTTCCTGGATCCAGAAAAAAAGACTAAGATAAAAAGTTGCTCTAGATGTTTTGTGACAAAAGTGTGGGACTGTAAAAGCAGTCAGCTAGACTTGTTTCATTTTCTTTGCTGGAAAAAGAACAAGAAAAGGCTTCATAACTGGGATTCAAAGCAGAGTGCCTCCAAGTTTTGCTCCCTGTTTAAGACTGAGAGGAGAAAATATGACTTGCCAAGCACCACCAAGTGTGTGTGTTTTCGTGCAGTGTCTGTGCTGGGGCAGTGGAGAAGAGGCAGTGGTGGGAGGTAACATTGTATTGTATTTGTGACACACATCTCACAGGGCCAGTGAGGCTCAGAGTCCCCGCACTTTCAATCCCAATTAACAGACCGGACTCCTGACTCCTGGCATTTCTCTGTAGGAAGTGTAGTATTGATGCTAATTCCTTTACCTCAGGCTCCATGGATCTGTCAAAAGGCTACAGTCAAACACCTGCTCTTCTACAGGTAAAGAGGTTTCTGTATGCACCTACACTGTTTGATATTGCCATGTATTTTCTGCTTGGAGTAGCATATCATCACAGAGCATGCTCTGCTTTGTCAGAACAGTTTTCCTTTCTCTTTATTTGTGGTTAGTGAGGTGCCTACTCTGGAGCATGAAAGTTCATTCCTGATTTACCTGGATGATATTTTTATCATACCCTTCCAAGTAACCTATCCCTTTTTTATGTTTTAGCCTTGGTTCATTAACTTTTCACCTGGGGAATGTAGTAAACAGAGAAAAATCAATTCTGACTCAATCCAGCTCTCTAAACTTTCTGGAGTTCTTGTTCAACACTGAAACCATGACCCTGGAGAGTCCTCTTTCATAGAGAATATATATTAACTTTGTCAGTCAGTCTGATTAAATCTCTCTCCCCCTCTTTCTCTCCCTCTCCCTCTCTCTCTCCTGTCTTCTAGTCTCTTTTTAGTCTCTTTTTATGCCAGCCCTTACTGAAATGAGATATAACAGAACCACACCAGTTTTACCCTTAGGAGATAGCTGCAGATATTACCTGATTGATGGCTACTCTATTTTTCTTCTGAACATGTTTTTTACTCCTGTCACCTTCCCTTCTCTCCCTAAAACCCACAGTAAGAAAAGGGAGACAGCAAGTAGGTCCCATTAAAAATTCATACTATGCTCTTCTGCAGCAGTAAAAACAAAAGTATCCCTTATTCTGAAGTATAAACTACCTGGGGCAGCATATGCTATAGTTTCCAGGGAAGTCTGAATAAGACAATACAGAGGACCTGCAAGACCAGAGTTAATTAAAACTTCTCCCAAGTACAGAACATCAAAATGGAATTTCTAAAACCCTCAGAACAGAGTAATAACCTTTTCACATTGTTTTTATATCTTACTTCACATAAAAAAAGGACACAAGACAAAGGCTAACAAAACAATGATAGCAAGACTTCCTCCACAATTTTTTAAATCTACTTAAACTTGTAGAAAAAAAGGTATTGAAGTATTAATTCCATGTACAGAACAAAGTTATCCTCCAGGTGGAAATAGCCTATCTTCTGACATAAGGACTGTCACTTTACCTTGTGTCAAAACACAATGTCATTATAGTTCTAGGCCATATTCCTAGTGTTGTGTCTAGATGACAGGCAAGATATGAATTTACTAGTTTGGATATCAGTATAGCATAGTCTAGGTTAGTTATCCTTGCTGAAATGCATTGTAATAGTCCTTTATTTCTCCTAGAATCCTAACCGGCTCAGAGATTTCTACACAGCAGTGAACTGCCCTACTCAAACATACCCCTTACACAGAGAAGCTAGTTACTTACATAAAAAGGATTCTGGGAGTTCCATACTGAGCTGAACAACATTGGACTTTGACATCATAAAGAAATGGCCAAACTTTGCAAACTGTCTCTGAATCCTCTATATTATAAACTCATTTCATAGGTAACAAGAAACCACAGCTTAGCTCTTAGAAAATCCTTTGTGAATGTAACCTGAAGAACGCCCTTGACTCTTTCATGTAAGAGTTCTTTATTCCATATATTGATCTTAATCTGAGTCCAATACTCTGTTTTGGAATCTCTTCTCTGAACTGGTGCATTTATGTGGGACGTATATGTCATAACTGCACCCTTCCTTCCCCACTCATTTTTACACTTAGTCTACTAATTTCTTATAATGTAATTTCTTATAACATAAAAAAAAAAACAACAGAGGTGACATATAAAGCACTAAACTGGAAGGCCACATGAAGAAGGCCTCTAATGTTGTCTGATAGCACTTAAAGGTCTAGAAGCACGCTAGGACATCAGATGAGTACTGTTGCATTTTTTCTGAACTGGAGGAAATAACACTGGCCATGCATAACAGGAAGACTTGGTCAATGGGTCCTGCACCATTAGCAAACTTGCATTAGAGGGCAGAGTGATGGCCATTTTGCTAGAGATGATACTTTTGCATCCTGTAACTCATAAGCAGATGCACAAAGCAAATGCTACAGCAGTAGAAGCCAGTAGGTCCATCCAGTTGGCCCTATCTCTACCAGAGGTCAATGCCAAAATCTTTGGAGGAAGTAATAATACCTGTGTTATGTACCCAATTTTGTAATAATATCCTGTAGGGATAAATTTCTTCATGATTCCAGGTGGTGATCAGTTTATGTCTTGAAATTATCTGTGGATACACTCAATAATTTTTTTTGTGTTGGCAACATCTAATTATTAGAAAGCAAACAAATCCAGTAACATTAAAATCTTTGCTGAAACACTGCACAGCTCATCTTGGAAAATTATGGGTTTGTTTTTTATTTTTTACAAATAATGTTGCAGAGAGCATTAGCATAGAATTTGCACAACTTAAGGGCTGCTTTAATAAACATCTAGTGTCAAAGTCAGCATCAAAGTCAGAACTGGAAAGAGCCGGTGTAGCTTTTTATTTGCTGTTTCTGTATCTTAATCATGATCCTCAGCCAGAGACAGGAGATACTTTGTATAATACTGTGAAGAAGGAAATACAAGATATTGTGATTTGCAGTTGACAAACTTGTATTTGCAATATAATAAAAATTATTTATTCTCATCTCACGGGATGGAATTGTTAATATTGTGAAGCGCTATATAGAACTGATGATTCTTAATGAAGGTGTTATTATTATGTATTAGCAGCATGGTATGTTGCGACTTCTCAGTGGGTATGTCACCATTATATTCATCAGTCTCATGACTTAGAACTTCATTCCATTGTAACATAGCCTTAATTATTCTCTAAGTGACCAAACGGAAAGTTTCACAGAATACTCCATTAAGCAAAAGACATACCAAGGAATCCTGGAAATATGGAAACATTCTAAGATTGGTACTTTCCCCTGGAACTATGAAATGTTTATTTCTAGAATTCTTATTTTTCTTCCACTTTTTCCTCACTCCCAAGTATTGTACACCTTCTTTTAAGGGAACTGGCATGTGTTTATGCCAGACCTTGTGAGATCTCATGCATTTTCCCAATGTTATTCCCTTTAAAAAAAGCAACAAACCAAAACAACAACGACACAAAAACTTCAACCAAACAAACAAAACCAAAACACCCACCAAAACCAAAACAAAACAGCATCTCAAGGAAGATCTTTATCCCTGCAAGAACTTGGAGAAAAGAGCTATAGATAGATTATTCAGAAGAATTGGAGGAAGAACAAATGAATAAGTCTGTATGCTGAAAACTGGAAAGGCAGTGACAGCTGCAGTGCTTATGTTGGTGACTACAATCTCCTTTCTCCCACTATGCTCCTTCCTGGAGTCTGCCTGTATTATTTGCTTTACATCTTAAATAAAATATGCTGCTAATGGACAGATGTAAAGATACATCTTTGTAAAGATACAAATATCAGAAGACAAGAGAGCGCTTACAGGTGAGGATAAACAGGTGAAGGATGTAGGTCAGGTTTGTTTCTAAACTCATATAAGGATTTCAGACCTCAACATAAACTGCAAGCTTGAAAAAATGGAAGCAAAGATTTAATTTTATTTTATAAATGGTCAGTGAAAAGGTAGGACAGAAAATGACACCAGAAACACTGTAATAACTGACAAATCTATTTTAAGTACTTTGATTTAGAGCAGAAAGGGTTTGTTTTTTTTTATTAAACAATCTAATTTTAAGATGAGAAATAAATGACAAAACAGTAGTTTACATTATTGAACTGATTAATCTACCACTAACCTATAACTTGGGAGTGTGACAAAATATTCCTTTTTATTTTCAAAAATTTATCCTGAAGGACGTTTAAACCCCAGAAATGTGTTTAACCACAGGAAAATGCTTCCAGTTAGCAAGAACAAAGAACATTCTCAGACTCAAGGGCAAAAATCCACCCTAAGAATTCAGAATAAAATTTATTAACAGTAGTATACATGAACTAGAAAATGGTATTGTCTTCTGTGAAAATAATGTTGCTGCCTTACATTTGCACATGAGGTTTTTATGTCTGCATTTAAGAAAAAAAATCTTCCATAATCCAAACAGACAATACACTTGCACTTAAAAAGATGAGTTTTCCTATGTCATATTTACAGCTCTGCAATAGTTTCATATATGTAGTTGAAATATTTCTTTTGAGCTGAATTGAAGAGAAAGCTACAATGCAATCCTAGCAATACTAATATTCCATTTAGATTTAAAAACTTTTAACAAAATGTTTTACAATGAAAATCTAAGACTAGATGTTGGGGTGAGGATACAGACTGCCAACATATTTAAAAAGTGATAAATTATCCTTAGAGTTTGAAGCACACCAATTAGGAGCAAAATAGAAACCTTTGGTAATAATGTGTGACAGGAGGAGAACATGAACTGCAGGCACCTGAGTAAGGACTTTTGATGGGGACATTGATGTTAAATTAGCACTCCCACCCATTTGTCCTGAAGCAGCTTATGCAGAAAAATTGCCTAGTAACCCACACAAACCCCACCTTTTAAAATTAGCATACATTAGAAGGGACAAGAAGAGCTTTCAGATGACAAGAGAGCTTGTGTAAATTTGAATCTACTGTTCAAACTGCTAGTTTTGAGAAGGCTAGTACTGAAACACAAGCTGCAGAAGTCAGTTTTAGGGACAACTACCTAACTTTACAGAGTGGAAACCTTTATTTCTTCTTTCATAGAATCTGACTAAAGCCAAAGAAGTTAGTCCAGGACCAAGAATACAAAGATGGTACTTTGTAGTAACTCCTAGATGAGCGTTTGAGACTAGATCATGAAGTGGAATACAGGTAACAGAGGAGTTACAACCAGGCCATAACGCTTCAGAAAGAAACCTAAAAAGAGTAATATGCTACATCCAGCACCATATTGGGTATGCAGCCTTACCTGAAAAGAAAATTATGTAACTTAGCTTAGAAAAGGTGTTGGGTTTTATGGTGTGGAATTATGTGACTATGCAACCTGCACCTTTGGTTAAAAGGTGCATATGAAGTTCAACAGATACAAAGAACCCTTTGAAAGAAGTCTTGTTGATCAAACCATTCTTGTGTTCCTCTTCATAGCTCCAAAATATACTGACACACTAGTGCTATGGTGTTAAAAAGGGAACAAATTTTCTGCAAAGCTGCTGCTGAAAGCAGACACACTTAGCAGAGCACACCTTTCAGGGTGCAACGCTGCTATTGTCTAAGAATTGGAAGAGTTTATCAGCATGTCACAGTCCCTTTCTGTTTCAGAAGAAGAAGTCTGATACAGTCTGGCCAGATGACTTGATAGCTCTCTTCTAAGAAAAAGCTGATGATTTGGGCTAAGTCAGGTTGCAAGAAGCAAATATAGAAAATATTATTTTATGATTGTGTGCACTCTCTGCACAAATGTTAAGTGTGAAAAGACATGGTGAACTTACAGCAGTGTTTGTATCAAGTCTGATCATTGTAGTAAAAGGATAATCACAATTAATTGCAACTTTTATTTCTGGGAAGACAATTTGGCAAGGGATGTGATCAGGAAATTGAAGGCATGATGTCTTCAGAAAATGAGCCACAGTACACTTCGGGAGAAGTCAGACAACTGACTGCCAAATAACAGGCAAGTAGAGCCAGCACTGAAGAAACAGACTGATGGAAAAGGTGAAACAAGTGGGGATAATGTTACATGGCAAAGTTTAACTAGTACAACTCTCCTTTCCATGCTCCTTTAGAAGGTGGATATTTAGAGCAAAGATTGATGAGGTGGAGGACTCATAAATTATGCCTCTCATAAAGGCTGTCTCATACGTATTTTTTTCTGTTCAGCACAATAAATAATGAACAGCAGAAGTAGCTGAGGAGATGCTGATAACACCAAGGGTGTGGGTTTGATCCCCATATGGGCCATTCACTTAAGAGTAGGACTTGATGATCCTTGTGGGTCCCTTATAACTCAGAATATTCTGTGATATCTGACTCTGTGACTAATGCTGCAGAAGATCTATCTATCCACATCTATGACTTTAGATCTGAGCAGGCCTCAACACAGTTAAAAGCAACCACAAAAGTAATTTCAAATTTCCATATGACATAGACCTTTGAGAACAGAAATTCCATATAGGCCATAGAGCTCAGATCGTAAGTATTGAAGAATATTCTGGAAAGTCATACAGAAGATGGAGATAAAACAGTATGGCATTATAAACAGGTAAACAGCTCATGGCCTAAAGGGCATACACATGTTGCCTCAGGTATTGTCTTGTGCAAGATGAGAGAGTCAGGAACTATATGAAAGCAGGTCAGCTGTCATGCAAGGCTAGAATGCCAGAGAAGTAGAAGAAAGTCCCTTACCAACAGCATAGACAAAAAGTGGCATTCTGGTCTGACTGGAACTTCAAAGGAGTTATAATAGAAATGGCAGCTCAGGTTTAGATATTGTTTTACCTCTTACATTAGTGTTTAATTGGCCAAATAACTGTTTCACATCCAATGAAATTCCATTTAAATTTCCTGAGAATTTCACTTTACATTCTTGCTTGGAAGTAAGAACTGTAAACCTCAGTGCCTGGATTACCTGATTTTAGTTCCTATGTTAACTATGCACTGAAATCTCTAAATCCCCTTTAAAATACAGGAGCTTTTCTCTGGGGTAACCATGGTGCCACTGAAGCTGAAAAATGTAAAATATATGTAGCAGGAACAAAAATTACTAGAACTTAAAGTGAAAAAAAACCCATAACTGGAGGATCTTCAGGGTATCTCTGCACTGTTGGCAGAAAGGACACCACCTGGAGCCATAGCTGGAGACAAAATTAAAAAGAAACAAAACAAACCAAAACTGAGAACACAAGCATGATTCTGATTATTGATGATCAAGTCAACTCAATACAAAGCTGTATCCCTAAAATTTTGCTAAATCTTACTTCCAGTTACAAGTCTGTCTCTGTGGGGAGCTGACAGGCTAGACTTTTGACACAGAAAAGCAGAGATACAAAGCTAAATTTTATTGGTTGGGTTTTTTTCCTTTTTGTATCATTTGCCAGAAAGTTTTCATTGCAAAAGAAAGCCTTTGTGAAATCTTGGCAGTGAAACTTTCAACATTTTTGAATTGCTTTTTAAATGAATGGTCTTAAATACAGGCAATAATTATTGCACTTGTGAAAACATAAAGTACTTTGGAGGATCTACAGAGCTACAGAACTCAGTATTTAGGAAAGGCGTGTGATCATTTAGGAAGTAGATGGTCGCTATCGTTATTTAATACTTCCCTTATCCATTTCTTGATAATTTTATAACATTTCTGTTTTTATTGGTTTTGTTTCCTGTTCAATACATCAGCATTTGTAAATTTGCTTAGTGGAAGTGGAAAATTGATATTATTATTGCCAGAGTTGCAAAGTATTTTTCATGAAATAATTTTCCACTTTAAAGATGTATACGTACCAAAGCAACAGAAGCATTCCTAGGTTGCTGACTAATTGACCAAGTGTAATAACAAAAATATTGTCAGAACTTCTCTTCCTTTGAAATGGGGAATCATTTGCAACGTTATGGCCATTATCTGGTAATATGAAAGAAGAAAGTCTGTACTTTCTTACAGTAAAAGTGCTTAGTGTCTTGAATATTGCGGAAACAGCAAGTTAGCAAAAGAGATGTTCTGCATTTTAGGGCTGTGCTAAGGCCATTTGGAGCTGTAGTCATAATATTATGTAAGCCTCCCTACTGCTCAGTGCCTAGAATGCTGCCTTTCCTTTATTTTTCACCTAAGGGAGTCGTCGGTTTATCTCAGAAATTCCTCACTCGGCAGCTGGCACCTCTGTGCGTGGTCGGGCAGTGCATCCTGGCTGCCCATCTTTGAAATGCAAAGGAGGGTAGCTGCCAGCAGAAGTCAACAGGGTAGGTGGTGATAAAAGTCCATAATCTTGATGCACCCTTTGAGATGCATAGTGCAACTCACATATTTCTCAAATTGAGTTCCACCAGAGGTATGGTATCTTTCACTGAAAGAAAACATTTCATACTCACAAACATCTCCAATAACTTAATTACTTTAGCAATTAAAAAAAATAGTCTAGGTATTTCCACTGTTTATGAATGACAAAAAATATTTTCCTAAATGAAAACTTAAACTGTTAACACACATTATTTTATCAAATGGAGTTTGAGATGTGGAGTCTTTGGGAAAATAAAGAATGAAATTCCCTTTTGACAGATTTCTAAATAGTTGAACCTCCTTCGCTTTTAAACTGTGGAAAAATGACTTCAACTTCTGAAGTAAAAATTGGTTTCATGACCTAGTATGAACTGTCTTTGAGCAAATTCATGTTTGTGACAGAGTATGGGTTGTTTCATGAATGATTACAAAAATAAGGAGCTGTAAGTTCTGTTGTCTCTTGTAAAAGATCAAAGTTGATAGTTTGGGGAGGGTTTTGTTGGTTTTTTTGTCTACTTTTTTTTTTAGCTCAGGCTAGACATCGCTTAAAGTGGATATCATGTTAATATTGAAAATGGCACTTGAAAAAAGCACTTTCTACAACCCACTTTCTACTGACCCCAGCTCTTTTCCTCTGGAAAAAAGAAAATGTGCCTGAACTAAAGTTGCTAGTTTTCCAGACCCTTAATCCTGGCAGAAATATGCTCGTTTCCCACTGAAAGTGAAATTAATCCCATTCAAAAATGTTGTCTAGCAGTCGCTGCTGCTATTGTTGCTTTATTGACTGTTAAGACACCTTTGAGTATGGTTGAGAGAGTGAGGAAAAAATAGAAACATTACTGTGCAATCAATTTAGTGTGTTTCAAGGTGATAATAGAATTGTAACTTACTGCAGCATTTTGTTCTCACAAATCATAACTGTTTCTTAAAGGAACAAACAGCCCACAATCAGGTTCTTTTGAAATAATAATTTTCAATTCCTTTGTGCTCCATTTTAAGAATGTTTGCTTCACTATTAGCTCTGAGGGAGTGCCAGATCTAACTCTGTTGATTGCTTGTCCTTGGTATATACTCCTTCCTGGGGTTAACATCCTTCCTGCTACGCCCTGTCAACTTTTAGGTTAGATCAACTTGGGATATAGATCTCCTGTTGTCTTATCTCTACTTATCAGACAATTAATTAACCTCTCTGGTAAGCTTTATATTCTTCTCAGTCTTTGATGGATCTTACAGTCTATCAGAATTGCAATTCATTAATACTGCAGATCCTTTGGTTAAGACTGTGTCCTCAGGACTCCAAGGTTTTCCTTGCACAGTGTATGCAGGCAAAGAAATACAATCCTGGTTTCCAAATCAGCAAGCAGTGAATCAATGTTCTTGTCATTTCTTGCATGCTTACTCCCTAATTTCCGTTCCTTTTTACTGCAGCTGTTTGATGCCTTTACCTTTCTTGTGTTTGTCTATTTTTTTCCTATTAATTTGTTTTGTTTGAGTCTGCTGTCAAAAAATGTCATCAGAACACTGGTTATTTTAATATAAATTTTAAAAATTGTTATCAGAGTTTCATATCTTCTGCACGGGAGTTGAAAACCTGAACTTTTGTCTTCTATTATATTGATGTTGCAGGCCAGAATTTAGGTATGTGTACCAAGAGGACTGAGGTGGCAATTCAGTCAAATTTTCCAGCAGAGATTAATGACCCTTAAAGCCCTAGCTTTGCCATTGCAGTTTAATGGTTTGAAGTCAGCTTAGGGGTGATCCTTAGTCATGCAAGCCTTTTCTGACGGGTCCTTTCTCACATGAATTTCTATTTACATATTCTGGTATACACAATATACACAATATTCCTACATCGTGGTAGGAATAGATATAAATATCAGGTACTGTTCTCTGAGATGCAGCAGCATAGCCTATGCCAATTTGAAAAAAACAGTCACTGATGTGTGCTCATTTGAAAGAAGTCCAAATCTTTATTGACGTAAAAAAGATGGCACTTTTTCACTTTTTCCATATTTGAAAATTGTGTTCACTTTTTCAACACTTAACAGGAATGTTTTCATGACAAAACTCATGTTTTGGAATTCTATTTCTCAAAACTAGAAATACCTTAGAGCAGTATCAATGACCTTCTGCCTGTGCTGAACTTAGCACCCAAATGAGTCCTGGTGGCTCTCAGTGGCCCTACCATTTCTCCTGAAGCAAAGTCAGAAGGTTCATGCTCACCTCTGAGCAGTTTCAGACCCACTGATTCCACCTCAGATCCTATTTTCTCTGGTCACACCTGTAAGTCTCTCAAGAAAAGCAGACAGCCTTTTCTTGTGCTATAGGAATGGAAGTAGAAGCTTTGCTAAAAGTAAAAAAAAAAAAAAAATCTTCTTAATGTGTGTGTGTTTTAGCAGATGTCAAACCCTCAATTCACACTATTTGATTTTACAGCTGGGCAGAGTTTCCAAACCATCTACTGGTATGCAGTGATATCAGTAGATGGCCAGGAATTTCAATAACCATGAATATCTACAGTTTAAGCCCACTTAATATTCTCCTTATTCTTATGAGGAATGTAATGTTCACAATTAAGTTTAGCATTTAGACAGACTGTGTAATATGGCATTCTATTCACTTTCAGAATTCTTTAGAAGTAAGAAACCTGGATTGTACATTAAAATGTGATATGACTCCCAGATGTACCCTGACTATTTTTTTGGCACTTGGCACTACACATTATTTTCCACTGGTTCAGATGACAGGCAGAACCCATCTGAGGCAAAACGAAACAATTTCCAACTGGTGGGCTTGATAGTGCAGGTGACATTAAATAATTAACAAGTTCTCTTTCAGAACCATGCCTCGTGCTTTAATTAATATCACTTCTTAAAATAAGAAGTTGTTTACCATTGCTGCTTCTGCAAGCTGATTGCTGCTTGCAAAAAACATCTGAGACATGAATATGCCCAGGGGATTGCTTTCACTTCATTGTTTATAATAACTACAAACAAAGAGCTGCAAAAGCTCATCTCGCCATGAGGCATCCTGACAATCTGCCAGTTTAGTCACCAATAATAATGAGACTGGCACAAGCAATAAGCTCAGCGCAAATCTAATGAGGGGCTGTTTCAATCGCTCAGTGATATTACAGCAGCTGCTAAGCACCCAGTGTTTGGGATGTACACACACCAGGTACGAGTGCCTCCAACCCGTGGAAGGGCAATTTCCCCCTCAGTACGGCTTTAGCCCTATCCAGAACATGCATCACCTTTTTAAAATTCAATTTCTGACCCCATCTCAGAGATACGACCTAAGCCAGCCCTGCTCAGGCAATGGGTCTAGATCATCTGGGCTCCCTGGGCCATGGAGAAGGCTGGAGAGGAGGCTGAGCTGGAGCTGGAGCTGGAGCAGGTGCCCATGTGGAGCCGGAGGAGCGCGTGATGCGCTGGGCTGCCTGTGCTGAGCCCGGGTAACGTCACTTCCGTCACTTAATTCCTGCAGTGAATGCAATTATGAACAGATGGGCAAATGACACAATTCCACTGCTAATGAACTTCCCTACTGGGGAAGAGGACAGTGCATTACCCTTTTGTACTTCAGACTCATAATTATCATTCTTAGAGTTTGGTGTGGTGTTCTGTGTTTGGATATTTTTTTGTTATTGTAGTTGGGGTTTTAGGGTTTTTTTTTTCTTTTATTTCTTTTTCTTTTTGTGTGTGTTTTGTTTGGTTGATTGGTTTTTTCCCCCAAGCATAATTATTTAACATCTTTGAATTTCAAATTCTTTTGGAGATGGATAGCTAATTCCTGTCTATTCTGGAAGGTTCTGAGGAAGTGGCAGAACAAAAAGGTTTTGTTTCTAAATGGAAACAATCATATTTAAATACACAGCTTAACAGAAGAAGAAATCTGGGCTAGCCTGAGTTCTTAAATACCATTTTCTTTTTTCCTCAATTTCCATTGCCCTCTTTTCCAACAAGTTTTGTCAAAGCAGAATTTGTAGATGAAGAGCTCATAGCTCTGTGGTTCATACATCAGTTTAGGAGGAATGAGTAGGAAGAGACTGATTTGGAAAGGTATAAATAACATTTCTACTGAGCCAAAGCACAAGCAAAATTAAATCCAGAAAAAGTTGATGCTCAGGTCCTAAATTTCAAATTTCACAGAACTAAACGGATAAAAATACATTCTGTATCCAGCTGAAATATATGTCTCAGCATTAAAATACCATGAAAGGAGTGATGCTAAGCATCTAATTGTGGATCTTTTTCCTGTGTCTTCAGAAAGAGTGCTGAGAAATAAGATGGGACACCTTACACTTCAGAGGAAAAAAAAAGGTAAAAAAGTTAATAGTCCCATCATCCTAATTTGCATTTCTTTTGTGTTCTGAAAGTACATGGTCATCTTCTAGATAAACGGTTGGGATAAGTGTATCTGTAGTTCAGTGCGTGATAATATCCTGATGCAAATTTGACAAGAGAGTATTAACTCTGGAGATTCAGACAATAGAATGTTGTTTTTCTGCATTGCCACCTGTTAGAATTGTAAAGCATAATACTGGATTTCTACATTTCCCTCTATTGGCAGGGCAGCACTAATATTTAAATCTCTTCTCTCTGTCACCTTTTAATATTACACTGTTATTATACAGCTTGTGACTTGGCCTAACTTTAAGCACTTACATGAGGCATCTAAGTAGGAAAGTTGCTCTCTCCAAATTATTCCCTCTTAGTGACAGCAAGCTTGAGAGTCAATCTTCCATGGAGTACTTCAGAGCACTTTAGATATCTTAGAGGTAAACATTACCAGTGACTTCATATGGAAGGAATAAAAAGGTCTGTTATGTCATAATGGAGACTGTAAATGAGTCTCAGTAGTGAGAAGCAATTGGAAGACTTAATGTCCTAATACATTATACAACTGCAATGAATTTTAAAAGGCTTTAAAAAAAAAAGGGACAGGGGAGGAAGGGGGAGTAGGAGAAATATTTGTTGAGCTGTAGCAGCTAAAGTTGAACTCATTTTTGTGAAACAACTGAGTTTTGCTGCAGTAAGTTTCCAGGAGCACAAAGAAGCTTACATATTCAAAGTACCACAAACTGTTAATGGGTTCCACTGAAACAGATGGCAATATTATGATCATTTTTGCAATTAATGCTGACTGCAGATTGTTCTTGAGGCTGCAGTCATAGTTCTCCATCTCCTGTGCTTCCACAGTTTTATCCTGTAAGAGAATTTATTTTAAAAATTTCTGATAACCCCTTCTTCCCCAAGCTACTGAAAACACTTAATAGATTTGGAGGTAGTACGAAATGCCTTCTGCTACTTGTATACCAAAGCTCCTGCAAATTAAGACCTGTCTGTCTCCCGTGACCCTGAAATTTAGAGTAATGTGTGATCTCCTTTTCCTCTTGAACAATTAAATTGGTGATTAGAAAGCTAAGCATATCTTGAAGATACTATTTCTGAAACAAACTGTATGGCTGCATATACCTAATGCAATTGCACTTCTGATTTACTGAATAAGTAAATATTTTCTGTCCCTTTATTTGGGTTTCTCAACACTTTTCATTGCCAACTAATCTTAGCAAGTGGGGGTTTTTGTTTGTTTTGTTTTGGGTTTTTGGGGACATTGTTGGTTGTCGTTGTTGTTGTTGTCATTTTGGGGGTTTGTGTTTGCTTTTTCTTTTTAAACTGAGTACAGTTATCTCACATGCTTTGCACAGATTAGAACTGTTTTCTTTGCAACCTTTCTTTGTATATCCAGCAAATTCTGTATGGACCAGAGACCATTAGCAGTTTGCAATGCCCTTGAAAATAAACCATACTATAAGAGGCACGGACCTTTTCCTTCTTGGAATTAATCTGTGAAACATGAAAAGTGGGTAGATTGTTTCGCACCTAATTCAGGTGGAAACAGAATCAGTGCTATTGTTCTACAAACATCAGTGAAATGCCTTGTCACATTAAAGGGAGATGTGAGGGAAACAGGAAGGACTGTTCTGCCAGGACAACTTTACTTTTGCCATTGGAATTAACCAGTTGAGGATAAAGTAGCTCAAAGGGAAGTTTTCATGAGTAGCCGGAGAATGATCAGATATTGCTGAGAACAAAATCATGGAGCAGAGGGATTGGGGAGCACCTCTGCTTTGTCCCAGCTTGGATTACCACCAGGTAACTGTGTTAGTCGGCTGCAGTATCTGATCCCCATCCGCACACGCCCTGCCACGGTGCACACATGCAAATGCCCACAGCAGGCAGGCAGCCATGAAAGCTGCAGTCCTCTCCCCAGTGACAGCGGGCTCAGGTGCTGAGGATCTGCTGAGATCAGAAGGAGCTGGAGCCAGAAACCCTCCAAGGGGCAGCATCTCACTGCAGAGCTTGGCAGCTGGTCCTGCTCCCTGAGCATCATACAGGCCATCCTGTGCCAGGAAATGTCCCATGGTGGGTCTACCCCAAGCTCAGCAATCACAGGAACATGAATTTATCAAGGACCCTCTTCCACATCAAAATGAAGATTTTAGTACTTGAGTTTCAGTTTTCCCATCTCAGAATTTAGTAGGAACTTAAACCTTGAAACCAGGCCTTCCAGAGAAAGAAAACAGTGCTGGTGGGCTGCACCTTGCTGCTGTGAAAAGCAATTGCTTCCCAACAGTCTTCTGTATTTTGGAAGGTATGACTTCCAAATGCAGCACGGAAAATAGCACAGTGTGCTAAAACCTGGCAGAATTCTGAGATGCCTCATTAAAGAGTGAAGAAGTTTTGTGAAATCCAGTTAGTTAGAAAATCTGAGGTTGGGGCCTGATTTCTGCTTTCAGAAGGTGAACAGCCTAAAGTCACAGGCTAGCAGAGTTCAGATGTTTATTTTTTTCAAGGGTGGCATTGTACAGATGTAATTGTAACTAGGAATGCTTCTTAGAGTCATATCACAGTAATAAACTGATTATTGTACAATATTTTTTTTTATACATAACTTATTTAGAGGGGAAAATACTCTTTTTTCCCCCCACAGAGGATTACTGTAAATTGTTGAATTACTTTGCTATGCAGATAAATTATTTGTCTCCTGGGAATAGTTCTAATAAAATGGAAAATTTATAACAATGTTGCAATATTTTTTTACCAATCAGAAGCCACAGTAAGAGGTAATCATGTTGTTTATTTGTAAACAATGGGCATTTTAATAACAAGAAAGTAATTTTAAGAGGATTTTATTGTTACTTCAAGAGAACAACTGAGATTTCATCTGCAGTAGTGAATATCAAATGCAATAAATTTTGTAGTGAGAAAAGGTCACAGATAAAATCTTTCCAATTGAGATGTAATGCATGGAACTCTGCCGTAAATCTTGAAGATACACATGGAAAGATTTTTGTTGATGTGGCAAAGTTAACAGTTCCTGGTTTTTGGGAAATGTACTCTGGGGCTAAAAATGATACCTTGTTCAGTTTTATTTTTGCTAAGTAAAAAGTATGTTAGCTAAAATAAAGTCAATGAAAACCCTTCACTGCCAGAAATCTCTTATGGGCCATGAAAGCCTATTGCAACAACCACAGAAAGTGCCAGTAAAGGTTTATCTTAGTATCGAACTTGGAATCTAAGTGTAAATCAAACTTTTGATGGTAGAGTTGTGATTTAAGTGAGACGGAGTATATGAAGAGATAGATCAAAATATACAGAGGAAATCTCTTTAGCTTAATGCATTCAAAAATATTTAAACTCTTTTGTGGATTACAAAAAGAAATTTGGGGGATCCACAAGAAATCTCATTAACATCTTTTTTGTTTTCCCTTAGGACAGACTGTCTAAAAAACCTTTTGTTTAGTCTGGGTATACTGTACATAGAAACCACATATATGGTAACCAGCATACATAGAAGCATACATATTTACATAACAGATACACTAATAAGGCTTTCCATTTAAATAAAATCAACAAAGTAAATCTTGAATTGACGGATGAGTTGGGCGAACACATGAAAATGAGGAAAGGTTCCCTAGAGAAACATCATGTAATCATTTTGCATTAAGTTCATTCATCTGCGCAATGGGTAGATTTATATCTGCCACATAACATTGTGATGCTCTTTTTATTAATATTTTCAAAAAGCAGTGACATTATTTAATTAAGCAGGCATGCAGGTACCTGGTGGTTTTTATCTGTCAACAGCGGACATTCATAAGTATTCAGTTTCTTCCTCCTTGAAATGCCGTTTTACTCATGACAGAGTAAATAGAACTGGGTGACAGGAAGTTACCTATCTTACCTCTCCAGGTGATGTCTGCCTTTTCCATGTCCAGTGAAAATATTTGCCTAGCTTTTTGAAAGAGGTATTGCCATCTCTCTAGCACATCCACTGAAGTGGTTATCTAGCCTTACCAGTAGACTCTTAGTATATGTTCATTCATTGCTGCAATAAACAAGAGCTTTTTCATCTTTCTTCCTCTTTTTTAGCCTTTTTCTAGGCTGTCCGGACCTTGTTTCTTCAATTTTACCTTGTGGATCATCTTCTGATGATCTGTAATCATTCTGACTGCTCTCTGTTGCAGCCTATTCAGTAGCTCAGCATTTTTCTTAGAAATGAATTGTCTGAAAGGGAAGATTAAATTTTAGTAGAGATTTTATACAAGCCAAAGCAATAAGATTGCTTCATGTACAATCTTGCTGCCTATCTCCTCCTATGTATAGCCTTGGTGTGATTGCTGGGATGACATTATTTGCTCATGCAGCTTGTAGTCAACCCTGAGGCCCAGAACTTTTTGCAGGACTTTTATCCAGCCAGCTATTATACACAGAGTAATTGCAGCTGATTATTCCTGTTGAAGAGTAGTATCCTATACTGTGAGGTTGAAAATTTCAGATTTGAGAAAAGGTCAGATATTCCTTTTCTTCTATAATAATAAAAGGAAGGTTTTGTCAGTTACCCCATATTGCTTGCTTTCGTATTGCCAATGAAATTTCATTTTGCCAATGAAATTATTATTTCATACTTTTATTAACTCCAAAAAGAGTTTACTGAATAAAAACATTGACTACTTAGATCATAATTCAGGCGCTGATTAGCTTGAGACCACTCAGAAAAGTTTGGCCAAAAGAAAGCAGTAGAGACAGAGGCATTTCTGTGCTCTTTTATCTGTATACTAATTTATTGTGCTCCTAAGCAAGCTAACTACTCTTTATAAACAGTTTTCCACTTCTTTTGACTTTTCAAATCAACTGGACTCAGATTTGTACACAGCCACATTGAAGCACTACTTACCTTTCTCCAGACTGAAGCAAATAACCTTTGCTTCAAAGGTTGCAAAATCATAGAAATTAGGTAATTGTAAAGAAGGGAGATTTATCATAGAGCCTGTAATGAAATAACAGCATTTATATAATAGATTATACAATACAACTGTATCTAGTGTTAACGTATAGTAGGAGAATAACAACAATACAAAAAAACCCATAACATATAGTGTTAAAGAACTTTTTAAACTATTTATTCTCATCTTTGATTAGCTGGCACATTACACTTATTAGCTATTTTTACATGGAAAATGCATCCATTAAGCCTACTATGTGAGCTACCGATGTAACCAGAGCAGTCAATCAAAGATGAAATGGAGCTGTTCAGTGAAAAAATTAATTCAGACACTAATAGGCAAGAGGAAAAAAGCTTACATCCTGAAGTAGGAGATTACTAGCCATAGCAACATAAACAAACATTTCTTGATGTCTTTCTTTTCCAGTTATATCAGATTATTTACCAAACAATGAAGCAGATAAAGACACAAGTTACTTTATATTTAGCTTATTTTTAGAACCACTTTTCTGTGGTTGATTTCTCTTCCAAATGGAGCTCTTCACCAAAAGACATGGTCCACTGTCCAGTTGTCATGTGCATTTACACTGTAAACTCCTCACTGATGGTCTTTTGTTCTGTTCTAAATATAGTGTATTTGAATAAATTGAAGTGAGGAAAAGAAATCTAAATAATGTTTTCAGACTGAATAGTGCAAATATCCAGAAAGAACCTCTCTTAAGCCCTCATTCTTTACTTTTTTAAAAGTGGCTGTCTCCTGCAGGAACTTTGTTTTGAAATTTCACACCATGCTGCATGAAGCAACAGTCAAGCTTGTGTGTGCTTTTCAGATGGGTTAAAACGTTTTGCTAGTTCAAAATATGAAATTTAGTTTTGTAAAGTCACTTTCCCAGTAACTGGAAAGCATTCATATTGACTAAGAAGCAACAAAAGAAAATTTAGTTTTCAAGGAGAGATGATGCTTTCTTAAAAAAAGAAAAAAAACAGTATTGTGTTATCCTTGGCTGTCTAGAGTGGAATGTGCTATGACCAGGAACAATTTTGGTGAAGTGGTTCCTGCTGGAATGTGATGGGAATTAATGTCTCAGAAAAAGCACTCAGGACAGTAAGCCAAATCATGGCAAAACTTCTTACATTTTATTTGTTAGCCACATGTATTAGAGCGTTTGTAAAAACCAAGCTGTCATTTACATATACATAACATGATGATGCTTTATTTGTTTTTTTAACTGACCATAGACATGTTTCTGTAATTCTATCCTTCTGAAGCAAACAGAAACACAATTATTATGTGCAGCTGGTATATGGCCAAATGAATGTAATACTCTAATCTTAAATTTAAAAAAATTCCAAAGATGTTCAAAAATTCAAATTTGTCAACTTATTCATCAGCAATTTTTGCAATAGTGCAACTCTACTATTGAAGAAATTGTAATTGTCTTGGGTATGTAGTAATAAGTATTTTTGTTCTATCATCTCATTTAAGCAAAATAATAAGTACATGCTTGGTTTAATCTCCAGGGTACTTTCATTCTACTGATTTGCTCACTCAGGGTCTTTATTACTTTATTGCCCTAAAGAGTCCATTTGTCATCTCAGGAACTAAATATTCCATTACATGGGGTAAGACTTCATAAGCATCCCAATATGTAGTCTTTTTATCTTCTCCAACTCATCCAGTGTCACCAAATTTTATTTCTCTGTAGACATAATGAAATTACTCATAGATTTTGGAACTGGAACACTGTGGCTTCAGGAATACAATGCTCTAAATTATCTAATATAACTGAAGGTTACAATAGAATAAAGGTCTTTGTGCCCCAGTTCTGAATTTTGCAGCACACTGTCTCCCATTCTGCATATTTTAAAAGAAGCCCAGCTAGAAAGAATAAGCATGAATGGTTTGTAGTGTCGTTATAACACATGACATTGACAAAATTAATATCTTTGGAAACGTTAAGTCTCATATGAGCTTAATATGTTTTTGTGCTTGGTCAGGATATTTTTGGGTTTCAGGTGTAAACTGCCTATATAGATGTATTTATAGATAAAATACACATACATTACACACACTACATAAGCACATATTAAAATATATATACACATTTTTACATTTTATATATTTAGTGCATATTTACATATATATGCTTGCTTTTCATTCAATTGCATCTTTTTAATCTTTTTGGGTGACATATTCATTTCTAGTTGTCAATATATCATAGTGCACTTCAACAAATTGTTAAGCATCTTGTTAACTTCTATCATTAAGAGACACATTATATTAAGAAGAACTTGAGACAGATTTGAAATTAAAATTCTGTATCCCCCCTTCCACAGATCACTAATACACTTGCAGCTCTCTGAAAGGATTATGTGAAAAACAAGTTCTTCACAAGCTCTGCATAAACTTTATGGTGTTGGACAAGGCATGTAAATCTGGACAGTTTCCCTGTTTCTGGCATAAGTATAATTTTCCTTCTTGCAGTCTTGACTGCTGGTTTCCTCTCCAGATGAGTGGGAGCTGTCCCTTTCCTTAGCTCAGTGACACAAAGCATGACAGCAGTGGTGCAGCTTTTTCATGTAGGAGGCTGAGGAGAAATCCTGGGATGAGGTTGCCATGGCAAGAAGCAGTCCCTGCCCTGTACGGTTTACACTGCATTGTGAATGCCATGCACGAGCGCCACTTTTTATCTTCATTTGTATAATCAGTGATTAATTTACTGTGACTTAATTCACAACAATGTATTTAGACTTTGCACACTTCATTTAAAGGCTGCACCTTTATTATCTTCAAATCCATGAAAAGATTTCTGCAGGGAAAGGAAAAATTCAAAGGCATCTTTCTCAGTAGTGACAGGGGCATAGAAGGAGGGACTATTCTTTGTAGCCATTAGATGTCTCAATTAGCAGAGCATTTTCTAAACATCTGCATACAGTAAAATTTAACTGTGTAATCAGGAGTCAAAGTCAACTTGCTGGAGTAAGTCCTGTCAGACTGTTGTTTCCATACCAATAGATGTGGGACCCTTCCATGGACTGATGGAAGCCATGGTTGGAACTCAAGATCACACAACAACCAGAAGGAAGGAGGAGAGGGAAACTGCGTCACTAGGCAAAAGGTCCTGTCTTTCAGCTGAGACAGCACTGACAGCCCTACAGGGAACTGTTTGCTACTTTTGTGCATAAAGGTGAGGTACCAGGGGAGGTTGTTGATGACAGGAATGGGGTAGAACAGGAGTTTCCTTGTATGTAAGACTGGTTACAAAGGCTATCCTTGATATCTAGTGAGAGTTAAACTTAGCAGAGCTCTGTGCAGCCAACATAACTGCAGACAAAAACAAAAAGTAAACTGACTTTTGGATTCATACTGAATTATTTGAAGAGGGAGAAATGTAAGAATTAAGCAGTTAGTTTAGAAACCAGTAAACGGAAAGAAAAACCCATCCACTTTATTAGCCCCATCTATTGGACCATCATACTATTTGATTTTTACACTCTCTGGCCTATGCACTAGTCTTTACCGCACATGGAGAAAAGGGATCATACATAGCCTTACTAGAGATGCTCGGGGTCTTCTGGCAACAGAAGACTTAACATGATTTCAGTTGCAAGGGGAAAATTCACTTATAACTTGCCTCCATTCCCCCTTAGTCAGATGACACCAGGAAGTATTTCATATTAGATTAACTTTTCTAGCTCTTTTGCAGTATTCTGCTGACAGTTTTATTTTATGATTTTTATCAAATCATAGTGTTTTGCATTTTTATTGAATTAAAGGATACTTGCAGTGTTTCACACATGAAACAATAGTGAGAATTTCCAGTAAAATGAAAATTTCTGAAGGCAGTATTTTACAGTGTGTGTTACAGCTGTTCACACCACTATCCTTACAAAGGCAGTAACTTTCTGTTGCTCTGTCCTACATAAAATGAGGAAATACTGAATTCGATTTGCCACAGTGGCTACAGTATGAAAATGATTAAATTATTCAGACCAGAAACCATACGTGAACTTCACGTATGGTTCACCAGAGGAAAGGAGAAACAGTTTTGTTGCTATCAAGCAACAAAAAACGACTCAGTATCTTAATTTAGACATCCAGTATATTTGGTTGACATTTTTCTTTTCTTCCTTTTCTGAAAATGAGATTCTTATGGAATGGAAAAAAAGCCACACCTGCAAAAGGAAATACTGAGTAAAGAACATGAAAACATGTAAAATATTTTTTATTTTCCGCTCATTTCTTCTTCCTAGTTTATTTTCATGAGTAAAAATTACACTGCTGGAATTCTCAGTTTTTCTCAGTGTTTCAACACGTATTTATGGGTTCGAGAATCTCCTTTTCATAGTATCTACTTATCAGGCAGTATAAATATCTAGAACAAAGCAAATATTATTCATCTGATCAACGGATCAAATTTAGATTGGAATTGTTCAAGATCATAGAGTCCAACCCTAAATCTAGCACTGCCAAGTCCACCACTAAACTATGCCCCTAAGTGCTAGATTTGCACATCTTTTAAATACCTCCAGGGGTGGTGATTTCACCACTTCCCTGGGCAGCCTGTTCTACAGGCAGCCTGCTCCCTGACAACACTTTCTGTGAAGAGATTTTTCCTAATATCCAATCTAAACCTCCCCTGGTGCAACTTAAAGCTGTTTCCTCTTGTCCTATCACTTGTTACATGCCAGAAGAGGCCAACCCCCACCTGGCTACAGCCTCCTTTCAGGGAGTCGTAGAAACTGGTAAGAGAGACTTATTTGGTCCAAACTCCACCTGCTCTATTGCTCTTGATACACACTCCAGCACCTCCATGTCATTTTTGTAGTGAGGGGCCCAAAACTGAACACAGGATTCAGGGTGCAGCCTCACCAAGGCCAAGTACAGGAGAACGATCACTGCCCTAGTTCCATTGCCCACAGTGCTTCTGATAACATTCAGGATACTAAACTCTAGGTACATGGTATCCAAAGCCTTTCCCTCATCCACAGGCAGGTCATCTTGTCATAGAGAGACATTAGGCTGGTCAATCCCCTGTCTGGGCTTGTAGTTCCCCAGATCCTCCTTCTGGTCCTTCTTTGGATGGCCATCACACTTGCTAACTTACAGGCAGTCACCTGGGACCTCCACAGTGAGTCCGGACTTATGGTAAATGGTAGAGTGGCTTGATGAGCACTTTTACCAGCTCCATCAGTCCTCTTGGGTGGATCCCATATGGCCCATAGACTTGTGCATATGTAAGTGGTATAGAGCACTACCATACTGGGTCACCTCAATTATCCTGTATGTCTGCTATTTCAGCTAATAGCAAACATTTATGGAAAATAGTTGGATTTCTGGTATTTGTAGAATGATCCTTCACATTTTGTGCTTTCATACTGTGGAATGCAGTGACCAGTGGCTCTGAGGCAGGGGTTTTGGTGTAAAGCTGTTTTTAGCAGATACCGCTCAATCTTATCTTTTTTCCTGCCAGTGAGAGTCCTTATTAGCAGCACAATTGCATACATTGAGATACCACTTGCCTAGACTGAGAATAAGGTATATAACCAATGCATTTACCAGCAACAGACTCAAAATAAAGAATATCCTTAAGTGTAAGTGGACCTTTCCCTCTCTATGGAAAAATTAAAAAGTAACTAGACCGAAAAAGCCATAGAGGAGGTGGCTGTGGCATTTCTCTCCTTTCAGCTGTGCATAAGCCAAGCCTTTCTGGAAGCCTCATCCCCAACCCTCTAAGAGTTAACAGCCTTTTAAGTGTAGTTCTGCAATGAATTTTAATACAGATGCAGTCTGCAGAAAAAAAAAGAAGGGAAGACATATCTATAAAGGTTATTCAAATACAAAATTCTACTTCGGAGCCTGTGTCTAGATCCGTCATTTGTCAGCAGAGCTTGGAAGTTAGTGGAACTTAAACCATCTTTTGTATTTCCCTGATCTCCACTCTTCAAGCACTTTCTGCACTGCACAGTTGTCAAGAAAAAAGTATTTCAGTCTGGAGAACAGTGAAAGACAAAAATCCATTCTGTATAAAAAATGATCAGTCCCTGTTATGACATTTATTGTGTATTCACTTATGATATATTGGATAGTGCATATGTGTCATAACAGAAGGATTATCCATCACATATACTCCTTCATATACAGCTGTGCAATATTCAGGTGTGTATTTGCATATCCACATCCGTATACAGACACATGAAAGACTTGGCTCACTATGGATGTCTTAAGCCAACAAGTCCATTCCCTACAATGCAGCAACACTACACTACCCTGAAACCTTGCAGACTGATGTTATCTATTTAACCTTGAAGATCACTAGTGAAGGTGATCCAGCATCCTCCCTGTGACATGTTCCCTAAAGCCTAGACCTTTCTAATGAAGATTTTATGTTTATCCAAAGCAAAGTTTCCTTGTTGGTGCTTTCCAGTATACCTACTCTTTGTCAATCAAGAAGACTATGGAAGACTTATTGCTCACTGTCCCTTTGGTTACATCCCCTTGCATATTTTGTCAGTTATCGTGTCTCCCCTCAGCAGTTTTTTTTTTGGTTTTTTTTTTTTTTTTTTTTTTTTTCCCCCCCCGAGTTTTTTTTTTTTTTTTTTTTTTTTTTTTTGTAGATTGTGTCTTGTGGGACCTGTTTTCTAAATGTTTAATAATTTTTTATTTCTCTCTGAACTCCCTAAATTGCCTGTCATTTTTCAAATGTGATGCTTCAAATTGAATGTAGGACTCCTACTGATACCTAATAAACACCAAGTAGAACAGGGTAATTAACTCATTTGGGTTTAGATTTATTACTCCTAATACCCTATAGTATTTGCTTTCCTTTCACTTATTTTTTTGGTCATGAAAGTGCTGTATATTTTACTCATAAGTACTTTGTCACCCAGCACAAAACTCCTGTCCTTCTATTGTATCTTTCTCATTACTCTCCTTGCCTTCTATACTTCAACACATTGTTAATCTTTCACCTTTACTCTTTAGTTACTTATTGCCTGTGTTGGAGAGGATTTTTTTGTTCATTTTAGTCATCAAGTAATTAAGATTTTATTAATACTAGCTACAACCTATGAAGATGTCTCTTTACGTACCTTCCAAAGAATTTATTGTCTTCCAGCTTCAAATTAAAGATTGGTTTAGTGTGTGTCCTGCCACATCCCACACAGGGGCAAATCCAAATATTGTGTAGTGAAGGGTGGACTCCATGCAGAAACTCCACTTGATATTAATTTCAATAATCAAATATTAATCAGATAGGTTAAAATCAGATAGGTTAATAATTACATTTGGTATTTGACTTGCTTTGACTAACTGAGGAACATTTAATTCCTTCCACATTCTGTTGACTTCAACTGAACTACTTGTAGAATATAGTTTACTGCCACTAACTAGTATGCTCCTTCTCTACTGCTGTGAATCAGCTGAATAAATTTAACTGTTTGGGCCTTAAGCTGGGTATTCTGTCAAAGCATCCCTACTATTCATGGGAGTACATCTAAGTAGAATCAAAAGTTTGGGGGTCTCTCTGGCTTGTCGAAGCAAAGCATGAGACAGAATTTTTGATTCTTTTGTGTGTGTGGGGGGGGAGAGTGTCTGGGGGAAATAGAAATTCAGAGGAATGTGGGGAAAAATGTGCATGCTGGCAAGTTTTCAATGGTCTGTGTTAAAATATGGCAGGTGTGTTATTTGGGAATTTCCATATGGCTCAAAGGTAAAGTTTGAATTGATTTCATTCCTTTGTGCTCACTTGCTTTTTATCAGAGAGTTTAAAAACTTTAATCCTTCTGAGAAGTGATAGGTCATTTATCCCTTATACAGACTTTTTTTATTTCTTTTGCAGGAATGTTAGGAGGACAGTGGGTTTTTCCCTTGGCTAGCCAACAAGATAAATCATATTCTTCAATTGCTAGTAAATATTTTAACTTCAAAAATAAAATGAAGAGGAAAATATTTCACTGGCGCTTTTAGAAGTCGTTTAATCTTCAGCTGCCTCTGAAGTCCCCATGCTGTGATATCTAAAATTTTAGGTTTATTATAAAGGCCTTACAGACAAACCTTTAGCATACTAACCTTAAATTCTGTAACTGTATGTAAGTCTTATCCGATAAAAATCTACAAAATTAAAGGAAAACCATAGGCATGAAATGGAACGTAGGGAACATTACCCTATTCCTCTGACATTTGTTTATATTAGATTATGTTGTCTGCTGGAATCCTTGAAAACTTAAAGTCATATTTCAAATTAATTCAAAGTAGAATTCTAATGACTTTTACTTTCAGTGGCCAGAGAAGGTACTTGCTCGGACCAGTGCACATTTTTGTTTGCTTGTAAAAATTTTATGTCATGTTCATGTTTCAAACATCTATACCAAAGAAAAAAAATGCCTAAAACACCTTTTATGAAAGAATTGTGACGGAATTGTTAGATAGTGAATTTAATCTTCCATTTCTTCAAGACCATAATTTAATGATTCTGGAGACGCTGTATGATGCTGTTCTTTCAAGTATGAATATGTACTTGCCTCTTTCCTTCTGCTAGTCTGCATTGTATTGACCTTCTATACCAGTCTTATGTAGTAAACAAACTATAAAACATTCTTATAAAATGGATGAACTATACACTGCCTTCTGTTGGAGGAAAAAAAAACCCAACAAAAAACCAAAAAGCTGTTTTTTTAAATCTTATTTTCCAGTGAAGTTGTTTTCAAGGCACAGTACTTTAAGGTACAGTAAACTTATACATGTATTGATGCAACCAAGATATTTCACTGTTTATTTATTTGTTTTGCTTTGTTGTTGTTTTTAAAATAGATACTATAGGATGTCAAAAGGTCAGAAGAGAAATGTCAACTTGTTCTCTTTGTAATATGTCTGATGTCAGATGGACTGTACTTTTCAATTTGCTTTGCATGTGGTATCTCATCCCCTGTCCCACTGAGCTAAAGTTATTGGTATTATACAAAAAAAAAATTCAAGTGAAAGGGTGTTTCTGTTGAAATTTAATGACCAGCTTCAAATTAGGGATTAGTCTGTAAAATGAAGAAATGTCAGATAAAGGCAACCATTTAACCATACCTAAGGATCTGGTCTTCCTTCTTCTGAGCCAAAGAGATATTTCAATGCAGACTCATTCTGCTGTGTTTATTTCAACTGTAAGCTCAGACTCCAAGGCAGCATGAAGACTGTGAGGTATCCATCAGCTTTTTTTTGTGACCTTTCAATGTGCTACTGTAATGTAAACAGCCACAGTATCTTATGCCAGCTTATGTCAGTATTTTCTGATTTTAAGGAAGATAAAAAAGTGCATTGTTATGGTAACTGTTTTTGTATACAAAATTTAACCCCACTAAATTTGAAATGGATGTCTTGTCACTTCAAAATATCTTGAATTTCCAAGCTAGATGTTTGGACACTTTTAAAGGACTCTTGACAACATACCAAAGATATCAATCTGATTGCCTCAGGATGAGAAGAATGATGTCATGAGTTGTACAAGGTAATCTGGTTTTATGAGTGTCAATAATAAATGACAAAAAAAAATAGTTTATCAAGAAAGGTCCAAATCAGCCTTTAGAAGAACTGAGCACTGGTGCTCACTGTAAAATGAGAAGACATGCTGAGGTCAGCACTCTAATCAGGCAAGCACTATTTCCTGAGCATGAAGACAGCTCAGAGGCACCAGGTTCACTAAAACAACAAAAAACTCAGGAGAAATTTTGCTAAAGTTTGCATACCATTTTGAGACATTTCAAAATGGAATTTTATCTTAAAAAAAAAATTGCAAACATTATTCCTAGTTCTTAGAGTATTGAACCTAGTCATACTAAAAACATTCTAAAAGAAGTACTGAAGTGTTTTACTATACAAAGGAACCTGGAAGTCTATTGGAGATACAATAAATGGACTTAGACATCCTTTACTCATATTCTTTAACATAAACTGGCCTTCATTTTCCTAACTAGTTTTTTAAAATTAGTAAACACATATATATACGAAACATGTGCTCTGTGTTTTGTAGCATTGTCAGGGTATTTGTGTTTCTAGTAAACAGTCAAGGGTTCTAACCACAAAACCCTTATAGGCAGATATTTGGTAGTGCTCAAACTTGATTATGTCACTTTTTACATAGCTAGGTCTACAGACTATCTCCTAAGGCTTGTTAAAGCTTGCAGCACAGCATTCAAAGAGTGAAATATCATTTTAAAAAAGCCAAGTACAAAAGTATATGAAAGTTTTCTCTGAATAGAAAAAAAATCCAAATGCCATTTCTTGCTTTGAAAAATCAACTTTTCTTTGAGCAACAGTTTCAAATTATTTACTAGTTTATCTATAATTGATGTAAAATACTGCCAATCATTTCTTTGGTGTCTTATCAATATGTCCAGGCAGAGTTTGCTGTAACTAAGTTATCTTTCTCCTGTCCTAAAAAGCCACTTTTTAAAATGCTAACAGGTAGTAAAACTAAACTAATCTTAATTTTTTTTTTTACATAAATGAAAGCTTTCCAAGTACTTATTTTCACAACTTTTTTAGTAAGCTGCCATGTTACTTTTGTGGATATAATAGCTATATTCAGTGCTGAACATCACTGTTGTCAAATGTACTGATAACTCCTCTGATGTCAGTGACAGAAAGATTGTGTCTTGTCAGTAAGAAAAGCAGATGCCTTGGGCATGTTGAAACTGAGAAATTAGATTCCCCTAGGAGAGCAACCATGTGAGAACTCAAAGCAGTTACCTTTCAAGAAGAAACTGGTGAACTGATTTATTAAAAAAATGAGAACTGACACCTTTGCTTTAAACTGGAGTCAAGGATGCAGTGTAGTTTGCAGAAGTGTAATTGCATTTTTTTTCCAGTTGTGTTCTTCTGTTTATGTTCTTCTGGTTTTTTTTAGACAGGTTTAGTATGGACGTGTATCAGGGAAGAGGATATCAGTATTCTGTTCCAGATAGAGATAGCTTAAATAAAGGTGTAAGTGACCTTAGGCTCAATCTTGTGTTTCTCTACCAAGACATTTATCTAAATCTGCATGTGTTTACCGCTTTACTAACCCACCTAACTTTCTTAGATATCTTTCAAACATTTTCCATTGTAGACTTAATGTTTCAGGAATTGCTTGAAGATGCTGGATATTCTAGTTCTGACCCAGGAAAGTCCAGGAGGAAGATGTAGCTTTCAGCTGCCCTCTAGGATTATTTGAAAACTGGAGCTGAGTGTGTGCCAGGGGAGCTTGGCTGAAGCAGTTGCTGTGGTTCTTGGCAGAATGAGGCTGCCAGGGTTGTTCCATTTGTGCAAGAGGGAAAGGCCTACTAGGTGAGTAGTAGTGAGTCCTTCTTCACCTATTATTTGGACCAAAATCTGATTAAGAGCACATTTCTCCTCTGTAGTCTACCCTTTAGATTTACATGTTTCCTGCTAAGTCTATACTTTTCCATCACTGCATAGATCTATTTGAATTTATTTAATTTAAATTTATTAAATTATAATTGAATTTATTTAATTTAAACTTAATGACATATTTTATTTTAATTGTAGAGTGACTTAGCAGTATAAAATATAAGGGCACATAGACTCTTCGTAATTTCAAGATGTGTTAGGCAGGACTGAACCTTACAGATAGCAAACAAGGAATGGTTTTAATTAAAATATAAACATTTTAATAAAAAGCACAGCTGCCTGGAGATGGTGTATTTACTGTAGTGGATCAACCTTTTAAACACTTTCAGAAAAAGGAGGAGTTTTTGTTTAAAGGTAAGAGCCAAGAGAGGAAATAGCAGTACATACCAGATGTAGAGTGATGTTTCAGATTTAGGTACAGATTAGGAAAGATGTAAAGAAGTAAGAAAGAAAAGAAACAAAGCCTGCAGAGAATGCAGAGGTTATTCTATAAGTAAAATATCTTTTATATTTGAGCAACAGGAAGCCTATACAAAGAAGAAGAATGTAAGAAAGATTTTTCCCAAGAAAATCATATATTTAGGAAATAGCAATGTGCTAGGAAAACCATTGATTAGAAATAAATTTGTTCTACTGAGAAATATTGATTTACTGTTATTATTCTAAAATATTGAGAATGTTTTTTCTTCCATTCTCTTTTCAGATTTTGAAAATGAACATCAGATTACTTTGATGTGTTGATTAGGCTTCACGTGTTTCCACATACCTTCACAGTACTCAATCCAAAGAACATCTCTTTTATAAGATGGGGTAAAGTGGGATTATATTTTCTTCTGAAAAATTTGGCTTCAGAGGTGGCCCCGTAATGTGGCTGAATTCAGCTATGGATAGTGTCTCTGTCATGGTTTAACTCTGGTAGGAATCTAAACCTTACCCAGCTGCTCACTCACATGAGTGAGTGGGATGGGGAAGAGATTCTGAAGGGTAAAAGTGAAAAAATCTCATGGGTTTAGATAAAGATAGTTTAATAGGTGAAGTAAAAGCTGCTTGTGCAAGGAAAGCAAAACAAAGAATTAATTCACCACTTCCCATGGGCAAGCAGATATTCAGCCATCTTCAGGAAACCAGGGCCCTATCATGCTTAACAATTACATGGGAAGATAAATGTCATAATTCTTGTCTTGGTTTGAAAGACAGGTACCTGCCAGCAAAAGCTGGAATCTCCCTTTGAATAGAGAATGCAAACCCCCTCCCTCAGATTATTATAATTTTGCAATTGGAGGCTCTCAGGCAAAGATTTGGGAGTGGGAATAACAGTTCTTTACTAGGAATATTAGACAAAGCAAAGACAAATACAAATGTAATAGCACTAAGAGACAAGCAAAAAACAAAGAAACAACAAAACCTCAGAAAATGCCCTGACAGAGTCAGGGATGTGACCTGACACCCTGGGTATCAGGGCGGTGAAAGCAGTCCAGATGAAATCCTCCTTGAGCAGTGAATACAGTTCTATGAAGTGAGATAGTCCTGTATGAGAGTCCAATGGTGAAGAAAAAATGTGTTCAGTCTTCCTCTGGAGAGAAATCCAGTAGAGAGAGAGAAAACAAGCAGGGTCCCCTGGTACTCCAGTCCTTTCGGAGCGGTGTCCTCGGACCAAAACTGCTGCTCACTGCTGTTCCACCCGGAGAAACCTGCTGCCTCCTTTGTTTAAGTCAAGTATCCATAAAGTACCCAGCCATCAGTTACCTAGCAAACCATCAGGAAAAAATTCCACAAACACAAAAGAAACAGATCCAACCCCCAACAACTCTGAATGTCTTCTCTTACTACTTCATATGCTGAGGATGATGCCATGTGGTCTGGGACTACTCTTCAGTCTATTGGGATCAGCTGTCCCAGCTGTGTCCTCTCCCAACTCCTTGTGTATCCCCAGCCTCCTCACTGGTGAGAAGCAAAAAAGGACACAATGTTGTGCAAACACTTCTCAACAGTAATTAAAACATCTGTTATCAAAACTGTTTTCATCACAAATCTGAAGCATAGCCCCATGGAAGCTCTTAGGCTTCAGTGGAAGAAAAAAATCATTTTGGTAAGGAACCATAATTCAACAGGAGAAGGACATTTAGTTTCAGTCATGAATAAAAATGACGATGAAAGAATCTCAAACTCTGAGCTTGGAAAAAGGAGGAATTAAAAGATTAGTACAGTATGAATCTCTTTTATCTTAACAAGTGTGGGATTCCTTTACACATTGTTGGGTAAAGTCTGTGAGAGAAAGTGTAATGCAAAGCAAAATGCCATGTGCCATAAGAACTAACAAATGTGGAAAAAAAATTAACATTATAGCCATATCTGCAACTCATAGAAATAGATGGGATTACTTTATTGATCTGCAAAGGATACAGGACTTAATCCTGTATCTACAATGGGAAATGTTTTCAAATGTAGCCTGGGAAGTTACAGTTGGGAGCATACAGGCTGACTGGCTCTTATCTCAGAAAGTAGGAATTCCATTTAGAAAAAGCTTTAAAAATGTAAGACTTTAATCTTCATAAATCTATTTTTTCTTGAAAAAAATCTGAAAAAATATTCTTCTTCTTTTGTAAACTTTAGTTTCATATCTCCACAGCTGAGCTTCTTCACGTTCCTTCCTTTCAATGCTTTAGTTTTTCAGAGCAACTACTTTTCTTTTACATCTTGCACATTTTTACTGCTCATACAGCGGCTAAAAATTATGCTATCCAGCCAAAGACCTTATTTGACCAAGAATACTTAACATGTTTGTTCCTTTCTTTAGATTTTTAAAATATATGTAAAACCTGAAGATTGACTAAAAGAATGGAGAATCAAAAATCTGATACATGAATCTGAGAAAAAATTTCATATGGTACAGTTGAATTCTGAATTTAAGTGTCCTTGTTTTAATGACTTAAGATATTTCTTTTTTTAAGAAGAAATTAATATCATAATAAGGTGAACCTTCAGCATTGTTTGCATTTTGACATCAGAAAGATCATTATTCTAGGTAGATATTTGCATTTATAACTGTTTGTATTTGTGAAGGCTCAGAAAATACACCACAATACAGTAGTGGGGATGTGTGTGGGTAAGTTTGCAGCTCTCTTCCTCAGTTGTCCCCAAAATCCAGACGGTTTGTGATGGATACTGCTAAGCCATGTTTGGTGTGAGGGTTGGTACAAGGCAGGAGTGTGGTTCATAAGAGGACATGGCCAACCTTGTCACAGCAGTGGCTCCTGCTCCTCTCTATGGAGCTCACTGAATTGTTGCAAGTTTCCCCTTCCCAGGGCAGGCATGGCTCAGCTGCCCTGTTTGTGCAGGAGTACCTGCAGACCAGTAGTTTATAATCACATTTATGAAGGCAAACCTTGCACCAAATTAATCTTTTCTGTCTCTACCAGGCTGTAGACCCCTGAGTTTAAGTGCCTACAGCTTACTTTAGTGAGGAACAGACACATCTGAGGAAGGAATGGGGCAAGCAGCTGCAGCATAAACCACAGCCACACATGATTCAAGAATCTTAATTTTTGTCTCATTATGAAGTATATGTTCCTAGGTTTGATCCTGTTTTGGTTTTTAAATTTCTTTTTATTATTTCTCTTTTTCTTTTGATTTTTTAAAATGAATGACAAGAAAAACATGAAAAAAAAATGAAACAGTGTGAGTGAGAAGTGAAATCAGAAGTGCAAACTATACAATGCATTTTAAAGATTTTAAGGATTGGCTTCAACTTGCATCAGCATTTCAAAAAGCAAAAGTATCCATGTTCCTACCTATGATGTCTACAAAACTCCAGAGTTTTGGAGCCTCTCAAGCTCTTTTCTCACTGTAAATACAGCTTAATAAATCTACTTTTGTTTAAAAAAAGTCTTGTTGATAAGTATACCCTAAAGAGGAACATGTTGGAGCAAAGGAAGGCAGATCTTTTCCATGTTTGTGTGCTCTTTGAAACAATACATGATTAATACTAAGGTTTTTTGAGAGGAATAGGTAGAAAGAGGCAATTAAAACAGCTGCTTTAATTTTTCAATTAACAGTTGAAAAATCAATTATAAAGCATAAAAAAACTTCTGGTCAACACAAAGACAGCTACATTGAAAACAAATATCCATGCTTACCCAAATTCTTGCTTTGGACAGGGAGTGTCATTTGGACTTTGTTTCTGAGTGGATAAGAGATCTGTAAAAAGTGAATCACTACCAGCTCCTAAAAGACCTCATGGGATCACTCATGTCTGTGCAGCACTGAAGCATTGATTGATAAAGGCAGTAATTATTTTATGATTTTTAAATCTCCCTTTTTATCTACTGAACTCCTGCCCAGATCTATGGAAAGCATAAAGCGTTGTAGCTACTTTGGCCCTCTCCATCTCCTTTTTATCTAGAATATATCTTCCTGAATGTTTTCTGTTCAGTTTTTTCCATTCAGTAGAGCCTCTGGAGAAAAAAATCCCAGAAGTCTTCAGCTTCTTGAAATTTGGAAGACACAATGGAATGACGTAAAAAGTGGTATAATGTTGCCTGTAAAGGGTTGTCACACATCAGCTGGCTGAACTTCTTGAAAGGTATAGTACAGAAGTTTGTTCATAGGATAGAGCAGTTCTCACCTTGGTTGCTGCAGGAAGTGAATACCCTTGTTATGGTCTAACCTCTGCCAGCAACTAAGAACTACCTAATTGCTTGCTTACTGCACATCCCCAGCCCTTCCCAGTGTGATGGGGAGGAGAGTATAGAAGGCAAAAGTAATGAAACTTGAGGCTTGAGACAAGAACAGTTTAATAACTAAACTAAACTGAACTAAACTAAGATAAACTAAACTAAACTAATGATAATGCTAATAATAAAGTATCCTAGAGAAAAGGAAAAAAAAAAGGCAACATGAAAGAGAAATTTAAACCAAGAAAAACAAGCAATCCCAAGGAAAAACAATTGCTCATCACCAACCAACCGAAGCTCAGCCTCTTCCCCAGCAACAGTGTCCAGCCAGCTTTCCCCCTATTTTATATGCTGATCATGATGCCATGTAGTACGGAATAGCCCTTTGGCCAGTTAGAGTCAGCTGCCCTGACTGTGTCTCCTCCTTGTGCACCCCCAGCCCTCTGGCTGGCAGAGATCCATGAAGCAAGAGCTGAAAAGTCCTTGACTTAGTGTAAGCACTGCTCAACAACAACCAGAACATCAGTGTGTTATCAACATTATTCTCATCTTAAATCCAAAGCACAATGCTGTACGAGCTACTAGGAAGAAAATTAACTCTATCCCAGCTGAAACCAGGGCACTCCCTAAACTAATCATGGTTCCTGTGAATGGGACCAACTGTTTTTTCTCTGGATTTATGCTGATTTGGTCTGGCTGTAAGAAGGAATCAATTTTTAGCAGCTCATTGTCCTACTGAGCCCTGCCAGCCTAAGTTGTGAATGAAAATAGCCAACTTCCATACATGAGTTCAGTTGTTAATGAGAACACAAAATCCATCTTAGTTACTTTCTTACTTCAAGTCCTACTGACTGAGAGTTACAGGAGTTTTGGTTGAACCTCCTTTACTCTGCAGATTAACCCTTGATCTGCAGATCTCCTCTCTGCAGATCAACCCTTCCCTAATACACAGCCCATCCTCAAGCCTATTCCCTCTCTGCTGGGTCTTGTAACCAGGATTTCAGAATCTTTATGTGCTATGAAGAAGATGCTGTTCCATTTTTCCTCTGTCTTGGTTTGAAAGACAGGTACCTGCCAGCAAAAAGCTGGAATCTCCCTTTGAATAGAGACTGTAAACCCCCTCCCTCAGATTATTATAATTTTGCAATTGGAGACTCTCAGGCAAAGATTTGGGAGTGGGAATAACAGTTCTTTACTAGGAATATTAGACAAAGCAAAGACAAATACAAATGTAATAGCACTAAGAGACAAGCAAAAAACAAAGAAACAACGAAACCTCAGAAAATGCCCTGACAGAGGCAGGGATGTGACCTGACACCCTGGGTGTCAGGGTGGTGAAGCAGTCCAGATGAAATCCTCCTTGAGCAGTAAATGCAGTTCTGTGAAGTGGAAATAGTCCTGTAGGAAAGTCCAATGGTGAAGAAAATGTGTTCAGTCTTCCTCTGGAGAGAAATCCAGTAGAGAGAGAGAAAACAAGCAGGGTCCCCTGGTACTCCAGTCCTTTCGGAGCGGTGTCCCCTGGACCAAACTGCCTGCTCACTGCTGTTCCCCCGGAGAAACCTGCTGCCTCCTTTAAGTCAAGTATCCATAAAGTACCCAGCAATTAGTTACCTAGCAAACCATCAGGAAAAAATTCCACAAACACAAAAGAAACAGATCCAACCCCCAACATCCTCAGAGTCTCAATTGCCTCCATGGAAGACAGACATGCTTCATTTCTCTGTTAGCTGCTGCAATTGGTCTTCTAATGGTCAAAGCTAATGTCAAATGGAAAATCCCCAGGCAAACAGAGCAAGAGCCTGCCTCTTTTTACTCACTGCTTTTACTTTTACTCACCATAATTGCCTCAGCCTGCTGGTCTGTGACAACCTGCTCCTACAGTGCTGTCTGCTGAACAACATAGCCATCCGGCAACCTCTTTGTTAGCCCTGGAGATGTCAAAAGCCTTCTCCAAGTGCACAGCAGCAGATATATACAGAAGCAAAGAGCAGACAGGAATTAAACTTTCATACTTAGTGGCTTCGGAGAGCTGGTTCTGCTCACAGCCCCTATTATAGACTCTTCATCTTTCTCGTTTCTCCTACTTTCAAGAGACAAAAAACTCCAAAACTACAAATCAAGTTGCTAAACTGGACACAAAGATGTTTAAAATGATCTAGTCATATTTTTCTCCAAAGTAGCAGCTGAAATATTTGTGTTTCATGAAAATTTTAAGGAATTTGTTTTGTACTGAAGATATAAGCCATTGCTTAGTAATGAATGCAATCAATAATGCATGTATTGACAGAAATACAAAGGTGGATGTACCGATGGTTAAATTTGGAATGGATGTTTACAAGCTGGAGCTTTCCTTTCGAAGTTTCCTAAGGTCTCCTTCATAATAAATCAGGGAATGTGGTTTTCTCAGTTAAAGCCTGACAACAAAATGTTTTTGAATTATTATCAGTTAGTATTTTTTGTTTTAAGTAGAGATAATCATATTTGTAGGAGCCCCTCAGCCATATAGATTCTCAGATTTCACCACTGGCTCAGATACAGCAATATTAAACTTTGCCAAATCACAAAAGACCTAAGTATGACAGAATAAGGCAGGAGAATATTGATTTGCCTTAGGCATTTCATTTAAACTCCTACAGTAGGCAGTACTTAGAGCATTTGAGGATTTCAAATGTTGTCATCTAAAATACAGTGTATTTTCCCTTTATCAGGAGAAAGTAAGAAAAATTTTTTGGTGTTTTTTCTTTGTTTTTTTTTTTGTTTTTGTTTTTGTTTTTGTGGTCTGTTTTTGGGTTTGTTTTTGGTTTTGTTGTTGTTTTTGTTTTTTGGAAGGGAAGGGATAGAGATGAGAGATCTGTATGCTGTACTTTTTTTTTCAAAATTATCTTTGCAAGGAAATATTACTATGACCATAGTTTGTGTTTATTGATGATACACTCTTTGTCTCATTGGTCACCATTATTTCTCTGTTATTTAATATTGAGATCTTCTTTCCTGTCCATTTTTTCCCTAGCTCAGCAGATTAAAACTGGGAACAATTTTTTCTAATAACAAAAAACCACAAATCTTTCTCATAGTGTTTCATCAGAGGATTGCTTCTATAATCACTGCTCTCAAAAATTACTAGCCCATCGAATATTTTAAAAGGATATTTCCTAGCCTATTTTAGCTCTTAGTGTTAACAAAGCTTTTGAATTTCCTAATGTTTGTTAACTGTCGCTGTTTCTGAGTTAAATTTAGTAAGACATTCGAAATTTTTAAGATTTTTTTCCTAACATTCAACATATTTTTAGCTAGTTTAGGATATTTTTAAAGAAATATTTAAAGGTTATTTGGAATTACACTGAAAGTGGAATCCTAGATTGATTTTAGGAAGGAGGAAGCAAGCACTGAATTATTTCAAAATCTGAACTGCATCTTGAAATTATTAGCCTCCTAGACCTACAAACTGAACTCATGTTCAGGTGTTAGTTTCCCAAAGCTTACCTTGCAATTGGAAAGGGTTATTATTTGTTGTATTGATGCAGTGCCTGTTTTAAAGATGAGACTACAGTCATTGTCTTTTAGCTGTTCGAAAAAATGTAAGGGCATAGTGAAAGTGTACCAGAAGCTGTCTGTGAAGAAATGTGCAGTAATTTCTTCACTACATGTTGTAGAAGAAGATACTAAAACAAAGCTTTAACTGGAAGAAATCACACAGTCTGTATTCAGACAGAAAACCTGAGCCAAAGTTTAAGTATTTACAGTTGTTTTTCAAAACACTGCCTTTTTTGTAATTGCTATTGCTTTTTTTGCAATTTTGTGAAGCAAACTGTAGATTTAAAAAAAAAAAAGCTTGATTAAAAAAAAGCTTGATTAAAAAAAAAAAAAAGCTTGGGAGCTTGAGAGAATAGGCTGAGTCCAACATGTCATGACAGCATCAAGAAATATGAAACTGTTATTGATGAATAAGCATGCTGAACCAAATTCTAGGGTGACCCTTAGGAACTTAAATATCAGAATCCACTCGCTGTGGTAAATATTATTATAATTATGGAAAAGTCAAGCACACTATTATTGTGCTAAACCAAATTTAATCGGCAACTAATTTTTATAACTTTTAATACCTTTTATTTGCTATTTCAGTTGCAACAGCTATCAAAATTTTGTTTATTGACTATTTTGCAAAGACCTGGCAGTAAATATACTGGTCAGTGGTGCCAGTGGCCATTCTGAAATTTTTTTTATTATAAAAGAAAAAAAGAAAAATTATTCTAGTAAACAAAAATTCATATGGAAGTGAAATCTAAAATTCCTAAGACTATTTGCAGGACTAAATATTTTATATGGTAGAAAATGCAGGATCAAGTAGAGAAATATTATTCTTGTTTCTCTTTCTCTCAAAATACTTACTTTTAAAGAAGCACTTTAACCTCCCTGTGGAAATAAAATGTTATAGCCTCAACAGTAAGAAGTTTCTTAAAGACATGCTGCACAAGACACAGAAAAATAAGCTTGTTTCTTTTAGGAAAATGTAGAGACTTTTCTCTTTAAGAGAAGTGGCTTCATTTTATAGAAAATATGTTTCAGTTTAGGCTATGCTAACAGTATTTGAAATGGCCTTCAGGCATTTTAGACTTCAGTAGTGCCACAAAGATTTGTCTAATTTAACAAACACGTAAACCATAATTTACCACTTCTTCTGACAATAAAATGGAATTTTCTGTTTACACTGGTTTGAGGTTTACCTAGTATTAGATGACATACTGGGGGGAAGGAGGGAAGAGAGGATAAAAGACCGAATTCCTCTTTACAATATTGTTTCTTTGTTCTGCAGAGCTTCAGCAGTGTCTGCCTCCTGAACTTCTGCATGTGTCCCAACCTGAGTAATGCTGTGACTGCCTGCAGTCAGGAATTAGGTAGGCTGGAAGTGCAGTGAGAGCAATGTGGGAGAATATATATGCTCATATTATTTCTAAACTACTGATTAAGCTCTAATAGGAGAAGCAAATTACCTTTTGCTGCTGTTGCAAGTAGGTGGGGTGAGAAATATTGTCTATATTTATAGAGTTGAATATATTTGTATTTGGCTCTTGCACAGGACCATGAAGACAGCTTATTCTTGCATGAGTTTTCATGCTTTTATAGCTTTCCTCCTGTCAGGAATTGGAAGCAAGTATGTGGTCACTCAGCAGAACTCACTTGCTGGTGTCTCAGTAGGACACAATGGCTCCATCCTGTCTTGTACCAAGCTGCACACTTGGCAGACAAGGCAAATAAAGAGATCACACAGCAAGACAGTGGCAAATGTGATATTATACCAGAGCTTCCTAACTCCTAATAGATATTTCTAAATTACTTAAATCTGGAAATACTAGAATATTTTTTCTGTATGACATGGACAGAGAGAGAGAGAGCGAGCCAGCTGTAGCAGTTCTGGGAAGGCTCTCTAGCAAATTATGGATTTAGTGTTTGAGTAGAATAGAATGGGAAGTGGCCATTAGAAAATATGCTGAAATACATGGAATAAACAAGTGTAGCCAGTAAAAGATTATGTATTGAAATGCTGCTGACACAGGAAAGGGAAAAAGGGAAAGGGGATTAGGTAGGAATTACATTAATAAGAACCTGTAGAAGCTAATTGAGATGATACAAGAATAATAACTGAGGAGAAGCCAAGACAGAAGCACCACAGTGCCACGGTACTTTATTAGCATATGGGAGAGAATTTGCCTGAGCTATTAACTTCCACTTGTAGTAAATTCCAAGGGCAGTGAATTCTCAATTAATTTTTCTATAAAGCCTTAGAGATGCTTCAGGGCTTATCATTAGGATTGCTTTACAGGCCCATAACAGAAAGATTATGAAGAAGACAATTTTCCAAGTAATCCAAGACAAATTCAGTGCCAGATCAGGTGAGAGCTGAATATTAATCGCTTCAAAGTACCAAAAGAACCTAGTATTTTCCTTTTCTCAACTCAGAAGCAGGTCCAATATCATAAATGCTTTAAAAACTCACTTTTTTCTATTCAGACCATTCAATTTCCTGACCAGTAATTTTAGCTATGAGCCCTGACATGGACAATGATCTTAATGGATGTTCAAATGGAAGCAAAGGATGTTTTCTCTCTCCATGTAGAACTGCACTTTGCACAGGCTAACAGACAACAGAATGTCTAAGTATCTTGTTATATGTGTAATAAGTCAAGCAAATGTTCACCATTGACTGTTCCTAGGCTATGTATGCCCCTGTTTTGTCTGCTATGTTACAAAGTGACAGAACAATTATTGCTTAGAGTAGCTCTGGGACACCTAACGTGCCAGAGCTAATGACAAAAACACATGATTGAGAGTTGTAGGAAAACTTACTCTGTGTTATTAATTTAGGTTATGGTCTAGAGGAAAGGCTTCAGAATAATTTAAGGTTTGTATGAGATGACCTTTTAAAAGCAGTGGCTTTTACACATGGAGAGTATCCCAAATTTCCTAATACTTTGTTTTCTATTTAAGACGAAAGCACTACTTTCACACAGTTCTATGGTACCCTACAAATGCTCCAGGCTCAATGGTTTCAATGCTTCTCTTGTCTGTGAATGATTTTTTTAGTTATAAATAACGTCCATATCATCTTGATCACTTGATCGTCTTGAGTGATCTCTTCATGTTTTACAGGACTATATTGTGAGTGGATTTTCCCTTCCTCAACCCTTAGAGAAGGCATAGTAATCTCTGTTGATATTTTTCTGGGGAAGAAAATGGAACTGAACATTGGTGTTAGCATAGTAAGAGCTTGTATCATATTCCTTTAATATAAGTGAGCATGTTTCTTTAACTTCAGGAAGATTTCTAAGCTTTAACTGCTCGTGGTATTTATACAGATCTCCAAAGACTACAAGTTCAAGTAGCCTACACCAAACTCCTGGTTTCAAAGGCTGATGAAATTTAGGAGCATCTGCCTCAGTCCCACACCTCTACTCCTTGTTCACTAGAGCACACTACTACTTCAAACAGCAGAGAAAAAAGTGTGTATAACTTTCTTCAGCAGATATTGCTTCTAATTAGTGATGTGGCTTCTCACCTTGGATTTTTTTGTACAATGGAGTAAAGCTGTATTTGCTTTCTATCTACAAAAAAAGTAAAGTAACCTCCACAGAGCTGTGGTTCTCCTTCCCAATGTGCATTGGACAAGTATCCACTTGCCTTCTCTCCTTCCTTTGGTATTCTTGGAGAAAAGTGGTCTGCAGCCCAAATCAAAATTGCAGCCGCAGCCTGACTCAGGAAGATCTTCCTGCATCTCTGTCAGAAAATGCTACTAGGAGTTAAAACTTGAGTAGAACAGATAAGGTAATTCAGCATATAATGGGCAGATGAGGAGTTAGAATTTTCCAAGAAAACAGACTTTCAGTTTTGTAAAGTTATAAGCTGATATAAAATTATCAGCTCCTTTTAATTTGTAGAATGAAGTTTCCTGTATTGTATTCCAGTTGTATCTCACAGTTTGATTTCCATATGGTATAGTTAGCTAAAAACCTCTCTTTAAATGAATGGTACTGTCAACAAATATTGCTGCTGGAAATTCAAGAACCCTGAAATGAAAGATATATAAATATATAAAGATACATAGGTATATAGATATATAGGTATCAGTAACGATGGAAGTTGTTGGAGGTGTTCTACTCATACTTACCAAATTGTTCATATCCACACTCCCTTTAACTTCTCTGTCATTGCAATATGACAGATATTACCAGCTGAAGTTGGGCAAGGCTAAGTGAACCACTGCAGAAAACTGAATAATTGTTTTTAAGCTTTTTAAGCTTAAACAGATTGAAGTTCTGAATATTAATTCTTATTCTGAAAGTTGATGGGGTTTTTGAAACTTAGTAAAGTGGCAGAAAAAGCTCCCACATTGAGTTTTTTTCCCCAGCTTTTTGTTGTTCAATCAAAATTAAATGCACAATAATTATTGAAGTTGATGCATATTATGTTATTTTATGGTAAATAGTTTCTTGTATGGCAGAAAAAAATTAAATAATACATGTAACACATTTTAATATATTTTCACTGTTTTTACTACTAAAAATAATTATATTCACACATTTCTAAATGTAGTGTACCTAAATGAAATGTAATCTGCCTTTTTCTTCTCCACTGTACTTATTAAAAAAAAAGGCCCTTTTGAACTTTAAACTGTTTTCTATAACCCAATGTAAGCATGTAGGGAATTAATTAATAAAAACATCGTTTTCATTTTATGCATGAAAATAATCTATCAGTTGCTTTTGTACTCTACATCAATTTCGACAGTCCTAGCTTTCTTTTTGATAGTTATGAAGCATGGATGTTATCACAATGATTTTTTAATACTTTTCATTACTGGGTTTAGGTCCTGCCATCCTTGTTTGCACCCTAGCTTTTATACAAATTTTTAGACTAAGTGATTATACAATCTATGGAGAAAGACACATGAGTTGTGAAGAAAAACATAATTCCTTTGGCAATCCAGTTGCATGCAGCCCCTGCAGCTGCTATTGGAAACAGACATTTATTCCATGAAAATGTGGACTTTTCAGCCATAGTGCTACTGTAAAAACAGGCCTACTTGTCTGCTCTGCAGATCATAAGTTTAGAGGCCTCTTTAATTTTGAAAGCAGAAGATATTTTGACCAAAGCCTCTCGGTAAGGAAGGTCAATATTTTGAGTGGAAAATGAGATGAAACACTTTTGTTCTATTGCGGGCAAAATGAGCTCACATAACTCCCTTCTTGGCGTTCCCTATAAAAGGAGGAAAGATACTGAATTGTCAGTGAGTTGTGACTTGTTCTGCAGCTTTGTAAACAACAGAGATTACAAACTCATGAATACAGTACTAAGGAAAAACAGAAATCCAAACTGTAGTCAGGCATTTAAGTCTCAGTAAGTTTAATGGGTGGTCCTTTACAGACTGAAGGTTTATTTGGTATATACCAACATATATCTTTGCCTGTCTTTTTTATGTGTATATTTATGCATATGTAAACATACAGATGAGCATACATCTGCAGTAATCAGCAAGCTGACCCACAAAAAGGTTTAAATAATAACAGCACTTTGTTAGACACGGACTACTGAAACTTTTATAGTTCCATTTTGACCACACAGTTGAAGAATACTGAGACTGCATGTGATCTTAAGAAATGTTATTTATTATAGTCACAACACAAGTTCATATATGACATTACAATGCACTGTGGGTTGTTAAATAGTTGGTGGGCATTTTCAAGAAAAAAATGAATGAGCAGAAAATACTGACTAAATGAAGTTGTACTTTGATTTCAAATCTCGGTTTACACTTAGGATATACTCTAATAGTCTAAACTTGTCATGCAGCCATGGAAGTGCTAAAAGCTTTCAAAAATAAACATATCCAGATGACGGAAGCTACTTTATCCTCAGGGTAATGGATCTCTGTATTAAATACAGTAACATATGTATAATAAAACATATGGAATATGATATTTGCAAAACCATTCACAGAACACTGTGTACAGGTGTGCAAGGAGGATATAAATACCTCAGTCATGATAGATAAACTGTTTCAGAATCAGGGCCGCAGTTATTGCCTCTGCTGTGGGTCTGTAACTGCAAACACACTGGGGAAGGAGGATATTCACATCAGAACTAATTGTAAGCTTGCCAAAATTGTTCTTTGGGAATTCAGACTTAATTGCTTTCTTGAACTCTTGTATAAGGAGTTGTTCTCACCTTGTTCCCTGTGTATTGTTGGTGTTACACTATTAATGGGATTCCTGCACCTAGAGTGCAGGGAGAGTGTCAGTTCACCTGACTTTGGGCACCCTTTGCTTCTCCTGCAAGCACCATTCCTTTGGATACAGATTCTTGACTTTTTGCTGGATAAGTGCTCACTTCTTACCCATACAAAGTCCTCCTCAAAGAATTCTGAGCGATTTTAATCGTTCACTCTTTGCATTGCTATGACTTCATCATCTTTATGTTTGAACTGCTGTTCTCCTGTGTAAAGTGGCTACATAAAAATAGCCCTGCCTAACTCAGCTGTGCTCCCTCTAGGTATTTGGAGCTGCTGACCAATATAAAGGTATTTTTAGTGTTACTCCTTTTAACTCTGCAGAATCTGCACAGGTACGTTGTAGTGGTGTGTGTTTTGTTTGATTTTGCCTCTCTCGCTGTTGTATTTTGAGAGGGTTGTAAAGTTATGGTTTGCCCCATGTTACCCCTGTCCCTTCCCCTTATAGTGGTTTTTGTCCAGGTTTTCCCGCCACTCNTACCCACTGGCTGCTGTACCCACCTCCCTGAGTCAGAGGTTTGATAAACTCTTGCTGAGCTTTGGGTGTGGCCACTTCATCTTGTCCCTTCAAGGAGATTAAAACTCTTTGGAATACCTTGACGGAGTGTCTGGCTCCTGGCTTTCTCTATCTTGGGACTCTGGTGGCTTTTCTCTGCAGCTGAACCCACGCAGCTGCCCTGACCGTCACCGAAGCCTCAGGGGAGGTTTTGGGGCAGCCTCTCGTGTGGCTCCCACCGCCAAAAAGGGGCGAGCTAGCCGGGTTCCCCGCCTCTGGCGGCAAGGAGAAGCCGCAGTACGTCTGTGATCTGAAAGAATGTACCTGTTCCATAGATGTACTGAAAATGTTTCAGATGTTTTTCAATTAAATAATTTTCATCCCAACTAAAACCAAAAAAAGTAAGTCTTTGGTCAAAAATGTCTGATGGAACTGAAGGCCAGTGTAATATACTGTATCAGTGTTAAAATTGCACTTAGCATCTCTTTCTCCCCACTGCACGATTACTTACAGCTTGATGACTCAAATAATTTTTTATTACTTTTGGGTTTATTATTGGGTATATTATTCTTTGGGGTAAGATCCTTGTTTCTGCTGTCTGCAAATCAAAAGACCCACAAAGGAGCCTTCCAAACTGCCAGTAATCCTGGCTGAAATACAAATGAGAGCCTTTGTCAGTCTTTTGGGCACCCTCTATTTGGAAAGCATTCCCCTCTGAGCAGCTGGACACTCTCCATTTGGCATATCCATTTTGCAGTAGTAATTGTACTTTCAGATATTTAGTTATGTCATCAGAGAAAATTGAGAATTCTGTCTTTATTTCACTGAAGAATCTGACCCAGAGATGCTACACTTTGATACAGTCATGATCATGTTGCTCAGATAATATTTAATAATATCTGGAGAGAAGCAACCTGCTAAGAGAAATAAGTTGCAATGATCTGACTTGCTCAAATTAAGGGGAACTTCAGAAGTAGCTAATGGTTAGTGGGAAGTTTTCAGTTGCAAAATCCACGTTTGTTCAGATCATCTTAACTCTCGCTGACCTTGGCAGTACTGTAGGGGTATATTTTTCTGTGAGCTATTTTTGAATAACCACTCTAGTGAATTGAGCACATGATTTTTGATAGCAGACTTACTGCTGTAGTTCTCATTTCTCTTTTTTCAAAGGAGTCTTTAAAAACAATCACAGTTATTGTGGAAAATAGTATATGTAGGATCCAGGACACTGTTTTTCTGTCCTTGCTTTGAGAGTAAACAAAATACATTTCAATTTTTCCTCATTTACTGGATCTCTGTGGTCATGGAGGCTGCAGGAATGTCAAGTTATCAAAAATGGTGGAGGACTGTGAACAAGCACAGTTAGCAATTTCCTGTACATTTGAAACTCCATTTCCTCTATAATAGCTATAGTATAATTAAAACAAAGGCCTTTTTTTTTTTTTTTTTTTTTTTTTTAATAATGAAAAAATGTCTTCTTCCTTATAGATCTGGTGAGGATCTTTTGTCTCTGAATTATAGGTGGACGGTTCAGGGAACTACCTCCCAAGGCATATGCTGGAAACCTTGTCGCACTGGAACCCTTAAAAGTGCCTATGCATTTCTAAGCATGTGCAGGATGTGTGCCAAGAAAATCTACTGCAAAGGCAATGATTAGACACATATTTACAGATTGGTGTGAATTTTTAATTAATATCTTAGCACTTCTGTCAGATGTTTTATAGGAGCCTCTCTGGAAATTCTTACTATTCAAGAACACTGCGTACCTTGAGATTTAAAGAGGAAGTGCACAAAAAGTCATACATTTGACATTGCCTAGCACCCTAATATTGCTGAAAATAACTCAAGTTTTGACAATCACATCTGATAATACAGTAGAGCAGAAAAAAATTATATATAGTATAAAAATGAAGTAGAGGAGCTAGAATAAATAGAATGAGGCTTTGAGAGAAGATGAAGAACGAAAAAAATGTGAAAGAGATAAATTTAGAAACCTGACAGGCCATCAACACGACAGTATGGGAAGGAAGAGTGAAAAATGGCACTTCGAAGATATGACCGCAACAGCCATAATAAAATGCACAAATGGGCATTCTTCCCATACAGTCTTCTCCTTCCTATATTTTAGCTCTATATGTCAAGAACATGTAATTATTGCAGTTTAAAAAAAAAAACAAAAACAAAAACAAAAACAAAACAAAACAAAGAAGGGCTAGTTAAACTAAAGCCTATTCAAGAATATGATATATCGCTCTCAAATGGAAAATTACAATGTGTAGCAATTTCATCTGAGTGAGTGAGAGTCAAAAGGGAAAAAATGAAAGGAGAAGGAAATGAAGCTAAGTAATTGGAGGAAAAATAGATGTCATGAATTGGAAATGAGTTTTGCTTTGAGGTGCTGACTCAGATGCATAGCTCTCTATAAAAGCTACAGTAAGAATAAAAATAGACCAGAATTTTAGTTATGAATAATAATAAAAGGAACTTTTATTTGCTTCATGTGCTTCAGAAATATCCAGTTTTTCTGCTTATGAATAAGAAAATAGAAAAGCTGTGCTATCCTTCTTTCAGACTTTGAGCCTTAGCCTCAAATCTGAAACCTGTAAATAGAAAATAAAACATATAATATCAAATGTGCTTATTTCGTCTTTATTTAAAACCATTCAGATGGACAACAAAAGAAGGGAAATTTAGGTGGAAAAAGGGAGATCACCTATATGCATTTTTTATAGAGATGATCAAATACATAAGCACCAGACCCTTTCTTCAGGCTTCATTTAATAAATTTCTCAAAAAGAAGCAGTTCAAATGGATGGTAAAGAAAATAATAAAATGTAATGTTAAGGGAAACAGTTGGGCATGAATACTTAATACCTTTTACTATTGTCTTCACCATATCAGGATTTTCAATGTTGCTTTTAAATCTGAACTACATTTTTGGACTTTGGGTTCTTTGTTTCTGGTTTCCAAATCTTCTGTTCTGAAAGTTCATTATTATTCTTTCACTGTGTGATATCGTGTCTCCAGCTTTTTTTCCATTATTGTTCAAAATTCCTTTTAGTATTTTTCATCTGCCGTGTAACATCTCTGCCACTTTTACAATCCTAATCACAGGGCGGATTGCACAAAGGATGACAGGACAGATTCACCTGCATATGGTTGTATTAGCAGGGCTCACAGCTGATGGCACACATGGATTGTTAGTGCAGAAAGTTATAAAAGCAGGGCAGAGAGCTAGAGATGGAGGGAGCGAGGGAAAAAGAAGCAGAGGGAAGGAAGGAAGGAAGGAAGGAAGGAAGGAAGGAAGGAAGGAAGGAAGGAAGGAAGGAAGGAAGGAAGGAAGGAGGGAGGGCTTTCTAGTATCCAATCAGAAAGAGCAGCAATAAGATCCTCTGGCACAGCAGAGATGAACAGTCTCATCTGAGGGTCCTCTCCTAAAAAAGCAGGTGATGATGGCTAAGGAAGCAGGGTAACTGTGGATCTAATGATTCTTTCCTGTGATTACCAGGAAATCTTGACTTCAAGAGGTAGCAGAGCTCTGTAACAGTCCTACTCATGAAGATCACTAATGTCTGGTGGAGTGGATTATCTTCCAGATATTGTTTTCTTTCCTTATTTTCTGACGCTTTTAGTTTCAAAGTTGTCTTTTTTTCCCCATCAGCTCCCATTGCATATTTTTCTTGTCCCAGAGACTACAGAATGAGGTCCACTGTAGCAACACATCCCTCCTGTGCTAGGTGCAGCATGTGCACAAATGCAGACAATTTCCTTGACTTGCGTAGAATCATAATATATTATAATTATAATTTGACATTAGTCAAACTGTCAAAAAATACACATCTTGGTAGGTTCTTTAAAACTCTGTTCTTCAAACACTGCTTCAGACCTTCTCTACAGATAGTTTCAGAATAATCTCTTCCTTTTAAACATTCAGTGTTGGATGTGATTATGAGGACTTATTCTCCCTGACAATTATATAAAATATCATATATGAGGGGTGGAGACAGGGGTGGGGGGAGAAAAAAAAAAGAAAAAAAGAAAAGTAGAGTACTAATTATTTAGACTGAGAGACATTTTAGTGTTATCAAGTATTTTTATGCTATCTGATAAGTGGAAATAACTTCTTTGTCTGATGCCTTTTCAGTATATGTGTTTTATTGAAGATTTCCAGTATAGCTGGATATTACAATGTCAACAACTCAGTCCCTCAGTGAGAAACACAGCTCAGAGACAAATTTTTATTGTCCCAAATAAGAGTGACAGAGCATTCTGAAATGTGAAGACAGCTTATAAGCATTTGTCATAAAATCTAGTTACACAAAGCCTCCTTTCCCCAAAAATGAGGTGCTGGAACTCTTCAAAGTTGCAGTTCTATTTTTGACTGACTCAGAGCAGGGATTTGAATTAATTTATCTTGCCCAGAAGAACACCTGAAAAAGCAGGCCATGAAGTCATTTTTATGCTATCCTCTTGTCCCATGAATATTTAAATAGGCTGTGCAGAATACCATGGCTCTGACAGAAAAGACTGAGGGAGAGCTATCTCTAGCAAAATATTTGAGACTGCTTTATGTGTTGTGAATGGTCAGATCCCTACATCAAGAAAGGTCTTGACCTTGTGCATTTCATAACTTCATATGAATCCCCTGAGCACCAGGTTATTAGACAAAATGAAAAATTAGGTTACATTTTTCTTATCTAAAATGTTGCTTCTTTTGCCCTTTATTTCAAATATGCCAAAATAAAATATTCTGTTTCAGACTGAACAAAATATTTTGCATGAACCCCAAGGGACTAGGTTTTCTTTTCAGCAAAAATGAAAAAGTATTATACAGACCAGAATGAAAAAAAATGACCCAAAATGAAATGTTTATATTTCAATCCAGCTTTCAGATAAAAGCATACATTTCTTGAATGGCTCTAATACCTAGGTCTGATTTGAAGAGCTGCTGAATATCTCTTCTCTAATTGACTTTAACCCAGATGCCTCGCTGAAAGCTGAAACACTCTGTAGCTCTGAGAGTCACCTCTGGAACATTAAAAGGCTGGAGGCACAAATGTCAGCAAGTTTAAATAAACAAAGAGTTATGCTGATTTACAATAAAAGGAGCTCAGCATAGTGCTTGTTGCCAGGCTCAAGAAAGTATTCCAAGGTTTTGTTACTTCTTGTTTAATTTTATACATTAAATGAAGAAGGTTAATAATTCCCAAGTGGACCCATGGCTGGTACCATAGAGTAAAAGTAAAAAAGAAAAAGACACTGTGATTTTTGCATTTCTAAAATAATGACTCAATATTAATTCCATAGGCATCTGAGAGAGGTGCTTTGCACAGAAAAAATGTGCTGTAGCTATAACAGCGGAACTTGAATGTTTAAACAAATATATCTGTAAGATAAATTATACCTTCAGTTATACTGAAGCCAAAGTTTGATCCTATTGCTTTTATTCTATAATTGCACAGAAATAGAAAATAAATTATTGTGAGTGTCTCAGTGAAGTTTATTGCATATTGCTATGTCTGCTTAGGGGGACAAATTATCTACCCAAGCATAACCTACTGGACACCCTTAATTCACAGCAGTGTATTGATGGCACTGAATAATATGTTAAAAATTAGCAACTAATTGTGGATAAATTAATGTAATGGGGAAATTATTAATACTGACACAGGAGCAGACTGCAAAGATAGTAAGGGAGTAGGCATAACTGCTGGACATGATTTTAAAATTTAGTCTGTATGAAATAGATATTTTCACTTTTATGCAGGCTTATAAACTTTACTGATAGGAGATGCATGTCTCTCCATATGATACTTTGGTTACCCATTGTATACAAAGGAAGAGTTATCTACTTACATTTAAATATGAAGAGACTGAAAAGAGGATAATGCTTAGGATCTAGTCCTGAAAGTACTAATCTGTTTATCTAGTGAAAATTTGCTCATCCATGGAGAGCACTGGGAGGTGCAGGTACTGCTGAGAAAGATTTTGGGATTCAGGAACACAAGAGAATTGATGCTAATGAAGACAGTTTGAATGCCTGGCTGCTGCATAAAGCAAAGGACAACTGCTTAAATGTCCCAGGTTAAGCCTTGTCTTATAAACTGTGTTGGACAAATATGAGACAGACTCCGCATGTGATGTGATGTTAGCATCTCCAGAAAAGAAAAGTCTGAATAATTGAATCTAAAAGATCAGAAGAGAGCTACTTTAAAGCACTCATGACTTTCTGGATGACTTTGAAATGCAATCTGTTAGGACATAAAGTTGCATAAATAATTCTAATCAAATAAAGCTTGTGTATCTCTTCCTTGATTTTTCTTAATTAACAAAAGAAAATTGAATGTGGATTTTAATAAATCCCAGACTGTCTCAGCTCTTTCCTTTATCCTAAAAAGGCAAGATAGATGGAGAAAGTGAAGATGCCCTCAGTTTCTTTGCTTTCCCAATAATATTTCCTTCACTGTACCTTATTTGGTTCCAAATGTTTGAATATGGATATTTTTTCTGGTGCCCTGTGCTATAGTTTTGATTCTTTCTGCCCTGCTACTTACCTTATTATTATTATTCTTTCTATTTTTTCCCTTCCTTTTACCTTTTTTACTCCAAAGATATTTGTTGGCATTCCTGAATACAAAAGCTATTTGGTTGCTAGCTGCAGTTTTCAGTAGTGGTACCACATAATTTTGTGACAACCTCTCTCCAGCAGCATAGCATTACAGATGAGAGGTATTATCTGAGGCATTAGTGGTCCTCAGACTTACTTGCTGTGGAAGATACTAAGAAAACATGGCCTGAATACTGAGACAATCATATGACATTTTGAGTGGAGAGGCCACTGGGAAGACTACATAGCTCCATTCTATTGCTTCTAAGTTAGGAACAAAATACTTCGTTCCTGTCGGATCTCCCCTGAGGTGCTCATTACCAGGCAAAGGCAAGGATGAAAATGATGTACAGTTATGCTAGAAAAATAAAATATTATGTTCTTGATTGCAAAATATTAGACCTAGTTTGAAAAAGACTCCAAGTTAATATTAAAATTAGCCCCACAATCTTTGATGATGTTCCTGTGGGTGATCATGTGAATCTCCTATAAACTATGTCCCCTCATCTTTTTCAAGTGTAGGTAACCCATAGTGGGTTAATTAAAATTCTATATCTTTGTCAATAATTAATATATTTTTCCCCATCTCTTATGCCTTCTGTTGCCCACATATGTACAGAAGCATCATTTTACTTGGGGAGTCTTCTAACAGTT
>WBNO01021971.1:0-12163 GCA_013400575.1 Peucedramus taeniatus
AATACTTTGCCATCTATGCAAGGCTTAATTTTTTAGTTGGTTACGTCAGTTTCATGTGCTGTATCTCCAATGAAAATAAAAACAGTACAGTCGAAAAAAGTAATATAAACGGTTGTACAAATCTAGAATTTAATGGATATAATAATCAAGAAACATTGATAAGTTTTATCAACTTATTACTATGTTCATTAATTTTTATATTATTCAGAAGAGTAATTAAATTTTTAATATTAGTGTTTTTAGATCACCTGAAAATAGTGGGTAATTTGTCAGATGGACTCCTTCAGTAGTTAGCATAACTGCTAATATAATTGCTTATAATAATGGTGCCTATAATTCTGTTATGTATTTATATAGTCCACTTTGGAAGTTACATTCTCAATCTTTAATTACTATGGTCAAGACTTCAGTTAAACCTGGAATGAAAATTGATCAAAAAAACAGCTAAATTTCTTGTGTTCAGAACAAACCTATATTTCAATGATCTAACTTTTAATATTTTTTTAGTAGTTGAATTTTAAAATTTTACTGTTTATATATCCTATGCAGTCCATTTTTTTCAGTATTAGTTACAAGCATTGTTTATTCATGTTTGTAGGCTTTCCTCTTACATATTAAATTCTGTATTACTCATTTTACGATTTAGTCTCTTTTGCTATTTAGTTTGTTTCAGTAGGAAGTTTCCAAATGTCAGACTCAGCATGATTCTTCTCATCATTCAGCTGTATAGTGATATTTATAGCGTATATATATATATATGTAGATATGAAATGTCTCCCAGCAAGTTCAGTGAGAGATTTTGCAGATAATTTTACAAAAATTTATTCACCACATTTTTTCCTAAGAAATGTTCAGAAATATACACTTAAAAAAATCTTCCAGTGGTTAAACCTCCCTTGCTACATGGTTAAGAACACACAGGTTTTTTTTTTCCCCCTGTGTCATTTTACGGTAGAAAGTATGAAAAACCTACCAAAAATTATTAAAAATAAAAGGCAATATTTTGAATGTGCTTAGAATACAGATTATCCTCTTCTAGTTCAGCTCTTCTTAAAAGAGTTGAGATAGGAATTTTAGTTTTATTTTAAGAACTATGTTAGAGTATGACCAAGAAACATTCAAGACACTAGAGATAAGGTCTGTCAGCAGTTCCATTTATAACCCCTCTCTGTCTCTCCACACTGTTTTAAAAGCTTTTTGAATTGATTTTTAGGTGCTTTGGCAGCATCCATCTTATCGCTGGTTACGTACAACATATATAAATAAAATTAAAACTTAATGAGGTTGGTGATAAGTGAACAAGTCCATTGAACTTCACAGAGAAATGCCTACTCTTTCAGGATATTAATAGCAGCTTCTCCTCCTCAAGCAGCTGTACATTTAGGCCATTAACAAAAAGTTTATCTGAGGTCAAAACTGATTCAGATATTTTAGCTTTTATTTCGGAGATACTTATATATGTTTATATTTACCAGAGACATCCCAGTCCTTTATCATAAAATGAAGGTTAAATTTCATATAGGGAATTTACCCTCAAACAACTTTTAGTGTAGTCTCTGATACACAGAGAGGTTTATGGATCATACCTTACTGTATTATGTTAAAGTTTCACATGACAAACTTTACCAATTTGCCTGAAAGACATTTATGCATTTTTCTGCTTGTCTCAGAAGCACAATAAAATGCATGCTCTTAGATAAGCCAGTGTCTTCAGCCTCCTGTGGAGTTTTGGATACAATCATAATGTATCCAGCATGGTACATAAAATTAAGATATTCAGTGCTTTGTATTGATTTTGGACACTGTCAGAAATGCTTAGCTAATGCTAATGCTAGCAAGTAGGCAGCCTGGATCAACATATGAGATATAATGGTTTGAAGTCTATCTGAAGTTTCAGGTTTATTGCAGAAGAGCTAAAACGTGATCAGTCTCATTCTGGTATCCCTAAGAAATACCAAGGCAGTACTAATTTGATGTAAAATACTTGTATGATGATTTTAGCTGGTTTTGACATGGATTGTAAATACACTAGGCATTTGTGCTTGATCCAAAAGAATTTGCTTTTTCCAAATTTTGATTTTAAAGGCACTGACAGTGAATCACTTCATACCAAAGTGCTTTAATCTAGTAAATCAAAATGGAACACAAACCAGGAAACGTCTTCTTTTATAGAACTAATTAGGAAAAAAAACCCAACAAACCTTTAAGTCCAGTGTTCATTTAGCATTTTTCCTATCATTGTAATTAAATTTTTCTTTTTTTTTGACAACAATGATTAATATATTGTCTCTACAGAGAATAAGCAATTTGCCTTTTTCTCCAGTCTTTTCTAGAAATTGTGTTTTTTTCTAGAAGATACTGCCAAAAACTCACACTTTATCCTAAGTATTAGTTCACTGAATTTTTCAGCAAAGCTGAGTGCAAGGGCTTTCAAGAATTCTTGAGAAGGTAAATGTTTAGATGGAATTATTTTGCATAAAACATGTAAGAAAGTAGCTACTCCAGATGTGGGGAGAGATTCCAAAGGCTTAGTCAGCCTCAGAACTGTGCTAGAGGAGAATATGTTTTCCTGTGTCACTGTTCTGTCTAATCAGCTTCAATTCTGAGATATCTCTGAGTGTACTTGAAATGCAGTAAACTTGCTGTGAGTAGCCCAGATGCAAAATACACCAAAAGAACAGAAGGTGATCAGCCAGAAAAATGCCATTGCAATGTATGAAAGATCAAAGTAGCAAAGATTTTGCTTGTAGCCAAAAATACTTGGCACATATTTTCAGCTACTGTTCAAAAGAATCAAATGAGTAAAGCTAGAAAAATATCATTACTGTAACCATGACCAGAAAAATTTGTGAGGCAGATAAGGTGAAAGGGTAAACCACACATTTTTGTAAAGCTCATTCATGTTTCTTATATTTTCATTATTGTAATTATTTATTTTAAAACAAGTAGATTAATAGATTTTCCAGCTTTAGGGTTTTTCCAAGTTTAAAAGATTTATTTTCAATGTATTGGAGAAAAAAATATTTTTGTCATTTGGAGATAGTTTTTCTAAGGATGAAAAATACAAAAAATACCAAACACCCTAAACGAACAAAGATACAAAATTTTATCTTTCATGTCCTCAGTTTCTTTGGATTATTTCTTCTTTAAAGATAATCAAATACTGGTGTATGATTTCATTAAGGCAAAAGGCACCAGTGCTGGTACCAAGGTTTTGTTTAGTGCACCAGTACAATTTGCAAAGAGTGACAGATATCAAACCAAAATGAGAACCCTAGGGAAAGTCCAAAGAACAGACAAATTTTTATGACAAAATAAATTAAATACTTTCTATCTAAAATTATAAAAGGAATATTTTATTATACTATTTGGAAAATTCTGGTTTGCCTTAGTTGGAACCATTTCTAAGTCTGCTTCAAAAGACTTTTTTTCTAACAAACATTAGAGAATAATGAAATATCCTGCTTTTCAACTTAGAAAATTAAAGTTAAGTGTTTAACTTAAAAATAACTTTTCATTCTGGAAATGTGTTAGCAATAGTGATACAGCATATATTATCATGACACATTTTGAATATGTAAGATGAAATTCTGAGTGACCTCTTTTTACTTTTTCCCTCCAGTTATTATCTTATAAGAAAAACTTGAAACTTATCAGTTTTTTGTTCCAGCTTGGAATGGAAAAATTATATCAAAAAGCATTAAAAAAAGAAGAACTAAGGAGCAATACCATTCTAGTTTATGGCTTACAGGTCTCTGGAGAAATGTATGAAATTTACCACCTTAGATCATATATTCAAAGTATATATAATAAACAGCATTTTCAGAGTATTGCCTCAGAGAAAATCCTAATCAAAGTAAGATAACTATAAATTAAAATAGTCCATAACATTTTAATTAATATTTCATGACAAGAAAAGGTCATAAACTTAAGTAACAATTCCATGCAAATTTTCTCATTACATGTTTTCATATAGAAGTGTTTTACATAGTATACCTTTTTAAAGTGTGCTAACATTCTCAGGAAGCTCTTGCAATTTGCACCTCTCTGTGGTTTATGATAAAACATGTAAAAAAAGCATGATTCAATCATGATGTCTTAACACAAATACAACAAAAATCAAAATATATTTTATTCCATATTGTTTCCTAAAAGCCTTTGAATTGTCTTGGTCCTTCAAATTTCTTTGTTTCCCTGTATAAACCAGTTTGCACTGCTTCCTTTTGCAATTTCTCTTATTTCCTTTTCTTGTGTGAGTGTAAAGAGGAATTTGATTTCTCACCTAACCCGTAGGATGCTTCTGATTTCACAGTTAGCACCTTCCTGACAAAATGAAGAACATTAATTCTGCAATAGCTTTAATTACCTGTGGAATAAACCCTTCCAGGAAGTTGGTTCAATTGTGACTTGCAATTAATGCACCTTTATGAGGAAACAAAATGGGACTATACAGTAATACATTTTAATTGCTTTTTATCCCTAAATAAGGAAAGGTTTACCTTTGCAGTCTTTGGATTATGCTGGTAAATTTGTTTATGTGTCAATATGAGCTGCAAATATAAGAGTCCTTTAGAGCCTAATGTTACTCATTTTCTTCTAAAAGCAACAGAACAGTAATTTGTTATTTGCTCTTAGTGGTTCAGAAGAAGGAAGCTTCTGAGTCTTTCATTTAAAAGTATGAAGATATTATGAGACTAAATCTACCCTGACTTTTGATCTGTTAAACAGCCATTGCCATCAGTAAAATATGTCAACTTCATTAATGTTGGAGGCATGAATCTGGTAGTCAGCATCTGAAAGCAATAACATAATTTTACCTCAGTGTAAACATAAGGCTTATTATATGTGTTTGGGGTGTTTTTAAAATACATTTATTCTACTTCTTTAGTTCCTGTTTGGCAAAACTGATTCTGTTATTTTTGTGAAATATGTATCATTGATTACTCTAATTTCTGGTTTTTCCTGATCCATCAAGATAAAGGTAGATTCCCAAGAGATTTAATCCTGGTGATTTGAAATATCACTTAGTTCCCTCATCATAACTCCTTTTTACTCTTTTTTTTTCTCATTACCATTTTACTTTTACTCATTGCTTTTATTGTTCTCTTGGGAGCTATTGGAAGTTTAGGCTGTCTTAAATTGCAGAGGGACAATATCAAATGGTATGAGGTCAGCAAGACTAAGAGAGGAGTGGAAGCAAAAAGTACAGTTGAACAATTTGATTTCAGAAAGGCTGCCATCAAACTTTCATTTTAGTATGAAGTACTAAATGATAAGAAGATTTATCTTAAAAAATTATATTTCCAAAGTTCCAGCAATTTTCTATGTCTATTAATCAGGCAACTTGATGACAAGTATGTCTGGTGAGGCTTCCATAATTTTTGTTTCCTTTTTAAGTAAGTAGAAAACTTCTAACTGACCAGGAGAAGTCAGCATTGTAACCAAAAAAATTAATTATTAAAAAAAAAACCACCACTTAAAATAGGAAATATTTTTATTTCTGGTATTGATCTCATTTTCATGCTATTTTAATTCCACAATTATAGTAGGAAATCTGTGTGTGCATGTAATTTAGAATAATATCTGGAATGTATGCCTTTTTAAAACATTAAATCTTACATTATTTTTCTCCAAAATTTCCTTTGATCACAGAGAGATTTTCTGAAAAAAATAGGTTATTCGTTATTCAGACTTACAAATGTGAATATGAACACATAGGCAGTACTGCTGAAGTGCTTACAGAAATTCTTAGGACCTGTCCATGAGAGCCTAGAATGTCAGGGAAAGGCTGAACTGCATGAAAGACTAAAATGGGCTGGTGTTTAGAGTAATTAAATCTCAGGTGTGTTGGTTAATTCTGACTTGGATGTGAGATACAAAACAAGAAACACCTAACATAATGGTTCTGTTGCTTCCTTGAAAATTATAACACACTGCAGGGTGTGTGATTCTTGATTAATAAACAGGCACCTAAAGTGCATGATGAGTCACAGGCTAAAGCCAAATGTTTTCAGACACCCTTCTCAGTGGTTGCATATCCAGATGCCAAGATACTGAGGGGAGTGTAATCGAAATTGTTCCACAAGTAGTTTCAAAAAACCAAGCACCCACAAATCTTGTTGTGCTTTAGGTCTGTCTGTGCAGAATACAAGTGGACTTTCAGCTTGTTGTAGACAGTGGGTTTTTTAAGTAGTGGTGTTTGCTGATGATATGCATAACACTTGCTAGTCCTCATGTTCCTTTCTGAGACCACTCATGACATTCCTCTCTCTCTGTTGCCCTTTGCTGCCCCATGCCAGTCAGGGCAAACTAAAGGGTGTCCAATCTGCTACCTTTCACTGCACTTCGACAGCAGAAGACCTCTTGTGATCTGCCTGTGCAGTAATGCTTCTATTGCTGGCTATTTTAGGTGAAATATTATGGCAGATGTAGCAATGGTTTGTTTGGGTTTCTTCCACTGAAAAAATGTGCCTTGGTAGCTAGAGCCTCTCTATTTGAGAAAAATACATTCCCTAGTATAAATCTTGAATTTTTTTTTTTTCCCAAGGACAAGAAACTATAAAGGACATTTGTTTCAAAATTTGCACAGGAGATTGTTGTTTCACATCAAATCTGTGAAAAAAAGACTGGTTTATGAAATAATAGGGGAAAAGTCATTGGTAACGCTAAATCTTAGACACTAGTACAATAATTGATCTGAAACGTGGGCCCAGGAGCTCCACTTCAGCTCAGACATGGCTATTTATGAGTAGTTTTTTCAGTTTTCTGGGCTGATCTTAGCTGGCATTAGCCTGATGCTCCTTATGCTGTTGATAGAACCTGTTGGTGCCACCACCCTTCTTTGCTTGCCTGGCTGAGGTGCAATGGGGCTGCTCCCACTCAGTGCTGTTACTGCCTGGCCTATGTTAGAGTCACCCCGAGTTCCTGGCTCACCTTCCTGGAGGGATCAGCCCAGGTCTTCCTACTTACAGATATTAAGTATTTCTGCTGGAACTGGACTGAGAGGCTTCCTTTCTAGTTGACTTCAGAGACATTCTGGAGTACCTTCTGGGCAGAGTGGGATAGCAAGGTGTTATTTAAACTTAATTGCTATACATTTCCTAATGGGATTTGGCAAGCACTAGTGGAGTGGGAGGGAGGCAGTATTTCACTGTGAAGCACTGAGTCAGCATCAGAGTGAATCACAATAGCTGACTAGTCAGAATTACAGTGGTATGTATTTGACATGTCACTTTATCCATATTGATCCGACAGGGGATACTTAGTCTATTTATCTTGCTTGTATTTTTATTCCCTGTGTTCAGCAGGAGACCAGGCTACCTCATTAGTATTTAGACCATTGACATAGAACTTGAGGCCCATAACCAATCATAAAGCAGTTCCTGTTTGCCAGCTATTGGCGCAATTTTATACTGTTTATTCTGATTGTAATGCTACTGATATTTCTTATATGCAAAATTTTCTTCTACATGATAGTCAGAGCACCTACTTTTGATAATAATTTTTCCCAGGATGCATGAAACAGCATTTTGATCTTTCTCAAAAAATTACACCCTTCACCTCCTTATTTTAAGTTTTTCAAGAAAAAGAAAAATAAAGGAGCTTGAGGCACTCAAAACTAAATTTTACTTATATGATACTTTACCAGAAGAGTATGTTGCTGAAAGATTTTATCCAGACAATGTTTTTATACTTCCATTTGAAAAAATCAGTATACCTGTCTTTACCATAGCAAAAAGAGAATAAATCACACAAGTCCAAGTCAGTGTTTATTTTATGAAGAGGACTTAGCCATTATGATTTTGCACTATTTTTTTTCTTTCTAAAGCTTGATATACAAAATTGTCTAATTATTTTATTTAAAAGAATGACAACAGGTATCATGTAATACACATTTGTGGTTTATCAGCTACCTAGTACATCTCCTACATAACTGGCTTGCTTCACCCGAGTTCAGATGACCACAACTGCCCGTGTCAGAAATCTGCCATTATAATTCAGTAGCTCTTAACAAAGGCTTGCACTGTTTTTCTGGATTCAATAACATGTACAGAAGAACACATTGCAGCTTCTGATTACATGAAGGATCCTGTATTCATCACTGCCTTCCCAAATGGGAATGCATTTCTTTTCACCTACAGTGCTGAACTCAGAAGAATAATCTGCTATACATTTAACATATAGAATATTTTTTTTTAGTGTTAAAAATTGTTTCTTTGACAGTTCATGCTGTCAATATGAACCAAATTATTAATCCTATTAAGAATCCTCAGACTGTTGATTGAATGAACAATTAACAGAGATTTTTAGATAGAGATGGCTATGGATAGTGTTCCTGTTCTCATCTGTACACTACTTGTGTTTTGTTGCAAGACCGTGTGGAGCTATAGGGTGTATGGGTGGATCTCATGGATAATTTTCTAATAAATAAAATAAAATTACTTTCAGTGGCTAGATAGCATACTTGTAGCATTGCAAAGAAGCTACATCAAGTGGAGCATTTCCAGAATTATTCACATGGAACTCTTTGCTATTGCAAATGTCATTTGTTAAGTTTAAAATAGTTTAAATATATTTATGTTTTTTCAGGAAAATAATGCTGACTTTTTTATTTCTATTATTGAGATAGAATTTTTAATTTGAATGTTATAAATAAAATAATAAGCATCCTAGCCTCTTGACTTACTCAAACAGCATGCCTTAACTGTTCTGAAACAAAAGATGCCAGAATTTTCAATGGAAAATTTATTCTGAAAGGACAACATGGTATGAAAATTAATGTAAATCTCTGCTATAGACTATTGACTGAGCCAATATATATTTGATGGAGATCTTGCATAATTACATTGAAACAAGACAATGAGACTGGAAGCAAGATGCCTGTGTCAAACACTTGCAAAAATTTGCAAATTATTCATTGTAACTTCTTTTAGATTTGTAATTTGCCCTTTTCACATTTCTAATGAAGACCGTAAAAATATCACTTCCATAATTCAACTTTGTAAAAAATTTTCTGGTCTTTTGTAGGTCTTCTTTCATGATTTAAGATCAATAACTCTTAAGGATGCCAGGACTTCTCTTACTGTTTTCAGTTCTGTGTGCAGCCCTGCTCACTACTCTCTCAGTCATATTTTTGATGCTGCTTTATCCACAAATGTATTATTGCAGCTCTGGGACAGAATGTGCATGCTAATTTCTCCAAAGAATAGTACAATAAATCAATGTTACCATAAAATGTGCATGAAGAAGGAAATAGAACTGAGTAGGAAAAATAACCACAGGAAAAGACACTAAAACTGCAGCAGATTTAAACAAAAAAACTTAGTGCTGTTTTTAGTCATTCTCCAAAACAAAACCAAAAAGATGATTCCTGAGGAAAAAACATTGACTGATCTTTTAATTACACATTTTTAAATGCCTCTCCTCTAGTACTACTTCTCTTTGAAGGTAGTTCTTCTTAGGACTAGCACTCAGCACCTCATTAAATGCTTTTATTTCTCAGCACTGTTTGTCTTCCTCTCCCCTTGAGAGCCCACTCAGACACCCACCCACACAGAGATATTTTCTGACCTTGTGAATTTTAAAACGTGCATTCTAAATAGTGGAGAATTGCAGTAGCTGAGGTTAATAATTAACCAGGCCCCTTAAACCCCTAGGAGGCACTCACTTGCTCACTTACTAGAGACCCATCACCCCCAAGAGACACCTGTTACAGTGCTTGCTCACTTGAAATTTAAGTGTTCCTATTTCTGTCTCAAATGTTGGAGAACAGGTTAGTGCAGACTCGAGGCATATTGCTGCCAAGGGTTTACTTCCAATTTACAATGACTTGAAGAGAGAGAGAGATCTGGAAAGAACAAGTAATGTGCCAGCTTGCTACTGCAAATGGATTTCAGGAATTTAGAATTCAGTGGCTTAGTTTGTCTTTTTTTTCTCCCTTTTTTTTGAAACATTATTTATAGTTATATTGAGAAGCAGAGTTAATGGTAGATATGTCAAATCCAAATAAATCCCTCTACTTGAAAACAACCTAGATAGACTTCAACACGTGTAGTCTGGCATACAGAACAAATTTTCTTTTGATCCTAACCTATTTCTGTATAAACTAGTAGGTAAAAATTGCACTATTAATTATTAATTATTAGTTATTAAGATGAATATGAATATGACCTGATAATAGCCCTCTGTGGTTTTTCAATGTCTTTGTTGCTCCTCAATCTCTTGTGAGGTTTGAGTGTAATTTACTATTGGTTATAATCAAGGTGCTTTTCATTTACAATCCAAAGAGGAAATCAGCCTCCTTTAGCCATTATTCTTCCATGAGAATATGAATGGAAGTTGATCCCTGTCTTTTGACCTGTAGATTGTTCTCTGATGCCTTTGGAAAGAACTAGCTGTACAGCCCTTAACTCTCCCCTCACATTTTGGAAAGCTGGGTAAAGAAAAAAGAGAAGCCTTGTAACTGCCCTTTCAGTCTATCACTGCCATGTTGGCACTGAACAGAATATATAAAGAAGACTGTTCTTGGTAGATATAGGAGGTTAAATAAAGTAGAGGTTCTTTGCAATTTGGAAGGCTGATTTTCACCTCACTCATGCTCTTGTAACAGGATTGTAAGTTCTGTAAAGTCGCCCTCTCATTTAAATTGTGCTGAATACCCGAATCCCATTCTAAAACTGTCTCCATGTCTCATTTCTGTCAAGGATCCTACTCCAGGATCACAAAGGGATGATTTTTGATATTTATCTTAACTAGTGATGCCACTGACTGAACAGGAAGAGAGAAGTCATTGACATCTGTGAAAGACCATAGTCAGAACTAAAACTCGACTATTTATCAACTGGCCTGGAAAGAGGAATGCACTGTGGTACTGTCTTATGACATGAAAAGTTAAGTGAATTAAAGTATCCTCTACTGCTCTAAAGATTCAGACAACTTATGTTTTGCTTACTTCATATGATTACTTAGAAACAGCGAACAGAACTTACTGGTACTCATTCATATTCTGAATTATTTGTAAATTACATCATAGCCTAGTCTAAAATTATAACTTTTTCATAAACTTGTTGTTTAGAAAGTTTAAGTATTGACAAATATCTTGATATTTTTGATGTGTGGGTATTTATTTACTGCAAAAAAAGCTCTGTCCAGGGTTGTCTTTATGGTGAAACACTGAACACTAAAAATGTTGGACATAAATTATCAGAGGAAACTACCCATGATTTTACTATTGTTGAGTAAACAGATAACAGTTTCAAACATTTCAAAATGTCTGAAAGTATACGAGTGACTGATGAGTTTATATTTCAGAACTATGAAAAAGCATTGGAATGGTAATGTTTTTTGAGCTTCATTCCTACAAATATTTCTGCTCTGATTGAATTTCAGTTTAACATTTTTCAGTATTTTGACAGCAAACATAGCCATCTGCATTGTTAATGTATCTAACTGTAATACAATTCTTCTGTTGCCACAGCACTTTCTTATCCTTTTTTCAAGTCTGAATATGGTTGAATCTGTTATTTTCTTGTCAATTATAGTTCGTCTAAAGTGTAATTCTGGGTTTGGTCATGAAATATCAGTTTAGGAGCATCCAAAATGGAGATCAATATGAATCAGTGAAGGTTATCTGTCATGCAGAAGGTTTCATATGAAAGTAAGAAGATCACGGAACACAGAATCACTAGGTTGGAAGAGGCCTTCAAGATCATCGAGTCCAATCCATGCCCTAACACCTCAACTAAGCTATGGCACTGAGTCCCACATCCAATCCTTTTTTAGACACCTCCAGAGATGGTGACTTCACCACCTCCCTGGGCAGACCATTCCAGTACTTTATCACTCTTTCTGTAAAAAAATTTTTCCTAATATCCAACCTGTGTTTCCCTTGATGTAGATTAAGACTGTGTCCTCTCTTTCTGTCAGTTGCTGCCTGGAGAAAGAGACCAACCCCTACCTGACTGCAACCACCTTTCAGGGAGTTGTAGAGAGTGATAAGGTCACCCCTGAGTCTCCTTTTCTCCAGGCTGAACACCCCCAGCTCCCTCAGTCCTCCCTCACAGGGTTTGTGCTCCCAGCCTCTCTCCACCCTCGTTGCCTCCTCTGGATGTGCTCAAGCGTCTCAATGTCCTTCCCAAACTGAGGGGCCAGAACTGGACACAGC
>WBNO01021971.1:12482-31493 GCA_013400575.1 Peucedramus taeniatus
CTGGTCACCTGGTCATAAAAGAAGATCAGGTTGATCAAACATGACCTATCCCTCCTAAACCCCTGCTGGCTGGGTCTGATACCCTGGCCATCCTGTGATGACACTCAATATAAACTGTTCCATTACCTTACTAGGTACTGAGGTCAGGATAACTGGCTTGTAATTACCAGGATCCTCCTTCCACCCTTTTTTGTGAATGGGTGTCACATTGGCCACCTTCCAGTCCTCTGGAACCTCACCAGTGAGCCAGGACTGCTGGTAAATGATGGAGAGAGTCTTTGCAGGCTCATCTGTCAGCTCCCTCATCCCCCTGGGATGGATCCCATCTGGTCCCATGGATTTATGAACATCCAAGCAGCTCAGCAGTTCTCTGACTGCCTCCTCCTGGATAGCAGGGGGACCATTCTGCTCCCTGACACCATCTACCAACGCAGGAGGACAGCTGTCCTGAGGACAAGCCATCTTCCCACTAAAGACTGAGGCAAAGAGGGCGTTAAGCCTAAGATGAGAAGCATGAGAATAGTGAATGTAGAAAAAAGGATTACACAAATAATTATTTGTGTAAATACACTCATCCCCAGGGTGTGTGTGCAGATTCATGAAATTTCATAAAGGTTGTATGTGCATATTTTAAATAAAGTTTTGTGAATGATTATCTCTATAAGATTTAGAAGAGAGGGATTTTCTACCCAAAAAGTCTCATTATATTAGAACTATTGCATGTGAGTTCTGTGCAGGAATCACTGAACTATAGGGATCCTGATACCTTATAAAACCAGCAGGGTTCTTCTACTTATAAGGAGTAGGGAGAAGAAAAATATATGGAAAAGAAAAAGCATTGGATTTATATGAGAATTTTTTTTTTTTATCAAAATGAAAGTTTCTGGGGGGAAAAATGGAATTAAGAAAACAATTGTGAAAACATTTATCTTTTATAAACACATATTCAAAATGTATATTGCTCAATTCAGCATAAAACCCAGTTAAATTCAGGAAGAAGAAATAATTTTTTTAACTTAGTGTTTTAAATTCCTTCAAAATCCCTTCCTTATCTTTTCACAAAAACCTGAATAAAGTTTGCCCTGAAGTGACATTTTGTTGTCCAAACCAATTGCAGACGAAATTTGCAACTCAGCTTTGATGTAATTAAATGTCTCAGTGTTATAAAAAGTTATGTTCTTAGAAACAGATATACTTTAAATTGTTTCAAAGAATACAGATTTACAAAAAAACCTGTATTTTTGTCTATACAGGAAATATTTCAGATATTCTCATACCTAATAATAAGAAGAATTTATCCTTTTCTACTTAAAATGGGATAGAAAAATAACTAAAAAAAAATCTCTTACAGTTTTCTTGGACTTTGACAAATTGGGTTTTTTTTAAAGAATAGTCTTTCAATACTTTAAATGTTATTTTCTTTCCTTGTGAATTACCAGGTATTTTTGTATACATCAAAAAATGTCTGCTTGTATCATGCTTGTCATGTCCTATTTAGAGTATCTCTGAGCTCAACCTTGATCTTAAAATTAGAATTTGAAATATTAACATAATTGTGCAGCTACAGAAACTGTAGTTTTAGCTGGTTTTGCAGTTCAGTGAAGTTGAGCTTTTTTGAGATCACATATAATCCACTGAGGCAGAGTAGTCTCAGAAGATATTCTTGAAGTTGGGACACAGAAAATGTTTGTAAAATCCTGGTGATGTGCCCCTTACTTTTAGCTATTCTTGCTGTGTTTATTTGCAGATACTTATAATTTGAAAACAATTGAAAGAAATTTGCATAATGATATGCAGTATTGGAAACATTTTATCAGTGATGTTTTCATATTTATAGTAGTGTTGGAGGCCAGAAAATTTCATAGAGTTTTGTTCCAGTTTCCAAGAAGATTCATAGCATAAAAAATTCAGCAGTACCCCCCGTGTTCTGGATTCTTAGGGTTGTGGTGGCCCCCTGCAATGTCTTCAGTTATTTGAAATCCTATTTCATTAACTTGTGCAGTTTTTCCCATCTGTGCTCCCACCAGTCTCCACCATAGGCTTACAGTCTACTTATGAGGTCAAGGAAATCAATATACAAAGGTAAAGGGTAATCCTTGTCTTGAATCTACAGATGGGTGAAAGACATTGCCAAAGCAAAACATGACATTATTGCAAAGCCAGGAATTAAACCCAGACTTTCCAACATTCTCTTCCTTTCAACTTCCTTCCTTCTAGCTGAAGAGGGCTGTGATAAATGCAATTACATGAGCATCACTTAATTATTTTACTATTAGAAAATTGTGCACTTTCTGTTACCGTTTACATAATGATTTAAACAGGTACAATTTCATCTTTGAAGGCATGAAATTAAAGAAAACAAAAAGATAATTGGTCTAACTGTTCCATTCAGAATTATGAATAAGAGCTGTACATTCAATATAAACACAGACTGTGGTTTTATATCTGTTTTGATCCAATAACCCATAATCATCTGGAACAATCTAAGAAAGCCATGTCATTTAAGATGAAGATATCTGCATAAAATCAATTATAATTTATTTATTCAAATCTGTGTAAAACTCTCACAAGTACTGAATTTCTTTTTCACTATAAAGTTCTTGAATTAAGTTTCTTTCCCCTAAATCTGCCCAGACTTTCTGTTTTGTTTGTCCTAAACTGGAAAGAGAAACATTTTTTCTACCATTTATCTAGGAGAATTTTTGGACAAAACTCATATATAAATATTTGTGCTTTAAAAGTTACAGACATAAAACTGATGCAGTGCTAAATAATTTTGTTGGCCAGATGGCATAGTGGCAGCAGTAAAGCAGCAAAATGGGAGAGCAGCATTTAATTCTGGACTTTGCAATAGGGGTCTGCTCTTGGTGAGATTGATACTGTTTTATTTTTAGAGGGCATTGACCAGAAAGTGCTTTGTTAATGCCAGCTGGCTTTGTGAAGTGCATGCTGCCTCATGCAATCAAGATCCAAGACTGTCTGCAGCCATGACAATGCTGTTGCCCGTTATGTTGTTTTGTTTGAAAAAAGAAAAACATCTTGGTATAACCAGGGAAAGAACAGACGTCTGGAGTCAGACAACAGGGGTACATTGATTTATATCAGCCAAGTGTTTGACCTCTCTAATCTTATTCATTCACATGAGGCAAATGAAGAATAAATAGTGAAATTAATCCTGAAAGTTGCAGCATTCAACGTGGAAATTGCACTCGGTCAGCTATATGGTGTTGTATAAATACAGACGCAAAGCACTTAAGAAGATCATAAACAGCCTTCCAACGCAATTCATTTAGAATTGGCTGGGGTGACTTCTCACAGCAAAACAATTTGTGGTGTAGATGTATAGTAAATTTTAGACTAAAGCCCAAATTCCTTGCCAGAAAGGCTCTCCCTGTTATATCCAGAGAGAAAATCAAAGCATGGTAGTTGCCCTCCTGAATATTAAGAATGATCATGTCCTGTGAGGATTCCAGTACTTGATATCCATGCAGTTTATCAGAACCTGCAGGCCAGCCTAACCCTGTGGAGTATGTGATTCTTTTCCAAATTACATAATATTTTCAAGATGTGACCCTTTTTTCTTTCTGAATAACAAATCTATAAAAACTAGGTTTTAGAATGAAAAGTTCTTACATTTTTTTTTCATTCTATTTTTGCTTTAGTCAAATGTTGCTCTTTTTTTGTGACACTTGGTTACCCCAAAACTTTATATTCTTTATCCCACTTTATGTTCTGCATGACACTGTACAATGGAATGTAATGGAAAGGAAAGAATGGAATTACATCAAGAGTCCAAAGCACATTTTGCTCTCAGTACTTCCCATACTTTAGTATTGGAGAGAAAGAAAGGTTGTTAGGCAATAACATTCCATCTCTATGTGACACTTCTTAATGGTAGAAGCAAGGAAGGTTTATTTTGCCTTGTCATATTTTTTTAATAATATCTTAATATTAAAAATTTCTTTGGAACTGATAAAAAGCATCAGACTGTCTTGAATTACAGTCACAGCATTAAAAACATTCCTAGATGAATATTTGAGAAAGTGCACAGTAAGAATGAATTGGGATGTCTGAAAACACAATGCGGACTTCTTTTAATCATCTTTCAATCACAGTATTGTTCTCTGGGCCTGCAGTTTCTTCCAGGAATTTCATCAGGCTGTTTCCTTGTGATCTTGAAAGCTACTCATTTAGTCTATAGCTGTGAAATGAAAGAATATGACCTCCAGTTTGTGATCTCTTTGTAGAACTTTCTAGAGACTCAGTGTCTTTATGAACAATTTTGATAATGTACTTATGATCAAAAAATATCCGTAAAAATGTGATTGACAGGGATGACTGTGCAGTGACTGCTAAAACTGTAGGGTTTAGTGAACCATAATTTGGACTCATCCTTCATCAGCCACACAAAAAAAATGTATAATGAATCTTTTTTTGGTCTATTTTATTTATATGAGGCATTCAATCAAAACCAGCCAATTATTAAGCCTATTTTTCTTTCTACTGTCTTATTTTTCAGAATGTTTTAAAGTGATTAAAGGAACATGAGATCTAGTAAATACATGTTCCTGTTAACAAAAATTAGTGCATCTTTCTCACAAACAAACAAATAATCAATCCAAAGAAATGTCTGTGAATTTTTCCACAATTGAGCTATAAAGAAAAGGTTTTGGAAGGGAAGCAAATGACCTGAATCTTTTAATAGGGAATCTTTGCACCAATTTGTGGTTCTAATCCTTGAAGGACATCCTGCATTCATCAACAGAATAAAGTATTTTTGTATAACATTTTGCTATATAATGATGGTTGTCATACCTGAAGTTTTATAATTCAACTTTGCTAAACTGTTGGTGCAATCTGACATTTATAGGCAGCCATGTTTTTAATTGAGAAGGTATTCTTCTTTTATGTGAAGAAGTTAGAGAATATATCAACTAGTGGGACTATAAAAACCTATTGATAGTAACACTCTATGAAAACCAGATCTATAAAGTTTTACCCATGAGTAATTTGAGTTTAAATATTTTATTATAATTCATACTCTTCTTTTTTTACAGTATTTTATGTATGCATATTAATTTGACTTGTATTCAGATACATACTGTTTTTGATGATTTTTCAAAGTATATGATGAAAACATTTTGAGTGATTAACATATGTGCTTCTTTTTTGGGGCCAAATCTGAAAAGAAAGATAAAAGTGATTTTGACATGAAAAATGAAAATTATATTGCATATATGAAAATCAAGTCCTAGGATAATAAAAGTAGTTATATTCAAGGATTTAGTGAGGACCATGCTGGTTTTTCCCAGACAATTGTCTCATTGGCTTCCTCAAATATCATGCTTTTAATATTTGGCTAGAGCATGCATTAAAAAACATCTGCCAGGAAATTTTTTATTAGACAACACAAGTTAACATTTGTTTTAGTAGAATTTCACCACCAGACTTTTGAAGAAAAAAATAAAAATGAAATCAAGCCTGTTCTTCTGTGACATTACACTATTTTCTCACTCAGTAATAGTTGCATAACAAGTTGATGGTTGTAAACTATCCCACAGGTTAATATATCAGTACTTCTTATAAAGTTGTGCATACAAAGCGCCTTTAATTTTCTCAAATAGTTAATAAAAATTTTGAGTCAAGTGCAAAGTAACAGTTTCACATTTCAGTAGTTTTAAGCAATTTGCTTTAAATAATATTGCTGAAAATTACAGAGTAACTTTTAACCTACAGCAAAAGACATGATGTTCCAGATGGCCATAATAGAAAAGAGGCAACAATAGCTTCATGTCAGCAGGTTTAAAATGTATTAATTAACAAAAAAACTCATATTGTCCTTTTGTGTATTTTGGGTATTTTTGCAACAATTAGTTTGTTATAACCTAAATATCTCCTTTTAATTTTGAAATATCCCCTGCAATTCAAACATTTTCTTACAAAGAAGAAAATGCATATCCTATTTTTTCAGTAATGCAATAATTTTAAAGTATTTTTTCTATATGAAATGTGAAAAAATAAGTAAATTAACAAATAGCCCCACATCTTTGTCAGGAGTTTTAAAATTGTATTTTTATATTCATGCAAGTCTTCTTTTTTTTTTCCTATATACCACAATCTATTGTGCTTTTCCAAATATTTTAATTCTGGAAAAAAATAATAATTTTGCCTTTCAGGGCCTTGCATTTTGAGCCTGTGGAATGTTTATTGTTATGCATAGCTACAGTGTTCACCAAGATGGCATTTGTTTCATCTGACTTGAGTGATCTCAAATTATGTAACTAATTTAAATTCCTCAATATGCAGTGAAGAATATTTCTATTCTATTCAACATCTTCCAAGAAGAGATACACTTGTAGAATTCTGCCCTTTCATTTTTGAAGAGAAGTGTAGTTGACTATCTGACATTTTATGCCTGAGCTTATATTGTCCAATTTATAGAAAATGTGTCAACAGTTAAAAAATCGCTATGTCTTTAAATTGCAGACATTTAAGCTTAAAGAATAATTTGGACAATTAAGATGAATAAACAGTTAACAAACATTGAGGACTACCTTGTATATAAAAAATAATAGAAAATATTGAACATATTACCTAATTTTGGAAAACATTTCATCTGCAGATTTTGGAAAATATGTCATCATCAATACAATCTTGGTGACCAGTGCAAAAGTCCTTATCCCTAATCACTCAGAAAATGAATGAATCTTTATATCTGTATTGAATATATTTACACATCTTCCCTATTAAACTGGAAATTTCTTGTTTATGCATTCACATACATTTAGAATTTGATCTGATTCTTCCAGGAGGTATTGCTGAATTTTCCTAAAATTTGGTGCTGTGTCTCTCACGTTCTTACTGGGCTAGAATCTTGTGATCAGTAACTAAAACCAAAATATTTGCAATAATATTAATAATTGGCCTTTTTAACTATGACAGCACATAGGTGAGATCTAAGACACAAAAAATTCTACTTTGATTCAACGTATGCATTAATAATTCAAAACTCCTCCGAAAGTACCTTCTTTTTTTTTTATGATTTTTAGCTAATCATTTCTATACAGAGCACTCTGGTGTATTTTCAATTTATTCAAAATATTTCATCTTAGCAGCAAGAATATTTTACATGACATAGAAGACGTGCATCAGTGATTTGCTAATACTAAGGCTTCATATTTTGAAAGAAATGCTTCATATATGCTTTAGCTATCTGTGTCTGATTTCAGTAGCATTCTGGCAAAGATTCCTTTGCAGACAAGCCTCTCTTTGAGCAGGGAAACAAAACAAAGAGAAAGCAATTTTTAAAATTGTCTCTGTCTACAACAGCAAATAGAATGGCTCAAGAGGAATTGATTTGTATGGTGAAACAATGGGCTCTGAGATTTATTTTCATGCTATATGCATTTTGTGGAGATTCGTTATGGAGTAGCTTGTCTGATACTGTGAACTGAGATCCTTTTAGTTCAAGCTATCTAGGAAGGCTTTGGGATCATTTCTTTCTTTGGAATTTCATCCAAAAGGGCCCAATATATTTCCTTCTTGATACTTCTTCTAAGGATAGCAAAGTACAAATTTGGGGATGATGAGGAGATTAATTTCAGTAGTCCATACCTTAGCTGAACTAAAATGTTGCGTAAATGACTTTTGAAATAGGCTTATAAAGGCTTTCCTCCATTCTAGGGCTTGTTAGCGCCTGATAATCATGTTTAAGAAGGATATTGTTTTTTTCTTTCTACACATTAAATTATTTAATAATATTCCAGATTCAAGAGAAGATGATGATGTTCGCAACCCAAACACTTGGGTGATTGAGCTGGTAGGATGGAAATTAGGGTTTAGTTTGTTTTCAGCCAGTTAAAAACTTTAGTGTAAAAGCATAGCAAAGATAAAGATTTCTCATGCTGAAAGACTGGAGCTGAGAGACACAACACTCTGTGAACTAATATCCCTGGAGTAGTTTCAGGCAGCATATTCTCTGCTGAAAACCAAAGAAAACAAAACAAACTCCTCCAGGAAAGAAAGACTATCCAAATATTTCAGCAAAAGATAATATCACAGAAAAGTTTGAGAGGACATAAGCCAAGAATGTGAAAGTGTAAGCAGTGAATAGTACCAGATATTGGACACTTAGCTAAAAGAGGGCGTTTATGGTGTTTTAATAATAGATTTGAGTCAAAGAAGTATTCAGAAGATTTCAAGGGAAATTATTAGAAAGATTTCTAGAATTATTATAGAAAGAGTAGTATAAGGGAATCTAATGCATTGAGTTCAGAAAAAAATACTAGATACACTGAATTTCTGTTTAGTCTTCATGAAAGATATAGGAAAACCTTCTGTTTTAAGAAAATGGAAAGAGATATGATAAAAATCTTAATTCATGTTGTAATTGCTCTTGGTAAGAGAAAATGCTACTTCACCCATTTAATTTTGCAGTAGAATAATAGGAGGGCACTTCAGCATCATAGATGCTTTGTGTTTATAATTTTCAAACAATTGGACACAGAAGTGATAACAAAAATACATTTTATGAGCAGTCAAAAGGGTATGCTAAAATTATTTTGATTGTCTCTGATGCAGATTCTAATTTATTCTTGGTTTCTTTACGCTCACTTTTCAATAGCTAGCAAGAGCTCTTGTGATATGCTAAGAATATTGGCCTACAAGCCTTCTAAGATATTGTCTTAATTTTCGAAACAAGCTTGTGTTTATTTTGTGTTACATTTTGATATGAAGATTCTCACACAAAAGAGCATTGTATCTTTGAGAGTATCCTTTAGTAAGAGATGTTTTTCATATTATTAGTTCTTTGGTGATATTCACTGAAATAAAGGAATGCCTTTTATTTTTTTACTTAGAGACAAAAATTATTAGGAATTTACTTAATGAATGTACCTAGGTGAATAAAAATAATTTTGGCCTGCTCAGAAGTCCTTTTTGTGATTCAGAAAGGGAAGTTTGGATAACAGGAAACAAAATATATTTGAGAAAAGCACTACACTTAAAAGGAAAAACGTATGTTTGAATGTTATGTTATGATGTCCATAATGTAAAATGATTTATGAAATATTATTGCTAATTACAGTTCATCACAGGTGATGGCTGCTGAAGAGCTGTAATATCAAAGTATTTTTTTATTTTGTTTAAGTCCTTTTTAAAGTTACAATTGTCTCTGCATTTGGCTAAATATATTTTAAAAAAGTAAAAGTAATTTTTCTTATCGGCACCTTTCTCCTCTTTTAGCCTGCTACTCTAATACTAATCTCAGGTGTTGCAGTCCTCCCATTGAAAAAATAATGCCTGTTTAATTTAATTTCCTGACAATTTTATATTAACTACAATGACAGAAGTTTAGAACAGTAGAAATATGTGATTTGAATAGGGAAAAGAGTTGTGTGGGTTGAAACTATTCATGCAGAATAGGAATCATTCATTAATATTTTGTTTGTCTTCCAACAAGCTTCCAGCAATTAAGAATGAATAGAAAGAAAAGGATAATGACATACTGTATCAAAATTCAAGTGCTAAAGAAACACTTTGAATTTATATGATCAGTTGGTGCATCTCTTCTGCCTGTTTTTCAGCTCTGCCCTATACACACCTCAGAGTCACTTCATCAGTCTTACAATCTGTTTGACATTGATTGACTTTCTGAAGCTAACAGGAATTATAATATTATTTAGGCCTGACTTATCACCATCGCTTTTACATTTGCTTGGTACAAAAAGAAAATACAGAAATTCCATTGAAACTTAAGATAAACCTTCTTTACTGTTAGAGTTGCAAGACTGTGGAACATCTTGCTCAGAAAGGCCATGGAGTATCCATTCCTGAAGATACTAAAAACCTGACTGATCAGGTCCCTAGGCAAAGTGCTCTAGCTGACTCTTCTTTGAGCAGAAGAGTTGGATTAGATGATCCCCGGCTAGCTCTTAGGCTACCTTAAATTCCTGCAAATACCCCAAGATATCATACATTGTTTAAGTGGAAAGTCGTCTGCTTTGAAAGTCAGGGAAAAATAAGAACCTTAATTCCTAATGTTCGGGGGTTTGGGTAATGTCCGAGCCAATGATGAAGAAACCGGTAGAAATACTTGATAAGGTATAGCTTGCTTTAGCTTGGTTCTCAGTTTAGGCTAATTTTTTTATGCTTCTCTACATGTTAAGTTGCATCTTGGACTGCATTTTACAGTTGATTAAAATGTTTTCAGTCCTTATGGTTTTGTGATGTAGGTATTGTGACCATAGGAAGGCCTGGAAGCCTTACTGCTTTTGTCCAAGTGTTAAGTAATTAAGATAGTTATACTTTGCACACACTTTGTACACAGAATAAGTTGTGGAGTAATTGGCTGAGAAATGGTTGATAGTTGCAAGCTTAACTCTAAATAATTATACGTAAAAAAAAGGTTTACTCTACCACCCCACTACTACAGTTCAAATGCACCAACATTTTCAAACAATGTTTATAATGTTGATAGTCACTGATATACAGAAACCATGAAAGAATATAATCCATAAGCAGTGGAAATATCAGGAATTACAATGAAAAACTTCAAACTTTGGGATATGAAAAAAAATATCTCTCATAATGGTGAAAAAGTGTCACAATAAAGCCTTGTGGATATATTGCTTTTTACCAAGTCTAGCCAAACTCTGTCCCTAATGTCAACCTCCAAAACTAGGGTTCTTCATGTATTGAAAATATAATTTTAGTTTCCATCTTGGATATGGATGAATTTAATACAGGTTAAGATAAACTCTGTACCACAGAATAAGTTAATAGAGCTCAGTTACTACAGATAGCAGGAAGCGTATATCTTTGGCATTGCAGTGTTTTTTTTTTTCTATGGATGAACGGAAAGGAAACTATCCCATTTAAGAAATACCGATGAAAAAGGGAAGAAATAAAGATTTTCCACTGAGGTATAATGCAAAGCTGTATGTTTTCTCTGTGATCTCTTCACCTCCAAGATCAGATACAATTAGGAAGAACTCCATATGCTGTTCTTAGAAAAGATGATATCACTTTTTAATTATCAAACCTACAGTCTTCTTTTAAAACTTATGATCTTCTTACTAAACCTGAATACCATCAAGTCCCTACCAAAGGACTAATTAAGGCTTAAGGTTGCTTTTTTGCTGGGATAGACAAATTGAACAATTGTGGACTTCTTTGGGTAAAAGTTACTCTACCATGTTGATTCATAGTGGTGACAGATGCATCTGTATTAATGTTGTGCATTGAAAATCAATAAAGCTAAATATAGTGCTCTCCCCTCATAGGTAGGTGCCTTAATTTGTCAGCACTTCGATGTCGCATTGCAGCTGACCTGAAGCTGCCCCCTAAACTCAATCAATCTAGAAGAAAACAAGTCCCTGAATAAGGCAGGGATAGGTTGCACTCAAACTCAAGCAAAGACCTCAGACAGCCTTCTCTACTTTAGATGCAGATACACCACTGGTCAGAGAGCTGGGCAGAGAGAGGTCCCATCCAATCAGCCATCTGAGCCTGGGAAATCCAAAGCCCCTATAAAAAGGGCAGCCAGATTAAAATCATTGCTTTTTGCTGGGGACTCACAGTGTTGTGTCATATGTCTGTCACCAATCCACAACTCCACATAACACTAGGAAATTTCTCATGTCCATTTTTCTGAGAAATTACTGGTTTAATTTTCTAAATGTTAGGAGAAAATTTAGTATATAGTCTGTCTTTGCTTGTTCAAGTGGAGCTTGCTATCCTTATTTTTTGCATGGCAATAAATGAATGAGAAAACTAGCATTTTACCAATAATGTTTTGTAAATATTAATGTTGTTATTCATCATTTTCCCCTCTTGTTTGTTTCACTAATATGCAGTTTTATGTGAAACTTCAACTGTTTTACAGATTAGGGTATAAATGAAGGTTAGAGTATATGAGGAAAGTTCTTGGTTTTGGAGGGGACTTATTGCATTCATAGAAACTAAAGCATAAGTAGTACTTATTATGTCTTAGTATTCTAGCGTTCATAACTAAGTTTATAGGGATTTAAACTCATTTAACTTGAATACTTTTATTAGTAACAACTAAAGGACTAATATGAGTTTCATGAACAGTAACATGTACATGCATATACAGGTTTTTTTCAGAGGCATTTTAGAACAATTCCATATTGCTGTGTTTTTATCAGCTTTATCTCTAAGATGTCCTAGTTTTTTGGGTGTAAAAATGAGGTGCCATAATTCATTTAGCCCAAATATTCCAAGTATATAAAAGCTCAGTATCTTTTATAACTGATAGTTTTGCTCTGACAAATGTTTATCCAGATTATAGTGTCCAAACTATATGGTAATTTGCATATCAGAGATGATGATGTGGGAAACAGTCAACTGCAATACAAATATTTGATTTTTTGTTTTTAAAATTCTTTATATTATTTACCTGGAGTGTTTCCAAACTGTGCAGGTAACAGACATACATCAAAATCCAAGTCTATTTCTTTTTGTTGGAAAAGGACAGGCCATGATGTTATTCCATGAGGCTGGGTGCATTCAATATTTGCAATACATTTGCCTGAGAAGGTCTGGTTCTCAGAGGTAATGCAATAGAAAGGTCAGAATTCTGATGTTTATACTAAAAGTAGAAGTGTAATAAATCCTGCAAAATAACCATTAACATGCACATCATTCTTTCAGAAAGAATTTTATCATCATTATGTCATTCTCATTGATATTCTGTGGAAAAGGCTGTACTGGCTCTACTGAACTGAATACTCTGTGTGTTAGCTTTGTGTTAGATTATTCCAATTCAGTACAGCACTTAAGAGAAAAGCAAGATTAACCCTATTAACCCTATAATAATGACTATTATTAACAACTTAGTAAAAATACATCAAATTTCTTTTCATTTCGAGGATATGTAGTGATGTTCTAGGGAATTTTCAGCCTCAGCTATAAAACAGCCCAACTTTGCATCTGTCACATCTCTTCCCTACATGCCAATTAGGTAGGACATATAACTTTCAAGAATATCTGAAAATTAACAGGATGCTCCTAAATCTTTTATAGCTTGTTCCAGAACTTGTTTTAGATAACTTTGCTATTATTCTTGTGGAAGCTATAGATGTGATAAACAGGTGTTCTGTTCTTGTGATCTAGTTGAGACTGATTTCCAAGAAATCAATAAGAAATGGAACATAAAGTTCCAAATATTTGATGAATTTTTTTACTAATTCCTATTCTAATTATATCACTGTTCTTGCAGGAACTGTAGATGATGTAAAGTCCTTCTGGTATTGAGGAATACAGTCAGTGCCAGTAGCATGGTGGGCAGCTGCAGTGGGAGTTCTGGGTGTTTGGAGCCCCAGGCAAGAGGCCATGGACTGCTAACCCTGTGCATAAAAAAGGGCATGGGGACTTGTGCCTATCCAGGTGACCAGTCACTCAGAGACATGGCAGAAGCTGAAGAGCCCAAGACTTCCATGATCAAAGACTATGAAAGTATGAAAGCCCAGGATTTGCTCTGTTCAGGGTTCCTCCTCAGAGATACCAGCTCAAGCAGTTACTTTTTTTCTATGGTTATTGCATCAAGAATAAATTATTTTAAGGATTGAGACATCTAAGACTCTGATATAGGAAATTTTGGGTCGAACCAGTAAGGAAACTTAATATGACCATGTGAGTTTGATGTGTGTAGATGCCAAAGGGCCTCTCTCCCAGCTAAGTTGATCCAAATGTGACTGCCAGAATAGTATGATATTCAAGAACAATCTGTCGGAAGTTCTAAGTGAATTAAAATCTCTTAGATTCACAGTTTGTGTCATTGGCCCATAACTAGGTAATAATTGAGGCATTGTTACAGATTACAGCATCTCATTGCATGAAGTTTCATCAACTTCATGCATCAAGGTCCATCAAACAGTTACAGTAAAGTATTTCTTGTAACTGTCACCTGTTTAATCTTTTGATCTACTCATGCCAGGAAGGTTTAGCATTATATTTGTTGTCCAACCTGTCTACCATCAGCACTAACTAACTTTAGATCTTCAAAGTTTTGTACCCTCAAAAGAATTTTGTACCCTCAAAATGGAACTCCACCTACCCCTCCACTTGTAAACCTGATGTGGACTTCTGTTCTTCAGGGCTTGTATGAATGGTTGCAGTTGCTGTTTTCTCCCTTCTGGCCTGCATATATACTTCCATCCTATAGTGAATACAGTTACCAGTGGGAGTGATGTATGCCTATGTCTCATTCTAACATAGGGTTTGAAACACATCTGAATCCAAAGGACATCACGGTCAGATACCCCATTTTAAACCAATGAAAATTTGTGTGGTGTCTTATAAAATGAATCTCTTGGTGTTTTTTCAGAAGGTGCTTTCTAGAACAAAAAAAATTACTGCAGTCCTCTAAATGCATCATTAAATTATTTTAAATGTATCATTGCTGCTTGAGTGTAGTTTAAATCCTAAGAGAATCCCCTAACTTCTCACTGAAAATCCTGCATGTCATCAGCATCCTCTGAAATGTGAAGGATTGACTCTTCCATTTCCTGGGATTCTCATTGGTGCCAGGGTTCAGCATGTAGGCTTCCAGAGCAACAGTAATATCTGTCATTTTGAATGAATACAAATCTGTAACAATCCATGTTTGTACAGTCCCAGTGGAAGCATGTTGTGTCAGCTGTGCTCGCGGTACTTTAAAGGCTTTATTAAGTCAGCTGGCAACACACCCTGTCTCCAGGCACTGGTTTTTATGGCAAAGGACCTAAGAGACTTTTGTGTCCCTTTCCTTTTTTTTTTTTTCTTCCTTTTTTTCCCCCTTCCTTTCTCCTGTTAACTAGCTGTCAGAAACACAGGTAGTGATTTTATAAAAATCTTATTGGTGTGTTGCTGTCTTCGTAATACCCACAATATCGTTTGCAGATGAGCGCTTTTACCCACCCACACAACCTTACACTTACAAGTGCACACACTGTCAAGTACCTTTATGCAGTCTGATATTAATTCTGATAAATTTATTACCACTGATTGATAAAGAAGCTGTAAAAAATTTCTAAATAATTATAACCAGCTTTCTTAGCCTATGTAACCATTTGAAAGGAGGCTATGATAAACTGCGTGAAGGTTCTGACCACATATTACAGTAAAATTCCATGCGTACTCTGTCCAGTGGCCTTTTATGTAAGAACTGTACTTTCTGTTTGCTTTTATGTAGACAAAATTGTTTAATTGGTAAATGTTAAAATATTAGTTTTCTTAAGTCATGTTTTGAGAATCAGTTGTTCAAAGACTGAACTTTGCAGTGACATTCAGAATCTTTTCTCTTGCAGCCATTTCGTAGAGTGACGTTTTCTGTTGTGAGTCAGCCTCAGGACCCGCATCAAGGGTCATTGCAGAGTTGCTATGACAGCGGTCTGGAGGAGTCAGAAACACCAAGCAGTAAGAGTTCATCAGGGCCAAGACTGGGTGCCCTTCCACTCCCAGAGGACAACTACGAAAGGACTACGCCGGATGGCAGTGTTGGTGAGGCAGAGCATATGGAAAATGGTAGGGGCAAACACAACATTCACACACATAATCTCACTAGCAAGTGATACTAAGTAGACTTTTGAAAGGTCAGTCCAAAAACATAAATAAATATATTAAATAATTAAGATTGCAATTATGTGATTTTAAAGTTTGTTAAAATGCAGGTATACAAAATAACTGAACATAACACCACTAATTAAAACAGATTTTTTTTTTACATGTCTTAAAATCTATACTGCAGAAGCAGTTAAAACATTGAAAAAAATATCAGTAGAGGTCTGGGGAAATAGTAATTGAATAAAATTGCATCTTTTCATTTTAGATAAAAGACCATAAAGGACATATATTCTCATTTCCTTCCATTTTTGACTCAAAATCTACTTAGGAAATTTCCCAGAATGTAAATATATACAGCATCAGGAAGAGAAAAAATGTTTTAAAACCCCACTCTAGAGAATCCTCTTTTGCCCAAAAACATTGTATAGACTGTTTTCAAAATAAAACATAATGTCAAGTCCATTCTTCATTATTCAGAATAGAAGATTATTACTTTCCTTTTCTTCACACTTTATTTTGGAGAGCACTTTTACAACCTTTCATTTAAATTCAGGGTCCATTTATGTAGACGGGGAAAATGTTATTTATTCCATAGTAATTCTCCTATTATTAAAAACCAAAAAATATTAATATAAGTCTCAGGTTAGGTTGTTTTTCTTTCTTCCTAAAACTATTCAGGATTAAAAAACCAAAATTACTTATTCATTTTGAAATGTATTTTATAAAACACAAATATTTCACTGTTCTCCACTTTTTGGCCTTGGTCTAAAGTTTTATGAAGTCAGAGACTGACTTCATTGTATTTTCATTTACCCATAAACAACAAAATAAATTAACACATGTCAAAGTGTACAGATTTTTGATAAACAAAAAAATAATGTTTTTTTTAATTCAATTGTAATAGCTGGGTATATGCAAGAGGGGTGGTGTATTTTTTTGTTATAGAATGAATGAATTAGTTTGGCTAAGTGCATGTTAGTTTTTCAGAGATTGCAATACTGAATAATTGTTCTTCGGGTTTTGTCTTATCTGAGATAGACATGTCAACCCATTAAAACTATGTTATTTTTCATGGTAAGATATTTCCAAATCTAGTATGTATTGCTGAAGAATGGCTACAGTAGTCTACATATGCTTGAAGTGTATATTCCAATAGCAAAAAAAAAAAAAAAAAATTGACTAAAAAGGAAGATAGTATTATCCATCTAAAGTTATATTAGGTTATGTATGTTTATACATTTGCATTTATACATTTTCCTTGGTTGTTTATATGAATATATTTGTTTACATTTCATTTTTCTGGGGATGTGGTAGGGGGAAAAAGTGATAATGGTATTACTGGAAAAAAGTTAACAAAAAAAGATTGTAGAGTTTGTACCTAAATTGGGCTGATTTTTTTATTGTCTGTTTTGTAGTGAGTTTTTGTGGTTAGTATAATAAAATTAAACAACTTGTCAATTCCCTTGGACATCTAGCAATGTAGACATCTGTTGACATGAAATTCTGAGTTCAGAAAGTATTTTAACTTAGGATATGCATGATTCATGCTGGACAAACTGTAGAATCAGAAATTAATATAATTTTAATGAATTTGGTAGCCAATGAAGAAGAAAATCACATTAACTGAAGTGCAATTGAAAATGAAAAGTGCTTGAGCAGTGTCATAAGTTAAGGCAAAATAGTTTAAGTTTTCATATTGATGCAAAAACTGGAATTAAATTCTAATAACTAAAATATTTTAGATGCTCCTTTTTTTGAAAATAGTTTATTTTATATTTGGTAGGATGAATTTCTTGTATTTGGTTTTGAAAATAGTATTCTAAAATTAATAGATAGAAACATACAGGTAGATAAATACATTAGTTCATGATGAATGAACCAAAAGTCTCCAGTAAAAAAATTTTACATGGTAAAACATATATAGAATCAGGATTTCCTCTTCCTTTCTAGATTCTTGAACAGAGACCTTTAAAAGCGGGTGATATTGTGGTGAAAATTATACTGTACAGATTTCTGGATTTTGCTGTCACATTTTAAAGACAAGATTTCAACAGTGGCATGTCATCTACCTCCAGAAATTTGTGTTAACAATAACCGTTAAATAACGATGGAACAGGATGGAACGCACTTTTGTTCCTTCATGTATGTTCTACCTGATATTTGAGTGAGAGTTTTCTGTCATATGATTCTTAAGTCCACTTGTATTTTAACTACTGAATTGTTCAAATTCTGATAATGTAGTCTTCAATATTAATGGATCATTCTGACAGAAATAGAATTGAAATTGAAATCTGTCAAATGTTCATTTGTCACATTTAATTGGAATCTAGGTAATCTGCTGTGTTTGGCTAGGTTAGGTTTTAATCAGGATTTATACTGGATTTTTATGAAGATTTGTCATGGAAACAGCATTTTGGAAGTGATCTTGGTTATTAATTTTTACTTCAAATATTTACCATTTAATTTCAGTTGGTGTGAAACAATGCAGTTATAACTAATTGCTTTGGATTTCCTTTCATTTTACAATTTTAAATAATAATCTTCAGCACAGTACATGAAACCTTCCGATATATTTCCTTCTTTATTTTTTTTCAAGCCTAGATGACTAAGGAAAACAAGTAATCTTTATAGCTAAGGCAAATTTAAAAGGTTCAGTTCACAGGCAGAATGAAATTCAACAATATAGGAAATTCAGCTTTCTGTTTGCTGTTAAGAGTTTTTTCACATTTTCTCAGTTGAGAATAAGATACTGGAAAAGTGGAAAAAAAGGAGAAGGGGATTGATTTTCTTAGAATATGGTGTACATTGCCCACCAGCCTACATGACTGTCAGATGTAGATTGAAGTTTTATTCTGCTGATTAGCTGTGGTGTCAGATGTGGGAGAAAAAAAAAAGAAAGAAAATGTTAGCAGATTGACTGTGAAAATTCAGTATGCAAAGATCTTGTTAATTAGTAAAATCTGCAGAACCAAAAGTAACTTCTGAGTTAATTTATCCTCTGCCCTTGGAGCTTTCCTTGCAAAGAAATTCTGCTCATATGTGCAGCCTTCTCTCATTTTGCTGTTAGAATGGCACTGTCTTAATGTAAATTGCACAATAATTTTCTGAAGAACATTTCCATTGCATTCATATTTGTATATCAAGGGCAAATACATTACCATGGCAAATTAGTTTCCTGGTCTTTTGTCATAGCTTTCTAGTTCTGACCATGTCTAATACAACGTCTCAGAAGAAAATTTTGAAAAAACTCTGTGACAGAAAGTTCCAGAATTACTTCTCCTCCTGACCCCAACATTTAATAGTCAGCATGTGATTTTCTAAATAATACTAATAGTAGTACTAAAAACCCCCTTATTTGCCACAAGACAAGTTACTGGCCTGAAGAATGTCTTTCAACAGTGAAATCCTCTGAAGGCTAACAAAAATGTTTGGGGTTGGTTTTTTTTA
>WBNO01021972.1:7276-34266 GCA_013400575.1 Peucedramus taeniatus
TCTGAATCCATTTTCAGATAAGCAGTTGGTCACAACTATGTGAAAAGTGCTTGCAATAGTTGTGTGTCATTGTGTTCTTAAATTTAACTGCACTGAGATCTGCAGATAGGTCTGATAAGGTTACAGCTGAGCCAGGATAATTATATTGTTTTATAGGACTATTCAAGTGTTACATTGCTGTAAAGGAAAACACTTTTTTTTCTGTATTCAGAGATAACTGTAACCAAACCACCAAAAGAAATGGACTTTTTACAGTACTTTAGATACTGAGTTAGAGCTGTTAATTACAAGCTATATCTTTGCATGAAGTGCTCCAAGTACATAACTTTAATTCTTTCTCCTGATTTTTAGCCTTCTTTCACAATAGAGATATGGAAAATTACAGCTCATCACTTTTGAGATGAGAAATGAAAAACCAAGAGGAATTGGCAAGTTAAGACATGGCATAAGTGATCTTTTGATGATGTTGGGGAAACATTAAAAGCACTGTTCTCTATCCTAGGGTCACACAGAGCGTGCTGCGTACAAGACTTTCCAGCTTTGCTTGTGGGCATAGGAAATTAAAAACATAAAAATAAAACCTGGACTTTCAAAGGAAGCAAAGGATGATGTTGCCTACTTCTCACTGTGTCAGTACTGTTGCCTGTGGACAAATATGATTGGGACCACAGTTTTCAGATATAGCTCAAACTAATACTGTTCCATCTAGTACATTTTGGGTTACAGCTCTATCTCTAACCTCATTGAGGGGAGGATAAATGTGGAATATAAGAATAGTCTTTCCTACTGTATCATCATTTTTTTTCAGCATTTATGCTACAAAATGACTGTTTCACACTGAATTGAGGCAATATTTACAGCAATTCAGTACTGCAGTAAGGGTATCTCGCATAATAATATAAAAAAATGAAGTATTTATTATGATGGGCAGAGCTTTGTATGCCTTTGAGAAGCACCCCTGCAAATACTAAGAGTACCTTTAGGGGTAACTCATGATTTTGAAGACAAGTAAATGGAAAACTAAGAATTTCCCAGTGAAACAGTAGCTTGAAATCTGATCATTTTGACGCAGATATGTTCTATAGCATCTCACAGGACTAACAGTCCAGGCTTGTGTCTCTGATTCTCCTTTCTGATCTGGAGATCTGAGATGAACATATCCTTTATTAAACCATGCTCTCCATACTTGCTGAACCACTGTGACATTGTGATCTGTAGTCAGCTGAAGGAGGAAGAAACAAAGTACAGCTGCCATTAACATCAAGATGATATTTCAGAATCCTTTCTTTTCCACTCCAAATTGTTATCAGAAAGCTGATAGTTATGTGTGTGTGACTTTATTTCTGCATATCAAGGCAAGGTGTCACTAAACAGGTGTTTTTCACTCTCCAGGAGTAAACAGAGCACCCCTACAAAAACAGTTTTAACAGGGCTGTTTGAACAATGTGTTTAAACAATTCTGTATGCAATTCAGTTTACGTTTTGTCACCTTCTTAGGTTTTTATTTATCCAAACTACTAGATAAAGCTAAAGTAGTAAACAATCTATTTATTTCAGTTCTATTTACAGCATCCATATCCATATGGGACAACTTACCAGAAGTGTGACTAGGTACAAAAAGTCATTATTTGCTGGAACAGAGCCCAGCCATTAGGGAGTCATTTTTAACACTGGCCAAAAACTAATGAACTGCATTTTAAAATGTCCTTTTTCAAATGCAGTAACTGGCACCATTCCCAATGCAGACATTAGGAAAAGAAAATATTAAAAAATGTGTGTACAACACATCATCCATAAAGACACACATATTTTTATATTAATAAATGTGCATTAATGTGTTAAAACTATTTGTACATTTACTTAAAAAATAAGATGTGGTAAAGATTTTAATAACATTTTCTGGTATGTAGTGCTGCTTTATAGGAAGCAGAAGCAGCCCTTGTGGACTGCTCCCATCAGGTGAAGTCTGGGGTGCCTTGAATAGGTGATAGGTGTATTGTACTTCCTCTTATGTCAGCTAAATAAGCTTGCTTTAGCATCAAGAACGAACTGTTTTGTGCTCTGGAAGGATATGGATAACTACTATAGCAAATTTTAAATTTTTGAGTTGTTTATTTTTTCCAACAAAAGGTTCATCTCCTGAAAATCATCAAGCAGCAAAAGTGACTGACCCCAACTCCCCTGATGTTTCAGTAGTTTGCTTTTTTTTTTGAGATTTCTTCCTCATTCTAGATTCATTAACTAAGTGGAAATGATGATGCAAATGTGTCTGCTTTTTCTTCAGTCATCAATGATCAGAGCAAGTAACCACAACATGGGACAAAGGGGCTCATGGTGTATTCTGCTAGTGCACAGGTCTGAGGCACTTCCTCAGTCACAAGGTCTGTCTGCAGCAAGATAAAACTTAAGAACAGATCTATTCCATGTTTTTATTCCATACAAATGCTATATAAAAACTTTCAAAGGGAGCTGGTCTCCTCCTAGGGGCAGATAGAAACCCAGATTTCAGAAGAAAAAGCGTTGCTGCTGCCCTGAACTGCTTGCTTTAGTGTGCTTTGAAAAAGATATATTGGATGTCAAGCACCCTAGACACTGAGCATCCATTTAGTGGGCTGGGAATAGTGGATTATGCTGTGGCATACCTGCACTATGTGTCAGAGGAAGACACTCTTGTGTATCACTCAGTCAGTAAGATCTGTCTCCCAGGGATCCGAGTGCAAGGGCACTATCTTTCAGCTCTTACAAATGGGAGAGAGGGAAGAAGATTGCAGGTGATCACATCTTTCATTCATGTTATAGATTAAGTGCCACCAGTCAAATGCCTTGCAGACTGCCTTCTCAAGCGGGGTTCAACAGCCACTTTCTTATTTGCTGGCTCTTATATATTATTTCAGCTCTAAGCAGATATATAAGGATGCTGATTCCATTTAGTACCTCATTTGTAACAGGGGAGAAAGCCAAAAGAAAGGCAGGAAGATTTTCTGCATCACTCCTGGATGGATACTCTGGGTAATGAATTAAAAGCACAGAATTAAAAGCACAGAAAGACAGTCTATAAGACAACAGAAAGAAAATTGTTGAAGTTGGTGAGACATGGTTTTGCCTTTTCAATGAACAGGTATGACTAGACCTCTTCTGCCTCCTTATGAAGGCAAAATAATCTTTCCTACTGTGACAGCTCCTGGGAGAAGTCTCTTTCCCTTTCTAAAGGAGGGATGCTGCAATAACTGTTCTAACTGAGTGAATCAATTGCCCTTTTTGCTTCAAAACCTGCTCATCATCTGACTACGTGAAAGGGTCAGATGTACAAATCTCCTGTCACACTGGGTAATAAAACAGAGGTACCACGTGGCTGTTTTGTTTCCCTGTACTGTCTTTCAAACTAGGTAGTAAATCCTGTGTTAAAAAATGAGTTGCAATTAATAATAAATGCTATCAGAGAAAGACGGAGTTAAGGGAGAGAGAGCAGAGGAATTTTTAAGCTAGTCTAGAAAATAACTTAATCACACAGTAAAACATTTGTCTAATACACCTTTATTTTTACTTTGCTGCAAGCAGGACGGAATGGCCTGCAAGGAAATTACCTGCAAGGCTGAGACCACCCTAGAAAAGGCTTTATAGTGCCACAGGATTCACATTTTAATGACAGGAGCTACTACTTTGTATCAGCTTCCAGAACAAAAGAAGGAGGGTATTTATACCAAGGAATATTCCTTCTAGCTGAGTAGCTGAGGATTTTTGACAGTATTAAGAACAGTGTATAAAGTTGTATCATTAATTCTTTTGCTCACACAGGTTTCAAATCTAACTTTCTCCTATGGGCTGCCCTGGAAAATCCCTGAAGGACATTGAGATTTTAATTTATATTAGTTACTATATCTTAACAGTCACTGTGCAAATCCTGAATCCCTAAAATATACGAATTAATTCAGTTCACTTACTACATACTGATATCCACACCGAGAGTTAAACAAAATTAGATAGTGAGCAGCAGACTGACTTAAATTGCAGCAGGTTCCAAGAAAAGGCATGTATTCCAAGAAGTCCTTCAGCTTCTGCTAAATAGGTGCATTAGCTCTCTCAATAAATATTTCTGTGTGTTTAACAATTTTATCCTGTGATTTTTAAGTACCACAAAGTCTCATTCCAATTTTCCTGAATGTCATTTTCTCATCAAGCTACTTAGTACCAGCACAGAAGGAAATGTGCTATTAGGCATTACTGGATTACTGATGAGTTTTTATTGTTGGGATTAGCCCTTTTTCACTTAATCTTATAGCTGCAAAGATGAATGCAGCCTGTATCCTACAACACAAAGCTTACTCAGCAACTCTTAAAGAAATCTGACTTCCTGGGGATGGAATAAGGTTTATGCAATAGAAGTCAGAGCAATTATGAGCATTAAAAATCTAGCATACAGAACAGTTTCTTCAAATCTCTTGGTTTCTGGCACCTTTTTTACTGCAAGTTACAAATCAAACACTGTAGGAACCTAAGTCTGTGCAAAGATGTTTTTCCTTATTCTTGAGAAGTCAGGGTTGAAGAAGAGGAACTGATATAGCTGAAAGCCCTCTGAATATTATCTTTTAGTATTCCCTTCCACCCCTCCATCTCTTTTAGATCTTAGACATGGAAGGCTTCTCTCAAATGCAATGTTCACTCCTACGTTAGAGGTTAAGATTTTCTGTTAGATGATCTATACTGGCTTCCACTTCAAAGTTCTACAGACAGAAGACTATGAGAATCTTTTAAACTTTTGACAGATTTTTTTCAAGATCCAACAGTATAAAACCCTGAGCAAATGGTCTGATCTCATAGCTGACCCTGCTAGAAACAGGAGGTTGGATTAGAGAACCCCCAATGCTCTTTTCAACCTGAAGTATCCTATAATCCTATAACTAATTTAGTATCGTAATTTTTATTATCTTTCTTGCAGTCTGATTACTAAACTTTGTAAGTTGTGCTTCTATGAGTCTTCATGTTGTCCTTGTCTCCTCAGAAATTTGGAGTAAGGGAACAGTATTAATTGCCATGTTTAAGAAAATGTCTTCTGTAAATACTTTTGGTACCAGCTGGACTTCCTGGAGACTCTGTTCTGCAGAATTTGTCATGGAGGAACAGGTCCATCTGTGATTTTAAGCATTCTCTTCCTAGACTTCAGATGCTCCCAGGAGGAGAAAAAAAAGCTAGCTGAGGCCTGCAAAATTTCTCTTATAGCAATCTGGAATTATAGGAGAATCATGTCCCAGTGGTATAGGCCCATCTATGTGAAGCCTTTTCTCATTTCTTTTGATTAAAGCTTCAAATCAATTTCTTGGTTTGTGGGTTGGTTTGTCTCTCAGCAATTGAGTGAAATGTGTTCTTCAGCCTCTCATTAGGCCACAGTCTTCACAAAATTGCGAGAGCCCAGCTGCTACAAGATCAGCTGTGACTGAACAGGAGGAAGTGATATAGGATGATGTGGAATAGTGTCTATTGCCTGAAGCCACCAGCTATTACCCAACTCTCCTTGTGCCCTGATACTGCAGTGGTTCTATTAGGAAGAAAAAAAAAAAGAAAAGATTGGCTTAAGTGTGATATCCAACCTTCTTTTCATCATCCAGTTTGCCAGTTTAGCAAGGCCACTCTCGCAGCTGGATACCATGAGCTGCTTTTGAGTCAGAGCATGGCAGGCTGCTTGTGTGTTCTCCTCAAAAATAGTCTAAAGCAGTTGCTCATAAGCCTCAGTCCATACAACTACAATTAGTCGTTTGGAAAAATTAAAAAAAAGCCTCCTCAACCACATCTTATTATTGAGTTTGACTGTGGCCATCAAGGGACCCAGTGGTGACCAAGGCAGTGCTGCCCAGCTCCTCTAAAGCTGCTGGAGCTGCTGTCCTGCTTCCTTCTGGTGTCACCGCCTTTGGCACTGGCCAGACACGTTTGTGTGCCTGTGCTTGTGCCACCAGTGAAAGAATTGTTACTTTGCTGTGTTTTTCACCTGGCTCTATGAGCTTTGTGGTCCACACTGCAGCTCTAGGGATGGTTGTGGATGCAGGTGAGCACAGAGCTTCACCTGCCCCTGGTATTTCTCCTTGTCAGAGTTTTGATTTTCTTTCATATCTCAGCCACTTCATAATGGATGGGCTCGTGCAGGGAAATATTTGTGGCAACCCCATCTTCCCATCTTACCCTGAACCTTTTCCTATTGCTGGATTACCCATTAGCAACATCCAAATAGATGAACAGCCTCTCCTAATTGTTTTGTTGCTGGCACAGCACAAGACAGCTCCTGATACAAACATTGTAATAGTCATTAGTTGCATGTTCCTCATTTTTCTCATTTACTGATTAGACAGAGTGGCAGAAGTTCTGCAAAAACAAAGTGTATGTTTTTGTTGATGGTTTTAAAAGCAGAAAACAGTATTGGGCTTAATTTTTTCCTGCTTGATCTGGTCTTGCTTTTGTAAAATGCAGATTATGATACCCTTTCATATGCCAAGGAAGTTGTGGAGGCAAATTTACGGCATACCTCCTTGATCAACATCCAGTACAAGTAAGTAGATTGTTTGCAGTAAATATTATATACTAAATGACAGGTATGAAAGGAAGGAGTGAATAATTATGCAAATATTTATTATCAAGTACGTAATTTTTTTAAGGGGGGGAAAAAGATGCGTGCATAGAATTGAAGTTTGTATCAAACTACAGATGCACAAAGGGGCCAAGTAAAGGCTTATTAAGAGAATTTAATTCTTACACTTAATAAGTTTTTATGCTTGATTTTGCAAAATTGAGGTGCTTTAGGCTTCTATGGAGGAATTTGGTAGAAAAAATAACCATAAATTAGATTGCTCACTGATGAATGTCAGAAAGGAACTACTGTCTTTAAAAATAGCACTAGTAAATAATACACTTTGCTATTTTTGGGGTTTATGAAGCGTTAATGAGATTTGTAGGAGCAATTGTTATTTTAAAAAAAATCACAGCAATTTATTGTTGCTAATTACTCTCTTGGCACTGCATGTATTTAAGATTAATTGGAATGTCTGTACTCAGTAATGAGGTCCCATGTAGTTTACAGTGACTGACAACATCTTCCTTTATCTGGAAAATTGCCACACTGGAAAATTTGTAAACAGGGCAGTAGCTCTTGGCAATCAAATTTTCAAAGTCTTACTTGATATAGTAGCCACTGAGTTATGGTAAAAAGATCAGACAGTTCCAGCAGTTGATAATGACAATTAGAAAAAGTCCAAAGGAATTGTCATGAAGGTATAACTTGTACTCAGAGAAACAGATGTTTGACTCCTATGTAATCCAACTTAATATTCAAAAAGAGACTGATTTCTCAGGATTATACAACATTATTAATTAAAACAGCAGCATTTCTCAGAGGTTTATTTTTATCACTATTTTGCTACTGTAGATTTAGTCATCGAAGGATGGATACAGGAAAAGCAATCCTTTCATCTCCATCTTAAAAAAATTGTGAATTAATAATAGTAGGTGTCAGTGACAGAGAGGTTTGTGTTGTAGTGTGCTACTAGAATTTTTATGAAATGCTTTTTTTCTGCGTACATGTATGTGCATATTTGTGCATATGATTATTTCTTCAGAAATTTCTTGCCTATTTCTGCAATTCACTTAAAAATGGGAACATTGTGCCATTCTTTCTTGGCATTTATCAGATGGGACTGATAAATAATCACTTACTACAGTCTTTTTTGTTTAAAAAAAAAAAAAGGGAAATGACTGCTGGTGGTAGAATTCATTATTATTTGAATTAAAAATCTGGACTTCTCAGCCACAGCCTCTTTTCTGATGTTGGACACACAAAATAATCCAACCACCCAAAAAATACCAACCCAGACCTTGTAACCTTGTTACTTCAGCATTGCAAAACTGAAGCCACACTTAGAAGCTGCCAAAAAAAAAAAAAAAGGTTTTCTGTGAGCTAAAAATCTCCTTACAGAAATCATCAGTTAACAAGGAAGTCTTTTGCAAAAGGTAAATGGATGCAAATTTTATGTTGTGTTTGGAAAATTCAGACATCAACTGTTTATTTTGGTTGCCTCCCATTTCCATATATTATGCAGTCAGTCTGATTGTCCAATCAGTCAGAATTGTCTTGAGTATTTCTTAGATGAGCTCTTGAACTAAACCAGCAAAGTTGTAACATCAATGACCAACAGATATAGTAGTTTATTATCTGCATACTATAGTAGTTTATTATCTTTTTTTATTGTTTCAGTGTTCAATTTTATAATTTCTCATTGGCTCACCTCTCTGCTTAACTGCTGATTAGAACTGTTAGGACAGAAGTTACTGCAAAATTAGCAGATATGCTATGAGCAGTACTTGCTTGGAGCACTGTGTATCCAAGCATTATTGTTGATGGTTGAATTTAATTTGGAATTGCATTTTAAATGGAAAAAGCATGGATATTTACACTGGTGTTTAATGGGACTGAATTAATCTCAGAGCACAATTCTATTCTATTGATTTTTTCAGGGGATGGGGAAGAGACGACTTCCTGACTGTTCTGGTGATTAGTTACGCCTCTCCTCAGCATTTCAAAGCTGAACTGTGTGTAAGGCAATGTTTGCTGCTACACATTAGTTACCAGAGGTTCTGCCCAAAAGAGATAACAGCATGCAGGCTCCTTTCAGCTGCCTAATACCCCAGTGTGAGTCAGGGCTGTGGATGAAACACTGCTTCTCATTTCCAGGGCAACTCTGGGGAAATTCGCACTTCAGGGGTTGATACAAGAGCAGTCATTCCTTTCCCCAAAGCCTGGCTTTGCCCAAAGGATGTAAAAAAGAGCAAAACTCCTCACATGCTTGTTTATAGCCCTGTGCATCTGGGCAAGGGCTAGGGAAAGTCTCTCTCTTGATTAACAGCGCTGTTTATTATGCACCAAATGCTTCTTTTCTCTCCTTGCTCGCAGTGCTCCGACCTCGTTCAGGGAGCTCAGGAAGAGTGAAAGCAGAGGTGCTGTGTGACTTTGTGCACAGTGGCTGAGTGTGCTCCGTGCTTTTGCTTGCTGGCAATTCCCCTTGCAGGCAGCCAGAGGAACCAGGGAAAGGGATGGTGTCCAACTAGGTCAATCTTGTCACCCATTTTGACACTGTGTAATCTTTGTTACCCAAATCAGTACATTTCTGTAGGTAATAGCTTTTATCTGAGTCATTTGTGAGATAATTCTTGAGTGGCTGTGCTATGTGAAATGACTGTATATGTATTCTTTAATTGAAGTGTGGTAATGCTGCTGTCATTCTGTGTTGTGAAAGACCCAAGGATTTTTAAAGACTAATTATTTGTTTAGATATTTTTTGATATCTTTCAAAAGAATTGAGTCCATTACTATCTCGAATTATTGGTAAGGTCAAGTACTGCTAACCTAGACAATCAAAAGTAATGAATCAAGCCCAGAAAAATAATGAGATTTCTAAATAAGATATTAATTCTATTCATTTGCCTTTAGATTTATCATCTCTAGATTTCCTCTATAATAATGTCTATAATAACAAAGAATAAATCCTTGCATTTTGAGCAAGGTGGAGTTCTTAAGAATTTTTCTGCTGCAATGGTAGCAGAGCACTTTAATAGAATAAATATAATAATATATATAATATGTTAATAATATATTAAACATTTCAGCTACTGATAAAGTAATGGCAAGAGGTTACACAGGGGGCTAAAATAAGCAGACTTACTGAAAAGAAAATAGAATGGAGTTTCAAGAAGAAGGTACCTTATGACTGCTGAATCACAAGGAATATGTGAGGTTAGTCAGAGAATGTCTCATTTTGCCTCAACAGTACAGTCCTGTCCACATGGGACACTGACAGAAACAGATATCAAGGAATTGCATGGATCAGCCATCGTACACTTTTACCCCACAGACAGCTCCAAGGCTCCAATGATCTCTAATGCAGCACTGACATTAAAGGTTTACAAACATTCCTGTTGTCCTCAGTGTCTGGGTGAAGTCATCCAGGTCCAGAAGCCTTCTCTGAAAGTGCCAGAGTCTAGTAGGAGAGCTGCCTGCTGAGCCCTTCCAGCACAGAAGGTGTTCCCAGGTGAGCAGATAAACAGTGCCAACAGATCTATTGAAGCTGCAATAAGAAAAGATTCAGGTTGGTAGTAATGACATAATGGGATCCTTAACTTAGGTGTGCATGCTTCTACTGGGAGGCATTAGAGACACCATTGGCAAGCTGCACTTCATCCTTAAATTTTAAAATTTCTTGTCAATGGCTTGATTTGAGTATTACCTCAAAGAAATAACCAGCTTTAAACTCAGACGAAAATTAAAGCAAAAGTAGTAAAATCTCTTAAGGGGAGCTAACAATGTAGCACAGCCTTTGTCCTCCATCCTCTGAGGTTTATAAAGATTACCTCCTAGTGTATTTCTAGTAATAGAATTTTTTAAAAAAATGTTTTTCACACAAGAAATCTCTGATTTTCAGGTCCAAGCTTGTGTCTGTCATTCATGGTTTATTAATCTTTAATTGTTATTGCCTTCTTCCCCAGTCTCTAATCTCTTGATTAAAATTTTGTCTACTTCTTTATTTGCAGCTGAATTGGTACATTGTATTTTTTTACATTCAAAATTATCAAAACTAGAGGAGTTGAGGGTTTGAGTTAGTTTTGCAAAATACTGAAAGGCATGACTGGTTTGGGCTCTTGAATGATCTTAATCTCTTATTAGTTTCTTTAAAAGTTTTTATCTGACTATTTTCCCTCAGTAGGCTGTCAGCTTCATTAGTACCCATCACCCAAAAAATCAAGTGGAGACAGGTCACTGCAAAATAATGAGATTTTCTTTTTATTTTGCTCAAGTACTCCTACTTTTCCCAGGTTATTTTAGTCTTTCCTTCAATTAAAACCTCTTTTTATACATAGTGATTTTGAAAGCTGAAAAGTAAAATTATTAATGTTATTTTAAAAAGATGCAGATTTGGGCATTTATGTAAAATGATGATGTTTCACCTGTTGCTGCCTCCTTGGGGGTTCCCAGTCTATGGAAGATAATTTGAATCATGGGGAACTCAATAGCTGAAGGCGTTGGAGAAGAAAGTAATGTCACCCTTTCAGGCATTTCTTTTGAGAACTTCAAAGTGAGTAAATGAGTGAAAGATGTGTTCATTACCATTATCATCTTAAAGAGAAAAAATTACTGGGTTTATAGGCCATAGGGGGAGATAAAGCTGTGTTTGTAATTCCAGTAATGTGTGGTTGTTCAGTTGCTTGTTGTCTTGATGTTACCTTATATATCCTCAGCCTTGCAAGAGTATTCTCTTTGCAAGAGCATTCTGGTACTTTCAGATAGATGTAAGATTACCTGACTGACTGCTGTAAATCTTTTTGACCAATACAAGACAGCACATCCCAGAGTTGCATTTATGAGAAACAGTGGATGCCTTAATAATGTGAAGATTTTTAGTCCCATAAATGGATGCTGTATTGCTGTTCCATGAATGTCTTGTGAAAAACAAAAGGATTCTTATTGCTTTGCTTTGACTTAAACCAAATAAAAGAATCAAAGCAGGAATCCCCAAATGATCATTTGCTTCTTAAAGCAATCATCCAATAAAAGACTCATTGTATGCTTTTTTTCTTCCAACATTTGAAATAAAATAAGTAGCTTGGCAACAATTGTGCTTGTTACACTTCTAAAAAAGATTTCACACCAACTGCATGTCTTGTGCTTATATGAAAAGCACCTTATGCTTTTCATATAAGAAGAATCACAGAATGGTTAGGGCTGGAAGGGACCTGAGGCATCATCTAGTTCCAAACCCTCCTGCCATAGGGAGGGATGCCATTCACGAGATCTGGTTGTTCAGGGCCCCATCCAGCCTGACCTTGAACACTTCCAGGAATGTGGCTTCCACAACTTCTCTGGGCAACCTGTTGCAGTGCCTCACCACCCTCATGGTAAAATTTTTCCTTATAGCTAATACAGATCTACCCTCTTTCAGTTTAAAACCACTACCCTCTGTCCTAACACAATAAGAACTGCTAAAATGTCTGTCCCCATCTTTCTTACAAGTCCCCTTAAAGTACTGAAAGGTTGCAATGAAGTCTCCCCTGAACCTTCCATATAGACCATCTTTCAGCCAAACTTACATGCCTATCTGACTTCTGAGTTACTGTTAATTCCAGGACATTCTTGAATTCCTTGATGAATGATCTCAGCAATGAAATGTGCCAAATACAGAGCAAGCAAATAAAATGAAGTGTTTTGCCTGAGCAGCATCTATGCCGAAGTAATGGTCCCTAACCTTTGCTGGCAAATAACCAGTAAGGCCAGTGATGCACTGCAGTAAGAATCATCTCTTGCTCTTCCTGTGGGATTCAGTTTTCTTTGTTTTAATCTTCTTGCTCATGAAGTACACCAGAGGGGTTCCTGGGCTACATGCTTTTTAGCTGAGGACCTATCACCAAATGGCTTATGTGGTTATACTGTAAAGATTATACTGGTCACTGATGCCATAAGCAAATATTTCCACCCTAGATCAGGACAGTCCTTTCTCTGAGGATGCCTAATACTGCTTTTCTGTGTCTACATTTGCAAATGAACATGCCTTGTGATCATTGCCAGTTGAGCCATACCTCTTGCTGAGGCAAGTTGTTGGCAGCAGTCATTTTCTTTTCTGAGGTGAGCTCCTACTCCTCCTGTCATTTACAATTTTATATATGAGAGCACAGACAGTGTAGCCTCAAGGTCATTGAATTCTATCAAGTATATTGTTTGACTGTGTGTGCTCTGGCAGAATTGGTAATTATCACATGCTATTGTTCCATAGTAAGGGGCTGTAGAGTCATGAAGTACAGCTGAGCACAGCCAGTTTACATTAAAACTAGGTTTGAGCAATTAAAATTTGCCCACTCTTTCCTCCCTTGTTGAAAACATGCTGTAGGAGTGCTACTGAAGTGTATTAAACCAATGCATTAAAATAACTCAAGTATTTCCATTCTAGAATAATTTTACTGTTCACAGACACCATGTAATTTTTATGTAAACTACCTTTTACAAGACAAGCTATTCATCAATCAGCATAGAGGTGGTGCATTAGCTACATTCCCTAACAAGAACAGGATTTTTTTTATTTTTTTTTTTAACTTTAAAGCTGAAAATTAAGTTATAAAACCTATTTCTGTTGCTAATTTATGATGTTTTCTAAGAAGAATCTAGGATTCTATGAATCTTTTTAGCCTGGAATAAGTAACTCTTGCATTAAAAAATAATGGCTTGGGCAAAAGTAGTGGCAAGTGATAGAAATTCAGATGTACATTAGAGTATTCTAAAGGAATGCCAGAAGTCCATAAATTATGTAACAAGAAGCTATAATAATTGGTAAAACCTTTAAGGACAGAAAGGAGACAATGAGTTTAGTTCTATGTTTTTGTTCTCAAGCCTGGCTTGGCCTTTCAGACACACCATATAAACCTCTATGCAAAGCATTTTGCATGTGACTATTTACTTTTCTGGTAAATAATGTCACCTTGTAAATGCTCCAGCATTTGTACACCATTCCCATGGCATCTGGGTTAGTGCATGACAGGCACTGTATTTGGGCTTGTGTATACATGTTTGTGTGTATATACTGATAGATAGCCATGTGCATCTATCTGTACATATATATGTACATTTACCAGTATAGAGATGTATATAAATGTATCGTAAAATCTGGGAACATAAAAAAATTTAAAAAGGGGATACTATCTCCCTTAACACATTGTGTTATATGTGAGATACCTCACATTGTTCAGAAAAGCTATTGTATAGCCTTTGTACCTATAACCTCTGTGAATGTTTTTTGCTGAAATGGAGGTGATAATCAATGGACTTTCTGGAAGAAAGGGTGGCAGTCTTGCTTGTGGTAATGGCAATTATATGAAAAAAATGTTTTAAATTGTTTATCCAAGCAACATATTTTTTTCAATATTTCTCCAGTTACTCTTAATTTAAATCTGCTGCAGAACTGAAGATCAAAAAATTGAAGTAATTTGGAAAACATCATAGTCAGATGTTATTCAGTAGCAGAAAGTAAAACTGCAGGGTAACAACTGTCCATGAATGTAGAGAGTGACATTTCTCCTCAGTAGCACATGGAGCATATCTTGTAATGGTTTAAACAAACAGTGCCACTAATAGAAAAACAACTTGATGCTGGAAAAATATCAAGACCAAGTATTTTAAGAACATTAACAAACAAAACACATTATAGTAATAAGCATTGATGAAAACAGAATTAAAATTATGTATACATTCTCATAATTCGTTTCTCAGAATAAAGCAGTTTAATTAGGTTCTAATATAAGAACTACTAGTATAAATATAACTAAAATAATTAAATCCAATATAGTTAATCCTGGAGATAAAGCATAGTCTCTGAAGACCTCACTTTTGAATACATTAGCTTGTCTTATGTTTTTCACCAGCATGGGGGAGACTTAGGAAGTGAATTTTTAATAGAGTTGTGTTGCTATAGAGAAGCAGTGGAAGGGTGCTCAGGGCTGTGCAACTCTGGCACAGAGCAGGGATCACTGAGCAGTGGCTCCAGCTGGAAGAGTTTTGCTGTAAAGGCAGCTTTAGGTTTCGAGGTGGGATGCTGCTGACCCCCACTTCTCAGGGCTCCTACACCACCACAGCAAATGAAAACACTTCAAATGTACATTCCCTGTGCTCTGAGACTTCTGGAAAGGGAAGTCAGGGGCTCAATTACTGGCTGACATAGTAGGTTCCAGAGGCTCCTGTTTGTATGGATTTCTTAGGTGGATGTGGCTGGTGAAAGGCACTGGAGAAAGGACAAGCATTTGGAGTTGAATGTGCAAAGTTGCTCTCATTCCTTGTTTAAACAGAAAATATCTTTCTTTGGGGATTTCTACATTGGAAATGCTGTGGCTGTCAATAGCCTGACTTTTCCTCGTCCTCCTCTGCTCTCCTTTGTTGATGGTAGCACTTTGTGTAAATCCACAGCAGTAACTCAGTCTCTGAGAGGATGCTGAGGGTGGTGGTGCTGTTCTGAGCGAGTCACCAGGTTATGTTCTAGAAGGCTTAGGACACTTTGGGAGAGAGAACTTCCAGATCTGGTCACCCCACGGACCCAATACGCCTAGTTTGTCTGAGGGCTGCTCTTCCAGAGATCCAGCAAGGTGCTCCTGTCCCTGGATACTGTTGAAAAGCTAAAGAACTTGCACACACACGTGGCAGTCCCAAAACAGACCCCAGCAAGATGAGGGAGATGCAGGCAGTGACCACAGCAGAGGTATATGAAAGGGAAAAATGTGCCTTCTCTGCGTTGTTTCGTGTGTTCTTCTTTCCTTTTTTTTTAATGAATTGTCATCTCCTCTCTCCCATATTTCAAGTTTAAGTTATTATTGATGAAGAAAGCAAGTAATCCTTTTGGATACTCACCAATGTTTGTAATCACTTGATGCCAGAATTTTAATGTGTCAGGTTGGCAGAATATGCATATTTAAATATTGGATTCTGTGTGTGTGTCTGCAACATATTGGTTTTTTCTCTGTGTGTGCATGTGTATGTGTTTGTTCATCACTTATGGAAGAATATTTAAAAATAAAGATTTCTGTGTCTCAGCTACTCATATGGAATTGGAACAAGACTTTACTTTTAAAGTAACAATCTTTACTCTCCATGGAAAGAAGAGACCTCTATTAGAAGAGTCGGGTCTCAGTCTCTTCTTATTGTCTTAATTGAACCTTTGAATTGCAGTCAGTAAAAGCTCACAGCAAATACAGTATCCAATCAGATGTATATTTTTAAATTAATCTACATTTGAATACCTTCCCTGATTTCCCACCAGCACCTGCAAAGGAAAAAAAAAAAGGGGGAAAAAAAAAAGACAAATGTTTGAAAAGAAAAGGAATACATTTGCAAGTTTAATTTCCCTAGGGAGAAGTGAGCTTTTCAGAGCAACTTTGATATGTTTCTTTCTTCTTTGTATAACCTGTAGTTTAATTTTGGTTCTCATTTTTGCATTGACATTTGCATGATAAAAGAGGTTCCACTTTTCTTTCAAAGATTGTTCCAGAAAGTCAAAATTATTCATAGGAGAAAACCATTAATAAAATGAAAATTTAAAAAGTGTCTCCTTTTTCAGTAATTTGTATATACAATCCACCATGATTGCCAGTGCTTTCCCTGGTCTGATCAGACAGCTATCAGATGTCAGATGTCAGATATCAGATCAGATGTCTGATCATCCCTGGAGGTGTTCAAGGCCAGGCTGGATGGGGCTCTGAGCAACCTGGTCGAGTGGGGAACCTCCCTGCCCCTGGCAGGTGAGTTGGAAATAGATGATCTATAAAGTCCCTTCCAACCCAAGCCTTTCTGTGATTCTTTGATTCTAAAACCATGTTTTTCAGATGGTTGCATGATATATTGTTGTTGCATGATTTGGAGCAGAGGAGATGCTGTTTTCGTAGTGATTCTGTGAGTATTCAATTTTAGTAGAAGGAGGCATCCCAAAGATTAAAGTTTTTGATCTTCAAGGCTGAAGATATTTTCAGCATATTTCCTCAGACCCAAGAAGATGTTTGGGCTGCTCAGCATCCCTTCTAAACTCTTCCTTCATGCCATCCACCCTGCAGCTGAGTTGATTGTGAAACTGGGAGTGAGAGGAAATAGAAAATCCTTGGAGCAGAGGAGAAGATTTCTGTGATCTGTATTTATTAGAGCCAGAGGCCTGTGGTTAATTTGCTGCTCAGGCATGTTTTGCACAAGGATTTCCTAGCTTGTTCTGACCACTGAGAAAACAAAAGCAGCACGACCTAGTAACTTGTATGCATCTCTATATCTATGCATCTGTACCTGATATGAGGTGTTTGCTTATCACACAGGATCTGTGTTCTGCTTCTCTGTGGTTTATCTGCCATGTAGAGATATGTGGAGCTTAGTCTGGTAACACATTTTTGTCTTTTCATGTGATGTCTGCCCCTGCTGGGTTTCTCAGCCCAATTAAAGGCAATAGGAGAATTGTAAAGCAACGCAGAAAGCTGCAAAACAAAAACCCATTTTATGTTATACCTCAGGAAGCAGGATCACAAAGAAATTTCTATCTGTCTAGAGCTAGAAATCTAACATTCACTAACTAAAATTTATTTCTATGCTATACATACTACATTCAAAAACAAATGTAGAGTTCAGGTGCATAGATGTATATGTACATACATATGTGTCTTCTGCCTCCGATTATCACCTGCACACCCTTGCTGTGTTTGGAGTAGCTCCAGCTTGCAAGTGACCTTTTGAAGGGGATGGCATATATGAGGCTATTCACAAGCCCAGCTTCATCTGAACTGCTGGCCCATTGTGTCCTTTGCCTGCAGCATTCAGTCTTATCCAGCTTTATTCAGCCTTGCTCAGCCCCATACTGGGTCCTAGCTGCCAACTTCTATCCTAATTATCAACTAAAAGATTGTGTCAACCTCTATCATATGCTGATTAGCATCCTCACCTGCAGTAATACAAATTTTATGAAGGATAATTCTTTGTGGGTTATGTGTTATTGTGCTGCAAGGAGTCTGAATCCTATCTGCTTAGCCTCTTATGTGGTATGAAAAACACACAGTAAATGTGTTGAGAGAGAGGGAGAGGAAGATATATTTAGTGAAAAATGCGAAAGTAATTCCTGCAAATGTGGAGCCATCTGATATCCTTCTTGGTCAAACTCATACTCAAGTTTTGGTCTTTCACTTTAGAGTTTTTTGTCTTTTCTTCTGAGTTTAAACTTCTAAGCTGTTTCTCACTTTAAACATTTTAAATGCACATCATATTTAGCTGTGGGAGGGCTTCAAACATCCTAAGAGAGATCTTGGTCAGGGGCTGAGAGTAAAGGGCAGGTAGGTTCAAAGTGACATGAGATATCTAATGGTAGTTCTGTAATTTTTAAAATTTATTTTGTTGCCATTACTAATTGAGTATGACTGTCATTTGCAAGGATTTTGTTTCTATTCTGTATTTAACTGTATTCCATGAAATCCTTTCCCCACGTTCTGTGTGTGGACATTCATTAGCACTGGCTGTCCAAATATCCTGATATTTCAACCACACAAGTGAAGATCTTGTCCTTAGTGGGGAATGCTGCAGTAAAATCCCATTCTTCAAAGAACATTGTTTTCTCTGGAAATCCTTTGGTTGATTGTTTTGCTGAAAAGCAGAAACAATTAGTGAGCTTTCTTGGTCATTAAGAAAGAAAAAAAGGGGGGTGGCTTGTTTTTATATAGAGGTATCCTTAAATTTTAAATTTTAGAAAGCAGTCTGTGTTATCTCAGACACCTGTGTGCAAAAGCAGGTGAACCTGCTCTTGCAGGAAAAGGTTTGATGCAGACAAAACATTGCCTGTAGGGATTCAGTCTGGGTGATATGAATCATGTGAAAGTTGTTCCCAAACACCCTTACAGCCTCTTCAAAAAAGGAAAATATACTTGGTATTTGTCAGCAGCTAAGACTGAGGAGAGCTCATGGACACTGCAGGAATGCACAGCTCACTGCTCTGGGGCACCAGGTTCCCCCTTTGGATCAAGTCCTAAACACAACTCAGAGAGAAAGGGTAACCTGCACTCCTGAGTGCCAGGCCAGCTCAAGGGTAAAGGAGAGTTCACACTGTACAAGAACTGCAACATTGCTGGAAGCCAGAGACGTCCACAGACCCTGGAAACACTGGCCCCATCTGCTGCTTCTCCTCAAAAAGGTCAGGGTCAGAGCTACAGACAGTAGAGCTATAGACAATGTCCTTGGTGGCCCAGATTGCATCAAATGCTACTGGTGTGCTGCTTGAAAGCAAATGCTTCTTACTCTCTGGCCTTTTTCTGTCTGTGTGGGGTGTTGTTGTTCAGGTGCAGTTTTTATTGTCCTGATGACTGTCAAGCCATTAAGGATGATGATTTTGTGTTGTTCTTCAGTCTACTCTTTCATGCTACTGTCCTGTGCAATAGCAGATCACCTTGGGGCAAGGACCTTGCTTCTTTGTCAGTAGAGTCTGTACTTCCACTACACTGATCATAAAAACCTTTTCCACTGTAAATTTCACACACATCCTAGGACACACTAGGTATGTGCAAACATTTTAACTGTTGAAAATATACTACATTTTAAAAGAAATCTGTGTACTCCTGAAAGAAGTAAGTTGTTCCATTAAATATTTTTCACACTTAAGTCACTTTTCCTATTTTATTAATGTTTTTTCCCTATCTGAAATGTAGGCCAAATGTTTCTTGTTCGTTCAGGAACAATGTTTTACTCACACATTTTTTTCATTTTCTGTTTACGGGATACTTTCTGATTAGTTTTTCCATTATGTCCTTATTACCTATCAGGAGTATCAGGATTTTCTGTATGGTTGTGTTATCCCACATTTTAAGTTCAAAATTTACTGCATCACTAACAGTTATAAAATAGAATGACCAGGATGGTGAAAAAACTAATCTTAAACAGAAATCTTAGCATGTCATTTTGAATTATCATTTTTCTTGCTGCATTTTTTAAAAATCTCCTCATTGATATGTGTACATATCAATGTATACCCACAGAACCAAAACCAAGGCTTACTAATAGGATCACAAGAAACATTTCATCTTATTAAAAACAATTTGATATTCTGGTGTGATCTTCAGTGCTTCTAAATTATTCTCCAGCTTAAAGCCCTTCTCTTCATTCTCTCTGTAGTAAAAACAATAAATACACATCTTCCACAGCTTTTCAAATATTTTAATTCCCAATACCTTACCTGATAAATGCAATGGAAGTCAAATCAGCTGCAGTCATTCCTGATTTCTTTTTACTTTTCCAGTTTGTATTTTGAAACAATTGTCTATTTTACCATCATAAACAAGAAAGCTCATCTATATCCGTAGATACAAATATAATTTAATTTAATGTCAATATTAATAGGAAAATGGCTTGTAAATTTTCCTATATAAGACACAATGTCATACTTTTTCTCTCACCTACTCTCCCCTTAAACAAGACCTTTCTTTTATAAAAATAAAACACTTTTCCACCAGATAGGAAAAAATGTATATTATTGATAAAAAAAATTACCAAAGAAAGAAAGGTACTATGTTTATATGAATATTAAAACTATCTGGTGTCAGAACACATTACCAGAAATGCTGTTGCAGGGCTAAAAGTGTGATGCTTCAATCTGTAAAACTGAAGTCGGACTAGGATTCAATTTTCATAGGTGGTAGTTTATTTCCTGATAATGGGCCTGTTGCAATTTCACACACATTCCCTTGATGTTCAGTCACTAACTGGTGTTATAGGGAAAAAATGAGCTTGGATAGTGCTTTTGTTTTTATGATGCTGGTTCAGTAAGGAAGAAAAGCAAAGCAGTCCTCACTCTGAAACAGCAAATTTTGGGGGTTTCCAGTACATCATGTTGCTTTGAAGAGGAGGTAAATAAAGAAAAATGTAGTTCTAGATGGAAGTCCAGGCCCGGGTGGGGTGGAGGGATAACACTGGCAAACTAAAAAGTGCCATAGTGATATCTTCAATATGAAATATTTCGGCTTGAGGCTATTTTTTTGGTAGTTTGTATTTATTTATTTCTTTATTTTACAGATAAACACATCCCACTTCCCAAACAGACAAAAGCACTCAAGGGAAATACAGTTTTTCTGCTACAGTTAATTTTGACAGAGAACTTGTATTTGGCCATAATAAGTGTGCTAAAACACTGGAAAAAAAGTGCATTGCTTGGCTTTGAAAGGACTACAAGTTAACTGGTGACATTAGGGAACTCTTCACGGGATGCCTCCATTCCTGCCGATGGTGAGCAAAGGAACATGCTGAGAATGAGATTTTCTTTTATTTTGTTCACTTAGCAGGTGGATGATTGGGTTAATTTGATTTAATGGTGCATTACAGCACAGATATTCTTCCTTGCAGTCATGAGCAGCTTCCCTTTATGAAGGGGATATCTTTGTATGGTCTGATGGGACAAAATGGAGAGCAGTGCCTTCCCAAAGCTATCACACACAATTTTCTCAATGCTTAGGGCTTTTGGATCTAAATTCAACAGTACATTTTTGTTTGATCACGTAGGAGTAGAATCTTTCTGGCTGAATAAGTGAAAGTTTTTATGCTTAGATGCATTTGAGCAAAAGCTTCTGTGCCTTCACTGAGAGATTACATTGTGTGCAAAAGCTCCTGTCTGCCCATAGGGTGTGAGCAGAAAATGTCAGTTCAAGGCAGCAAGGCCCTGATGCATCAGTTAGTTAACATTTGGTTAAGGCTTTTTAAATGACCAAAAATACCAGTTATGTAGCAGCATGGCAGTCTGTTAATTGGTTCCAAGGTTGATCATTCTCATCCAGTTTGGAAAAACAACTGAATAGCCCCATTAAAACTGATTACATTTCAGCACTTTTTCTGCTGTTCACAGTTGTTGTAAATAAAAGTTGTAGTTCAATTTGTTTTTATAAAACTACTTATGATGATAATTTCCAGACCTGATGTCTGAGCCATCCTAATTTGAATTATTTCTAGAAAGTTCCAGTTAAATGGTTCAGACACAAATACCTGTAAGTAAAGAAGTTGTAAAATAATTTATTCCAATAAAGTGTTAAGTTCTCTTAAGTAAAAAAACCATTAGGGAATGTCATGGCTGTTCTGCTTGTCTTTCAGTGTTGATTTTGAGATTTTTCTTGAAAAAAGATAATAAAATTTAAAGCACTATGGAGAGCATTGAAGTACTTGTCAGAAAAAAAGACTGTGTTTAGTAGAATTGTGTTATTTTTTTCTAAAGATTTTTTTTAAAATTTTTTTAGCTCATTTATACTATTAAGGATTTACTGGACCCTACTTGTGATGTTGGGACATATTCTATGATTCTGTGAATGAATGAGAGGGGGAAGAGGTGGGAAGACACAGCTGCATGATCTCTCCTGCACAAGGTGCAGCCAATGGGCCTCTAATGTCTCTGGTCCTTTTCATTCCTGTATCAGATCTGCCTTTGCTGTGACTGCTCCATTACAGGTTTGAGAGGAAAACTTTCCTCATAAAGCCTGCTTTGTATCTGAAACAAATCTGAGCCGTCCCTGTGACAATGAGGTGATATTTTCATATTGCTTCTCTCTGTGATTTTTCCAGCCCAATGTGACAGAGTGTTTCTGCATGTCCATAACTTTTCAGAATAAACAGTCCCTAAATGGACTCATGGTCTTTAGATTCTGTACATGAACAAGCCTAAGGATAGTCTGTTATAAAAGGAAAAATTCAGGATTGCCTTTCCAGAACTCTCAATTTGACCCAACTGAACTTTAAACTGTAAAAAAATATTCACTGGACAACAGAGCAGATAGATAAGAAGATAGTTCTCATTCTGCATGTGTCTGTATCAAATTCCAAAGATATAAGCCCTCTAAACAGGCTGCCTGGAAGAAAAAGAGGTGAAAACTCTGAGTAATTGATAGGATTAAGATGAGAATCTGCAACTTTAGGAAAGGCTTCAACCCTGTCCCATCTGTATTGAGAAAATACTGCTTGTAAAACATCTTTCTTGAAAAAAAAAAAGGCAAAGTATTTTTTCCCTAAATATTAGTGAAATAAGACTTCAGTATTTCATTTATTATTTGTTCATTTATACATGTGTTTGCTCACTAAGTCAGGCAGTCATTGAATTGGTCATTGTAATCTTTTGTCAGTAAAGCAGTCAGTGATTTCTGATAGCAGTGGAATACAAATAGATTGTGTTGAGAACCTTCATATCCTTGAACTGCACCACGATTTGGTGCTGAGTCTCTGGGCCCAGATCTTGAACTCCTTGTTGTAGCAGTTAGCTAGGCAGCTTAAAACAGCTAACCTGAGAACAGAAAATACTGCTATAAGGGCAGTTTTCATGGAACTGGAAGATGCACTGACACTGTCTGAGCCCCAGCTTTCAGATTGATCATTGTATTGCTTCATCTTTATATTATGTTATATATATTATATTAGTCTTTATATTTATATTATATTTATATTATAATGTATATCTATTTTCTTGCTTTGTTTTTAAATAAAATCCCTTCTAAGCATGCAAAGCTAGGTTATTCACTTACCTTTCAGTATCAAATATGAACTCAAAGGCTGTGGGTGACCTCAGATCACAGCTTTAGGAGTTGCTTTCCTATGCTTTGAAATAAACCTCCAGGTCTTTCACAGGGTCTCTGAAATTCATTTATATTTAAACTCTGAATGTTTTCTGTAGAATATATTCTTCACAGGATGAAATGTGAATGTTCCACCCTGGTATTTCTGAGACTTAAAAGATTTAATAGAGGGCTATGTTCTCTAGTTCTCTCTGGTATTTATTTAAGTAACATTTTAAAGCTTCCTTTAAGTGACAGTTGTTTGTTGGGGTTTTTCCTAGCTCATCTTCTGGAAAAAAAAAAAAAAGTATTATGCATACAACTGTTGGACCAGAGACCAAGATCTGCCTGCCTGTATTCATTCAGTTTAGTTTGCTGTCAATCCTGCTTAATCCTGTTTTCTGTAATCTCTGTTCAGAGGAGAAAGTCTTAGTGTGCCCTGCAACACAATGTTCATACTAATGTCTCTACTATAGAAATAAATATTGCAAGAATAGCAAATAAATTAATTTGAGACAGCAGAGAAAGAGAAACATTTCCAGAAGTGCTGGAGTGTCCAGAGAGTTTATATTATGCTTTCACTGTCTTCTTTCCTTTGACTGCTTAGAACAATTATTATTTTGCATTCATTTGGTTAGAACAGTTGTATGGAAAGAGATGAGCTATGATAGATGGAGCTATCTTAAGTCCTGCTGTGCTGGATATTTAACTATTGGGCCAGTGGATTATATTTGCTGGCACCTGTATTGTGGGAAGTTAGAGCTGCCTTCACCTCCCCTTTTCAAGCTGATAAAGCAGCATATAGGGAGAAAATCTATACAGATTTTGAAGTCGTTTAAGAGGCACTTTTCACTTCTGCATAGGCTAAGCATATCAGACAGATGATTTCATAAAGATTCTGTCCTCAGAGATTTTCAGTCAAAAAATGAATAGTGCCCTTCTAAACTAACACAAATCAAAAATGAATCCATGACAGTATCACATATTATTAAGTGAAACACAGAGACCGAGTCTTAAGACTCTGAGTACTTTAATGAAATGAGAAAAGCAGTGTCATGAAAGGACAAAAAAATAATATTTTCTGGTTTATGGATCCTCTCCTGGTTCTTCCTTGTAAAACATATTACTTTGACATTTCAAAATAAAGCACTAGGTGCTTTACTTCTAGGTACCTTGTTTCAGTCTCTTCTTGTTTCTGGGAAAGCTGAAGTTGCATAACCTGTAAGTCTTCTGAGTGATATATTTTAATTTCATTTGAAATGTCATGACTGTTTCTTCCATAATGAAAAGTGAGAAGATTTCTGTGTGTTTGCTTCTGGAGCCCTTTGCCTAGATTCATATATCCACAACTTTTTTATTGGTTTTTTTTTGTGGTTTTTTTTGTTTGTTTGTTTTGGTTTTTGTTTTTGAATTAAAAATATATAGATCAATAAAATCATTACTTGCAATGTAGAAATGTATAATTGTAAATAAAAAATATTAAGGTGGTTCCTTTCACTGCTTTGACAGTCTGTATGACCTGGGACATGTGTAATGTGTGGATCTTCAGAGCTGTGTTAGGTCACAATAGCCTCATTTTATTCATGGTGAGAGTTGAAGAAACTATCCTGTAGTTGGGCTGTGGGAGGAAGGTACCCAGGAATGGATCTGATTTTCTGAGCACCTTCAGCTTGTATGTATTCCAGGGAGCTTCCTGTGCATCTTCTCTAGGTCCTAGATTCTGGGTTCTGATCCTAATGAATACAATTTAGAAGGCCACACAAAACTGGCTGGTGTCAGTGCTGGGGATGGGTTTGTGCTGATATCTCCCCTCCCCTTGTCCCTGACACCAGCATCTTCCATTCCTTCCTTTTTCCCTGATCAGTGCACAAACCCTTTCGTTTCCATTTTGCTTGGCCTGAACATGCCAGTCTGCTGGTCTCCTCTCAGTCTGTACTTCCAGTCTTCCCTGAGCACTCCCATAAAGCTTTGCCTCTGCTCCAGTTCTTGAGCTCGAGTGGTCTGAGCTGAACATTTGTGACCTGACCAGTGCTCTGCATCACAGCCTCCCTATTTCTCTGAGAATTCCCTCCAATGGATCATAGCTCCCTTTTCCTTTCTACACTAGTAGTTCTGAATCGCTCCAAAATATGCTGCCATGTCTGGTCCTGCTTCAACTCAGCCCTTTTCAAGTAATTTTATAGCACGGAAAATTTATCATTTAAAGTGAAAGACTTTGGGAGGATTGAATTTAATCTGTTACTAAAAATTCAGTTCATTTACACCACTTACTATTGTGTTTCTAGTTTTTTTAAAGATTTTTCTACTTCTGGTGTGTCCCAGAGAATAAATTTTTACTAGGTCATAGCTACTTTTTTTTTGCCAGAACAGCTATTAATAGGTGATAGTACTTATTATAATCTTTGGTATCCCTGCTAAACTTCTATATTATGTTATTTTGTAGTAACAGGATAAAACTGTCCATGGAAAAAGGCTGATAGAATGTCTTTGTACCTTATGAGGACAGAAACAGAGATGAATTCTTGCAACCTACTGGGGTCTGACCTATAACTCATAAGGAGGAAGGGGATGGAATTTCTTGGCATCCTGTTTCATCGTTGTGGGTCATAGGACTACCCACTCCAGCAGTACCAAACCCCTCTTCTGACTGTCATCATCATATGTTCTTAATCAATAACAATTTTATACACAACTAGATAGGATTTTGCTAAATCAAATATCTTGCTGGGAACCAGCTTCCTGTGATAAGGATGTTTTCTAGGCCAGGCTTATATGGCATATACTATTCAAAGTGAAGATCTTTCTATCTAAAATTTGAAATGTATGGGTATTTCAGCTAAAATAATAGGCAAACAAAAAACTTTAGTCTCTAAGTCACCTATATGTGAGGAACCATTCACTGAATTATATCTATGATCATACACATGTGTTGTATGTAAAAGTGCCCAGAAGTGAATGAGGTGCATCTGTAATTTATGACAGCCTAAAAGCAGAGCTTTAAACCACCTGTGCATTAAATGATGTGTGGGCAACACAGCCTAGATTGGAAAAAGTAGTGCAAGCCTAGTCTTAGACTTCAAAATATACAATAAAGATATTATTTTGTCTGAAAGTGTGGTTTATTAGTTTTGAAACTCTTAGTTTAAGAGAGAATCTTATTTCCCTTGGATCCAATTCATCTCTGTTCTCTGAATAAGAAACAAGAATTGGGTCTCTGAAACAACTGCTGTTGTGGCAGCCACAAATTACACTGTGGTACTGCTAATTCCTTGTGGAGCACAATGCATTTACAGCCTCCTTTTTTATTGATTCTTTCTGTTAGTTTGAACTCAGCTCTACAACAGAGATACAAAATTTCCAATGTAATTTCTAGCAAAATTATTATTATTGCTGTTGCTGTTATCATTATTATTACTATGTTGCCTTTGAAGATGCAATATTGCCAGAAGAAATTGAAATAATTGTGGTTTTCATTTATGGGTAATAATCTGTTTTCTTCAGTTACTTTTTTTGTGAGGTTTAAAGCAGCTATCTGTAGCCAAGAAAATCCCAGTATTTTTTCTGCCAAAGACACTCTTGAGTGTCTTTGGTTTACACACACTAAACTGTTGCCTTATGTGCCCCTCTGATGTAAATGCCCCTCCGCGAGTCCCTTCGGGGGTCCCAGCTGGCTGTGACACACACACAGGTGAGGGGGAACCTCTCCCGATCTCCGAGGGGCAGGAGGGGGCTCAGGCTCTTGCCTTGGCGGGTGAGGCAGGAATAGACTGTGGTGGAAGAAAGGAGTGGACTTTTAATGGAGGGATCAGTCCAGGTTTGTTCAGGCACGGACCCTGAGCCCAGCATGAGCTCACTTCGAAGACCAAGCTCAGGACTATCAGGTATCTTATAAAGGGAGG
>WBNO01021973.1:0-15043 GCA_013400575.1 Peucedramus taeniatus
ATTAATTAATTTATTTTAGTGATGCATTTATTAAACAATTTCTTTCTGATCAAGCTGGTGTTTGCTCTCTGCTGCCTCTCTGAAGTTTCATTACTACTGGGAATAATTAAGAATTCTTTAGCAGGTAACAATAGTATAACTAATTTTGCTTTACAGTGCTTTGCACTTCGACATTCACTTAAACTAGCTTTGAATATCTGTTGCCTGATTAGATAGTAATTTTAATCCACTTTGCTAGGAGAGACACTTTGCACAAATAGCTGAATAACAAGTGTTGAGTGTAAACAAAAGGTACTAATGAAAGGAAATGTCAGATGGAAATGCACATCACTCAGCATCTCAGGGAGGTATGTGTGGGAATGCATGAAGAATATTGCTAAGGTGAAATATACTGGTGTAAGCTTTTTTCAGTTATGAGAGTCACAGTTCTGAGTCACACAGGAAGTTTAAAGAAAATGATCTTTATAATTCTTTCTTTGATCTTCTTATTTTTAATCTTGTATTCTGTGTTGTCTTGCTCCCAAGGAGAATGCATGTGTGAAATATGAAATTAGGTGCTTTAACAGGCTTTGAATGAAAGCTCTCTTGAAAATCCATTCTGTATGCATACAAATGTTTGTAATTTTTTGGCAGACCAAATCCTGTGGACATAGGAGGTAAACCTGCTAATGGATTTGCAGTTAAATTTTCAGAGCAGCATTTGTGTATACTAACTCCACTTTTAGTTAATATGAAAAAAAAATAAAAAGATTCCATCTTGAATTCTATTATCACATTTTTTGTTGAAAATAATGGTTCCTAGATCTACTGAGAACAGTAGTGTATGACAGTAAATTCTAATTTTATTTAGATTATTACAACATTTTTATGGCTTTCTGTAATGTTAAACTGAATAATTTCTTCTTGAACCTTAAGATTTTATTTACTTTGTTTTACCAGCAGCTTTTGAAAGTATATTTGCTCCATATTTATCAGTAGCCTAATTTAAGCCAAAGAGCTCTGGCAAGTAATTATAATTAAACTGCAGCCTCCAGTACTATTGAATGGACAGGAGTATTTGAGTCTGACATGTTCATTGATGTGTTCACAGCCTGAAGAACTTTAACAAGAATGTCACAGTCCATGAGTAACAACCAGTGTTTCTCCTCTAACTGCAACATTCTGGATCACTTTAAACGAAACCTAATATCTGTGCTTTATCACATATGGCATCCTGACATGATTAATCTTCTTAAGGGGTAGTGTGTGAACTGGCCAAGAACCCAGGAAGATTTAAAGATAACATTGTAAAGTCCACAGTCAGCAATGGCTCTGAATTCTATAATTGCTCACCACTTGACCAAGTAATTTTGTAACTTCAGTGGTGCAAAATTTTCTCTGTATTTGGTGTGGATGTTTTTATTGGTTAAGAGACATTATTAGCGCTAAAAATACCAGGTGGAAGTGAGAGATTAATTTTAGATGCATTTTGTCTGCATGTAATAATTCTGCTAATAGTTCACTACTTCAAAGCATTGAAGACAACCTCAGGCACAGATTATAGGGAAGAAATAAATCTTGCAAAGTATATCCACCAAAATTTACTTTTCATTTACTGAATTCAGTTACTTAGTCTGAGACTCAAAGTCACACAAGACAGAGTGCATCTTGTGTCATTCTCATTTTGATAAGGAACTATCTGACATTTTGAAAAATGACCTGCTCTGTAATCACAATCAGAATATATAAAAGCTCTGTGATACAGAATTTTTTCCTTATTCACACTGGACTCCTGTTCATAAGCTATTACCTGAGCTGTGGATTTTGGCTGATAAAGTCAGACTGAGGTTTTTTTCCCTGAACTTGTATGGAGCTATTGTAAAGAACCATATTGGCAGGATATTCAGGTGCCCAGAATGTGAATTCTCTTGGGATAATATAGACAAAATGAATAGGAATTATTGTCCCTATAGGAACAGTTTTCCAATGGTGATTCAGACACCAGATTTTCTTAGAAGATAGTATTTAATATTATCTTAAAACATATTATCATAAAATATAGATACAGCATATCTTTGCATGTAAGTCAATGTAAACAGAGAGCATACTAAATGAATAAGCAGAAAAGAAAGAAAATTCAATGTGTTAGCTTTAGCATTATTAAGGTATTTTGACTGATGAGGCTCTCTTAGAAGTGGTATTAAAACTGCAAAGCTGTATCAGCTGATTGAAGGAATCAATCTTCCATTAGTATTTTGCTGATTTTACAGGAAATAATGCTGAATAGGTAGTGTAAGCAAGACCATCTATGTCTGAGAAGGACAATTACACAATTTATATGACCTAAATAAAAAAAATGTGATGGCTCCTTGAAGTGGAAAATTGCTTTACAGTCAGTGTGTGAACTTCACTTTTAAATATATGCAAAAATTCTGGTTTAGAAGATCTAGTCTAATTCCATTATCTGTTAAAAAAGTTTCATAATTATAATGCATAATAAAATGAAATTATTTACAAAGACATCAAAGGAAAGCTTGATTTTTATATTATTTCTTTCTTTCAAATGTGCTCAAATAGCTGTTCTCCCCTGGTCTGAAAGATGAAGTTCAGGTGATCTTCTGCCTTCTCATATCTTCTTTAAAGCAGAAGTCCTTGAAGGCAGAAGGTAAGGTCTGTGTACCCTATTTAGATAGCAATACAAAGGTGTGATTTAAAAATGGAAATTGTGAGATTCCTGTAAGAGATTTTGCTTTTAATGACTTCAAATTTGTAATGTATAAAATTCCTCCTCTCTCCTCCACAAGAGTAGATCAAACTACTGTACTTCTTGAAAGGGATTTCTCTTCTGTTCCTTTTATCTGGCACATAGTTGTGAAACTTTGTGTTGCTTTTGTCTGGCATTTTTCAGTTTAAAATTTGCACCCAATGGTTTGCCAAATTATTTAATACCTATTTTCAGATTTCTTCATTTGGAAAACATCAATATTTAACCGGCACTTGTACCATTACTAGATAATTCTTCAAGAGACATCTAAGTATTTTTCTATCTTCCAAGCTATGTAGTAGCTCTGTGGAAACCTCTTGTAAGTTGTCAGGACTCTTCTAGGACAACAGCTTGCTAAGAGTTTATCAAAATTCAGTTAAGAGGTTTTATTTCCTTGCTCATCTGAAGGTGATAACGCAAAGAACTTTTGTCCATTATATTTTTCTTAGTATTTTTTTATTCTATAGAATAGAATACACTGCCAGTTTTGCCTTGTAATTTCCACTATAAAGAGGAGCTATTATGGATAGGACTGTTGGTTTTGGATTATCCTGAAAATTAGAGATGTAGAATTAGTCATTAACTGGTGAGAGCGATAGTGTATCATTATTTTGGTCATATTTGTGCAACAGTTTCAACAATATTGTGTGGAAATTATCAAAAAAAGACTATTGAATAAAAATATTTCCATATTTTCAGCCAAAAGATATACAGAAAAATATAGAAAAACTATTCCTAAAGGATTCAAGATTATGCTCTAAGTATCTCTGTAGATATGTATTTCTTCCAGTAGAAAGGTAATATTGAGTTTTAAAGGGCTGCTAACTTCACTGTGGAAAGATGTCACTAGAACAAATGGGTTTTAATGGGTGAGCCACTCAAAATTATGTTTGTCACTGTTTATGCAAGAAAGAGCTAGCAGCAGGACAAACTATCAAGTAAAATATTGGTTTTTGCATATGGTGTATTCCAATCAAATCCAGTTTTGGTTTTTTTTTCCTGGAACATGTCCAGATGAGATGAGATGAGATGAGACATGTTCCAGATGAACAAGTTATACTTTAGTTAAACAAAAATTACTGATATCAGTAGCTGAGGCAAGCATGCAAGATTCTTAAGTTTTGAGGTTTGTTGTCTTGTTACTTTTGTATACCTGTGAAGGGTGGAAAAATACTTGGTTTGATGTTTTCAGTCCTCATGTTTATTTATCTAATCTCTGTATTTTGCCCAGTATCAAGTACATTTTAAAAGATGATTTAAACACATTTAGTAATACATGTCTTAGGCTTATCTTTTCCAGTGCAAGGGTAACTTTTAAGTTCTTCTTGCGTTTTACAAGCAACTTTAGGCATAGAAGAAACAAGCATTCTGTGACAGTCTAGACTTGAATGTCCTGCAGTTTATGTACAGGACAGCACAATGGTTTAATATGCAATAGTAGGGATAGGGAACATATTTTTCCAGGCCTCCCTAGAATCAGCATTGCAGGTTGCTGTGATTAATATCTCCAATTTTGACACAGCTGATATCCAATTGCACATTTAAAACCATAATATGCTTTTAAAATTAATGCTTTGATAGTATTTGACATTTACTGATGTCAGAGATGCTATTAAAACTGCTGTTCTGGTCATGCAATGACCAAGCATTACTTGCAGGTTGTTAAGAAAGCCCACTGAACAAGAAAGAAAAGCTTGTGTTGTTTTCATAGGCTTTGGATTAGTATGGAAGCCCACATAGTAACAAGAAAAGATTAAGTTCAACAAGAGCTTGCACCTGAAACTTTCACACTAGAGTTTACAGTACTTACCTGAAAACTTTTAATTATAGCTACTGGTGAGATATTGCCTGAGGTTTTTCAAACATTGTTTAGTTTGGAAGAAGTCTGAAGTTCACACTGCAAAAAGTAAGAGAAAACCAAATTATTCTCCCTTTCTTCATTTCTTCAATTCTGCACATAGCATCTAACCAATTGTGTGTGAATTTAAGAAAAAAAAATCACAGGCAATTAAAAAACTCATCAGTTAGGGTTTCAGAGGACAGTTCAATGTATTCCTGCAGTTTGACAAAGTAAGGGACTATGTTCTTTTTTCACTTACCTGAGTAGTCCTTATCCTTATAATAATGTCAGCTCAATCAATGCATTGCAGAGCCAACTGTTATATTAGTAAGGAAGTATTATGTAGTAAAAGGGTCAGGAAAAGGTGTGTCTAAGAGGAGGATTGGAACTCTATTTTGTCATGAACCAAAACTCCTATATGCTGCAGAATACATCAGCCATAAATAAAATTGGAGGATGTAATCATCTTAGTCCCTTTCTGCCATGCACTGCTGTAGTCTTTCGTTTTATGTTGCCAGTGTTCTGGAATTGTAGCAGATGATTGTCATTACAGTGCATCCTGAACCATGTGTTACTGAATATCTTTAAATTTCTCTTGTAATATATTCCTATCACTGCCATTATGGCTGCAAAAATCGTAGTGTCACTTCAGTTAATTGTAGAAGCCGAATGATGTTGTGTAACTTCCAGTGATGCAGAAGAAAATATGCACTTGCATGCTGCTATTATTCCAATTGAATTTTTAAGCTGAACAGTAAAAAGTCTTTAGTTCACAGCATATTTTGCACATAAATTCAAACAATGTGCTGAACTCTGGCATCCAAAATAAAAAATTATATAAGCAGGTTGCTGAGCTTGCTGTCTGTAATGCACTGGGCATTCTGAGGCTATAAAGCAATACAATGTTATAACCAACCCTTTTATATTACCAAAAGTATATATTTTTCTTTTTTTTTTGAAGTTACTTCTTGATCCATTGATGAACTAACTCCTGATTTACTGAGTGTTGTGAAGGGAGCATGACAAGCAGGTTTTTCCACCTTGCAACATTAGCCACCTGTGTCAATTTTCATCCTACAGAAGGAATATAAAGTGACTTTCAGATTTAATTTGTTACATTTGTGATCATTTCTGACAGTCAGACTTTACCAAAACTGTATAACAAAATAAAATCCTTCCTTTAGGTTTGGGTCATCTCTAGGATAACGTTAAGAGATGTGGTAGGTATTAATCTCCTTTTGGTCAAATCCAGATTTTACTAATGCTACTTTTGGATTACTGATGTCATAAACCAGCACATCCTGAACATTTCAGTGTTTCAGATGAAATCTTCCTTTGCTCAGCTTTTTCTCTTGTGGCTGGTAGTTTTCCATGTGCAGGGACTTAAACAATGCCAGAACTTACTTGTCACACTGCCTTGTTCTTTTGACAGTGACCTGCCAGAAGGCTAGCTTTGGCTAGATCAGAAGACAGAAATAATTATTTGTGTGTTCATAAAGGGAATTCCTGAAGAAGTGACTGTATATATACTAAGATACAAATGCTTAGAGAATTTGTATTGCTTGAGAGTGAGAGGAAAGGAAAGGAAATGAAATCTTGCAATTTCAATAAGGATCAATTTGGCAAGCTTTGGTCCATGTCCCTGCACTTCATGGTATCCCATGCCTTTTGATGGTGCTCATTTTGGCAAAGATTTTTATTTTGTTTTTCAGGTATCCATGTAATTTCATTCATATCTTCCCTTCAATGTTCTGTCTTCCTCCTTGATTTTTTTACCCTGATTTTGCAACATCTGTGAGTTTAGTTTTGGCACGTTTTGGTCCTTTTCACTGCAACTCATTTCATCCTGGTCCATTTGATTGTAGTCACTAGATTTCCAAATTTTCTTTTTTTTTTTTTTTCAATTGCATTTTTCAAGATCATGTATCTTTTCCAGAGTGTTTGTAACACTTTGTTTTCTGTTTTCAAGATTTCATTTCTTTTCCTGAAAGGAAGAATTTATTGAAATCTTGCAATTTCAATGAGAATCAATTTGGCAAGCTTTGGTCCATATCCCTGCACTTTGTAGCATCCCCTGCCTTTTGATGGTTTTCCCGTTGGTGAAGTTTTTTAAAATTTTATATTGGGTAGGTCTTGTACAACTCTTCTCCTGTCTTTTCTATATTCTTGTTTCTTTTTTTCCCTTGAGTTTGCTACTTCAGTTAGGTTAGTTTTGATAAGTTCTGGTCCTTTTCACTTTATTTCATTTCATTCTGATCCTTTTGATTCTACAATCAAAAATCACTTCATTTCTAAATTTGGGGTTCAATCCATAGCTAAAATGAGAGGAATCGAAACATTTTAAAAAGCAATGGACAACATATTTTTCTTTTAGAAATCAGTTGTTGATTAGTGGATGAAATTGGGATTACAAGTTTTATACAGTTTGTATGGCCAAGCTTTGACAGTGGAGGGGGCGGAATACAGGGGTGGCTTCTGTGAGAACCTACTGGAAGCTTCCTCCATGTCCAGCAGAGCCAGTTCCAGGCAGCTCCAAAGATGGATGCACTGGTCAAGGCTGGGCCAGTTAGAAACAGTGATAATGCTTCTGTGATAACATATTTAAGAAGAAGAAAAACCCTGTTACTGCACAGATGTAATTGTGGCCAGAGAATAGTGGGGTGAGAATAAGTAAAAAGGGTGGGATGAGAATAAGCTCTGCAGAACCTGAGGTCAGTGGAGAGGAGGGAGAGGAGGTGCTTGTGTTTTCAGAGGAGAGATTTCCCTGCAGCCTCTGGTGAAGACCACAGTGAGTCATATGTTGCACCTGCAGCCCATGGAGATTCACAGGGATGCAGAGATCCACCTGCAGCCTGTGGAGGAGACCCACACCAGAGCAAGTGAATGCCTTAGAGGAGGTTTTGACCCCATGGAAGACCCGAGATGNCCTGCAGCCTCTGGTGAAGACCACAGTGAGTCATATGTTGCACCTGCAGCCCATGGAGATTCACAGGGATAGAGAGATCCACCTGCAGCCTGTGGAGGAGACCCACACCAGAGCAAGTGAATGCCTTAGAGGAGGTTTTGACCCCATGGAAGACCCGAGATGAGAGGGGGCCATGCTAGCAGCCTCTCCTTGAGGGACTGCACCCTGTGGAAGAGTGACCCATGTGGCAGCAGTTGCAGTTACAGAGATGTTCCCTGTTTGCTCTCTATGCAAGCCCATATTCTTGGTTAACCAAGACTCACTTGGTATTTTTTTTTTCTAAGAAGACAGCACATCTTTTTTGTTTCAGATTTGAGATCTACTGTTGCCCACTATTTCTGAAATAACGTATTTATTCCTTCACTGTCTAGCTTCCAAGGCAAATTTTTTCTATGTTTATGTCTAAAATAATTATCTTGAATTCAGACTATTTCTGTGAGATCTAAGGTAGTTCTTAGTTTAATATAATGACATTTGAAAGTGTAGAAATTCCTTTGCCAAGTGTCTTACAATATTATTAAATATGCTTATCACATGTAGCTAATTCTAAAAACCTCACTGTAAGTTGCTGCCAAATCGTTTAATGAACCATGGAATAGACACCTGTTTTAGTGTTCTGTTTACACTAAAAGGAAAAGAAAAATGAAAGGACTGAGGCAATCATGGCTCTTTTAATTTGCTTTAAATACTTTCAGATTTGAAACATTATTACAGTTGAATGACAAAGTTCCTCTACACATGCCTGTATTGCTCATCCGTTCACTCAGTAGCTGAGACTGTGATTTGTATCCCAATAAACTTGGTCTCTAATAGCTGAAGATGCTGAACTAACAGGTATTTAAAATCCTTTGCAACCCATCTACTTTGAGACCTTATCAAGTTTTTAATAGTGAGGAGAAAAGAGGAAATGGACTCTTGCTGTAATAACTCAGCGTTTTTTGCTTTTGCTCACTGAAGATCATATTTCTTGTACTTCTCTTTTGAAGTTTCCTGGTGAATATGGAGTGCAAAAATTAATTTAATTTGTCTTCTAAGCCTTGTTCAAATGTATAAATTTGTATCATTGGTTGCTTATGGTTCAGCTGCTTTCCTAATTGAACTCTTCCACTTTGAATATTTAAGTAATATTGTATTGTTTCCATTCATTCCCAAAACAGTACTGTAATCATTGACAGTTTTATGTTCCTAATGATATTTTAGAACACTTCTGCTTGACTCCATCCTATTCTTTTTTAAATTATATGTACTCAATCTGTCATTTACTAATTTTCATGCAACAGAAAATATAGGGTAATCCAGTAGGATTTCAATGTTTATGACATCTGATTGATCTTAAATACTTTATTGCTTTTTAATAGCTAGATGCATCCTGAAACTGAATATGTATTCTTTGTTAAATCCCCTATTTGCTGTAAAATCCATATAAGAAATTTCATCATCTTTATAAATTCTTACAATGAATGTCAATATCTTCCTGATACTTCTTCTCAGATATTCTTCTGTTCTTTTTATTCTCATCCCTGAAACATTAGATGAATTCATTCAGCTATAAAACTTAGTAGTGTTTCTGAGTTTCAGTTGCTGGAAAATGAAAGATAGTTAATGGACATATAAAAATACCAACCTCAAGTACTATTACAATAAAAGTTGAATTGTGGAACAGTTATCTGCAAGCCAGTGAGGTATTAAAGTCATATTTAATGGTAAGTAATCAGATCACATGGAGAACAGTCTGGGTGTCATACACAGCTTCTGAAAGCTGTGCAGTTTTAATCTTGAACTTGACAGCAGAAAAACAAATAGCTGTTCTGCTTGATCTCTTTTGTTCAAAAGCAGAAACACTGAAAGAAAACGTCACTACAATTTCTTCATCATGTAGGTGATTAGTAATGATAAATCCTTATTTTTCTAATAAGAGGAGTGCACTTCTGTAGTGTCTGCAGTAACTTCCACACTGCTTCTAAGGATTTTACTTGGCTTTCTTCTTAAAACTAATTTTTATAAACGTCCTTATTTTCCATGATTTACCTCTTTGAAATTTAATGTGCTCCATCTTCCTTTGTTCCCAGATCTGGTGTATATATGCTTTCGTAATAATTGTTTAAAAACTGGCACTTTTGAAAGAGATTTGAAAGTTTTTTGAGATTTGTTTAAACTAAATGTCATACATCATGTAGATCCACCTTAAGATCATGAACTAGCTCTTTCTTGATACAATATTCAATAACATTTACAAGTTTTATCTATATATGATGGTATTCTGACATGAATTTGCAGATTTTTAGAACAGTGGAAGTTACCTGTCAGAAACTATTTGCCTCCTTTGGTGCCCCACTGATTTCTCTAAGCATATTGCATTTGGTGGGTGGGGATGTAGGGGTGTGTGTGTGGTGTATGGCTCCTTAATGACATAAACTCTAAATCTTAATTTTCAAATTTAGGCTTAGAATTTTATACCATGCAGATTTTGTGTTAATTTACAGGTTGGTTAATTTGATTTGATAATTCGTTTAAGACAGAGAATTACTGTTCCTATAACTCAAATTATTCTATCTTTCCTGAATATTTTATGCTCTGCTCTCATACAGAGAGCAGATTCTCACAGATTGATTGTCTCACTCCCATAAGTTTTCAACACATATGGTATATTAAGCTGGTACTTTATTTTGGTTCACACATTCCAATTCCTCCATCTTGTTTCTTAGGCTTCCACCATTTACAAACTGGAAGACATGCTATTGATTTGTTACATTTCTTGTCGCTCTTTTAAAATGGCAATTTGCTTCTTATTTCTATATTTTATTATTTCTATATTTTTTTTCCCCTGACCTAGTATTTTTTTTCTGAGACTACAGACTTTTTTTTGTCTTCATATTTACAAATGTTATCTTAAACCCTGTGTATTTGTTCCTGTCAGCTTTCCCTCACTACTCAGCATGAAGTTCACTGTCAATCCTGTTCATTTTAATCATCAGCACCCTGGTTCCTTAGAGCTGGAGTCATGTCCTTTGCTTATGTCCAGAGTGCTCTCAGTTCCTGAAAAATTGAATAATCCTCCTTTTACAGCAAGTTCTGAAACTGTGTGTCCATTGTTGTTCCTGGACAAGTGTGGGTACTAACAACACTTCAGATATGCTAGCAGAGAACTTGGTTTTCTAGAACTGTATATTTTGGGTCTGAATTTTTTCCTCTTGCCTATTTCATTAATACACATGGAGAAAACAGTTACATTACTCTCCCCAGCCTTTCCAAGCTGCTTCCTTTTAATGGCTGTACCTTCCTGTCTGTTACCTTCTAGGGATCAGAAACCCAAAAGCCTGTCTGCCTAAGAATAGGCTTCCACCTATTCAAAATGTTTTCTGTTTCCAGAAGGGCATTCTTAGTATAGAATGATGCCCACCTGTGTCTTGTGTTAGTCTTCTCCTTGCTGGACTTTGATGTTTCTGAGCATTCCTATGAGCCTCTTCACCCCTGAAATCCTGCTGCAGTGAAACCACTACTTACCTGATCATTTGGTGTAGTCTTGGGTTTCTGCTCATTCACTGAAGCTCTCATTGCTTTGGAGAAGCACAGAACATGTGTATTCTGGTCAAAGAATTCATATTGACAATTAATTGACAATTGTCTTTGTGCAAGGTTGTATGATACAGCAACTTTTATAAGGGCAGTTTTTGGTTATATAAACCACAATTACCTGCATGCTCCACCTCATATGCTAAAGCCTTACTCACTAACTGATACATGCATGAAAATCTTCCCTGAAAAGCTGCTGCAGAATTGGAGTTGGGGAGAAAAAATAATGCATTTAAATTTATAGCAGAAAGAAAAGTAACATAATGGAGTGGAATATGTTGCAAAGGACTTTGAGTCCTAACATATTTTACTTTTTTTGTCTTTTTACTAGTAGATATTTGCTGTCTTTACATTTTCTTGCTATTTTTAAGAAGTATTTAAAACTCACAGCCTATAATGATGTTTCCCTCTCTTCAAATAGGTGGGGTTTAGTAGTAACAGCTCTTTCTAGAGTTTTAAATTCACACATTTATTTGCATATGCATGTTCCTAAATCACAAATGCAGATTGCTTATGTGTCTAAGCAAATTAGGGTTTATTACATGCAATAAGAACCTCATCTGTGCCTGCAAATTCTGTTCAGGTATCATATCCGTTTGGGCACAAATAACTAGTGGATATCTATCTCATTGTGTCATTTAAAAATGCCTTCTATCTGTCACATATGGTGTCATTTCACACCTACATAACAAGAAAAAGCAAGAATTTTCCAGTTTTAAGTTGGGAAAGTATGATAATTTATGCAAAAAAAGAAGAATTTTTTAAATGCATGTTTTGCTTTGCATTCATATAAAGAGGATGTGAAGTAAAAAATTGTCTGTGGCATTACTCTCTGTTTTAAAAACTATACAAATGCATGGATATGTGCATAAAATGTAGCAGTAAATATTGAATACAAAATAGGTTTTTGCTTTTACTTTGTGAATGTGATTATATTTTTTGCTTCATATGATTGCATATATATTTATATAATTACATCAAAGTATGTGTTGCAATTAATATGCATGTAATTATAATAATTGGTCATATATGTGAATATTTCAACATGTACTTTATTGCCATAGAGCCACTGGCTCATAAAAATCCCTGTTGCAAATATCAGGCAGGTCCTGGTAATCTGCAGCATGTTGTCACAGTTTATATTTGAAGGAGAACAGGACCAAACGTGGGATCTAAATTTGTACACAAAAATGTTTATAATCTTATTATTTCAGTTACCCATATAGCTTTGGGTGTCTTTGTTTTGTTTTGAGGTGTTATATATTTTTTTCTACTGTCCTTCCAACTCAACATTGTCAATCCCAATTGGAAGAATTGTCCTGGAAATCATTGTCAATGGGCAGCCATATGATATTTCTCAAATTTTAAAACTATTTGGAAAAGCCTTTTGCTTTTGGCTAAAGATTGATGAGGAAGCATGTCTTGTCTTCCAACTTCTTCTGTTCAATCAAACTAGTAAGATTTATTTGTAACATTAAATAATTCATAAAACAAACTAAAAATTCTTCTAAGTATCATTTATGCCAATACATTTTATTCTCTTAAATAAAGGGCATAATTTTGAGATCTTTGACACTTAAAAAGATCATAGAAATCCCTAAATTTTGTACAGTTTAAACTGAGTGATTAACATTTATGCTAAATATAAGGACAGAATGATGACCTACTTCTTGATAGAATAATCATTAAAATAACAGTTTCTCTCTGTTCTCCCAGTATTACTCAATTGTAATAATGTAAATTTTAAAAGGAAATTCTAAATCCCATGGTTATAGAAATTCTCTCTGCAAAAAGAAATGTGGAGGAAAAGTATTCACTTTTATGTGTGCAAATATTCACACTGACTTGGATGTTCCTCAAAAAGAAGTCTGTGTAATATAGGCATGACTATGCTTAAATGCCATTTTCAGTGCTTTTAGCAATCAAAACCATATCTGCCACGTTTGTAACTTTAATTTTTTTTTAAATTTCAAGAATATAAAGAATAGATAAGTAAATGAGATTAGTAAGGACTCTTTTAGAAAGCAGATATTATGTGTTCATAATTGAGGAATTTTATGCAAATATTGATGAATGCTCATCCTGCATATAGGATGGAGAGGGACAGTGCTTGATGGCTTAAGTTCTTTCCAGCTTCTGACTGATGGAACTGAGCATCCTGACAACTGTGCTATCCTTCCTGATTAGGATGTGCAAACAGAGTGCAGACACTTGCAATGTATCCTCATTCTTTTCCAGTCTGTCTCTCTTGAGCTGGAAGGCAGGCATTTTCATTTTCTAAACAGTTTACTTCCAGTGTCATTCCTGGTGTCTCTCTTTCAAATTTACTCTGTACTTCATCTGTTGTCTGGTGATTTACTTTTCAATATCTACAGCAATATAAAACATGGCCAGGGTTATCCAAAACTGAATTCAGAATGACCTTACTGATGGCATTTCAAATTTCAGTGAACTTCAACAGCAATTAGCACTTAACAGCTGCTGTTAGAAGCTCATCAAGTTGATGTAGAAGACAAACTACATATTGATTTGTGAATCCATTGATAAACTCATGAATTTCACAGCTGAACTGGCTTGGATGTTTGTACATGTAAATTTTTAACAGCAAATTTCTGAAAACACTTAAATTCAACCCTTCTGCCAGTATTCTCTCTGCTAGATTTTATGATGGGTTCTGACACAGATGTAAAAGTTACATTTGCAAAAGAACTTGTAGGATATAGTTGGTCATCTCTATTTTCTACTGCTTTTCCTGTCAGCATTGCCATATACATACCAGTGGTTAAAGCTGCATGGAACTATTTGCAAGGGAATATGAAAAAATCCTTGATGAGTCTGATGATCAGCACTTTGCATTAGAAGCACCATTTTGTTGGTTGCTTCATGCACCTGCAAAACCTGAAGCTTAAAAAGCAGCATGGAAAGATTAAAACTTTCAACTGGGATTTTTTTACTTGATTTTTAAAAAGGAAATCTTTCCACAAACCTTACTATTTAATGGACAAATCTATGAGAGAGGCTTCTGACCATGAGCATATCTAATGAAACACAGTGATCTTAATTATGCCAACAGTAATTTGTAACAGAAAAGAGATGGTGAGTCTTCCTACTGGGATAGTAATGAAACTGCTATCTGGGGTGGTGGGCAAAGAAAGGAGAATGAAATAGGTTTTGAAACTCCCTGACCCACCCAATTTCCAATTGCTTTTTAGATGTGGTTTATGGTCTTTTCAAGTGTTCTGAATTAATCAGCTTTTGCAGAAGTTAGGTCAGGGCTCACTCCAACTCCAAATGAAATCTCAAAAAAAATTGAAATAATTAACCTGCTAAACCTGGCTGCTGGGTAACCTGCTGTTTCTACATAGGGTTTGCAGAGCCCTCCATGCAATTCACTCCACAAGATGCTCTGAAACACAGGAGGGAAAAAAATCAGCAGACAAAACCAGCAGCAATTGATTGAGGACATTGAACCTGTTATGCTCATTTTAATTTTTTTTTAAATAGGAACAGTTTTTTTTCTATCTAGGACTGTTGCTTATGTTTTAATAGAAGTGACTTGAATTCCAAAGTGAAGGAAAAGTCCCAGTGAACAGTGTTTCTTTTTAAATGAAATTGTCTTTATCTTGTAGATGCAGTCTGGTAGACAGTGAATTTCATTTGAGAACAGAGGACAAGAGAAGAGTGACTGAGATTAGCTTTATTCTAAGTTTATTCTAACTTGTTCATTACCAACACTCAATGTCTCTCACCAGTTTAGGAGAAAACTTGATATAGAGACATTTCCTTCAGGAAAGGGTCTTGTATAGGAACGCAATAGTTTGCAGATACTTGTTTCTCACAAAACTAGCAAAGGGATTGCTTTTTCAATATATTTAATTTTTAAAATATATAGATTTGCAGGTTTTTTTTTTTGTTTGTTTGT
>WBNO01021977.1:4545-15706 GCA_013400575.1 Peucedramus taeniatus
GGGCTCTCGTCAGAGGGTCAGCTCCTCAGAGGAGGAGAGAGCTGCCGCTCCTCTGCTTTTCCGAGGCGCTGCGGGGTCGTTTCTGTAGGTTTAATCGAGGAACTTAAATACAGCTCGATTTTCAGGAGGGAAAAAAATAACAAAAACGAGAAATCGTTTCCGTTTGGTTCTGGGAGGCCTCTCCGTTATAACTAACGTTTCCCCCCGCCGTGCCGAGGGGAGCGCGGGCCGCGACTGCCCCGAGCCGCTCTCCTTGTCCCACCGGGGCCCCGCGGAGCCCCGCGTAGGGCCAGGCAGGACCGCGCAGACAGCGCTTCAGTGCCGCGCCCTTTGCGCGCCCACGCAGCGCCGCTGCCCCGGCTCCTCTTGAAAAGAGACATGAAAAATGCGCTGGGGAGGAAGAGGAGAAGAGAAGACAGGAGTGGATTCTGCCTGCAGACGACGTCGCTTTTACGTAAAGATATGAACAGCAGGAGCTGCAGTCAGGGGTGACGGCGTTGCCGCGGCTGCCGAGGCTCTCCCGAGCTGCCTTTGTCAATAGAAAACGATCACTTCCAACGGGAAATATCAGAAGCCGCTCGAGTAAGCGGCCCCGAGCGGAGCGCTCCGCTCTGGTTTGTATTAGCGATTATTGTGCTGTCATTAAGGAATGCAGGGGTGGAAGGATTTGCTTCGGGACTCGAAACACTCACGGTTCAAGAGAGAAGCGAAACGCTGCAGCCTCTGTGCCGCACAGAAAGCGGGGATAACGCTGAGCAAACCCCGAGAGAGGCTAAGGGGGACTCGGGGGAGGCCGTCCCTCCTACCCCCCAGGTCGAGCCCAGTCCCTCGGTGCTCCTGCCCCGCTCCCCTCGGAGCCTCCTGCTCTCCAGCACCTCGCGCCTGGCAGCGCCGAGCGCTGCGTGATGCAATTCCCAGCGTGGGATTCCTCACCTGCTGCCAGCTGATCGCTCGGAAGACGCACATGAGGCTGCAGGCTCTTCTGGCAGCGTTTCCTCGTCCTCTCTCCCTTTCTTGCATGTCTGAGTTACCTGACATGCTAGGTGCGGGCACGGTGGAGCCCGGAGCGGTTCTTGGAGCGTCGCCCCTGGCGCGGCCGCTGCCCGCGCTCCCGCCGGCGGGCACGGAGGAACACGGCTGATTTTCCCTCCCATTATCAACAAGCCCAGCTTTCTGCTCACTATTTCTATTTATCTCTAGACGTAAATTTATGTAAACTCAGCTGTGGCATCGAATTGTTGAGGAATCCCTTTCCCAAGGTCTTTTCCTGAAAGAGCACCTCTGATCCTGCGGCTAAAAAGTTGTCATGGACAATAAACACTTTCACCCTCAGCCTCAGCCAAGGACACACGAGTCCGTGTGACACCCCTTCCCGCAGCACAGACCTGCTCATCTCAACACCAGGGACCCGCATATTTTTCGTCGCGGTGGCCGATTCTGCCTTAATCGAGACGTTCTGGTGTCTCGGGGCTCCGCGTGCAGACACGGGGAGAGAGATGGAGCAGGGTCCCCCTTCCTAGACCAGTTTTGGCTTTGCTCTTTCCGTAGGGGTTCCCTGGGTCTTTCTGAAATTCAGTATTTGTGTAACAGACGGGGAACGATGTTCCCCAGGAACAGACAGTTTATGCGACACACGCGTGCCCACACAGTCACATTTACTACAGATTAGAGCATCCTTCCAACCTGGGTGGAAGGGACTACAAACAGGGAACTGGAAGACTCCACGGAGAACTTCAAAGCGTGATTTTCGATGTGGTCCCTGTGGATATGAGCACATTCGCGTTTTCAGTCGCGGTCACCTGAAGGCTCGGTCGGGTCAGCATAGCAGCCCCCCGGGAATGATCTTTCGCTCTGGACGAAGCGAATTCCGTTGCAAAAACTCTTGATTTGTTCAATCACTTGCCCACATAGAACGAGTTCCGTGCGTGCTCAACTCCTCATCCTTGCTCAAGCCCGATTTAGAAAACAAAAAATCCTCAACCCCTCACTCCCAAGCAGCCCATCATGTAAACCGACCGATAAATGCATTCACACTCGTGATTCCGGCCGCGGCAGTGCGATTGAGACAGGGGGGCCCTGCAGCAGAGCCCGGGCTGCGCCCCGCGGCCGCGGCCGGCCCGGTACCGGAACCAGCCCCGCTCCGCAGCTCCCGCGGCTTGGCCAGCTGGGGGCCGGGGCTGGGAAGGAGAATGAGCAGGAGGACAGGCACGGGCCGGCCTGGCTCTCCCGGTGCTGCCCCGCTCCCGGTGCTGCCCCGCTCCCGGTGCTGCCCCGCTCCCGGTGCTGCCCCGCTCCCGGTGCTGCCCCGCTCCCGGTGCTGCCCCGCTCCCGGTGCGGTTCCTTCCCCCAGGGGATGCTCCCGGCTGCGGAGCCCCGCCAGCGGTGCGGGACCTGCCCCGGCGGCGGAGCCAGCGCCTGCAGGGACAGACACCGGCCCAGACTCTTGAGCACCAAGAGCACAGGAGCTCCTGGGTCTTCATTTTTATAAGCGCCGAGGAATAAACGCGTTGCTCACAAACGCAGGGGCAGCCCGAGCGTGCGGTGTTTTTGGGTGTGGAGGCTGCGGGGCTGCTCCGGGGGCCGATGCAGCCCCTCAGAGCGGCACCCAAGCCCCGCGCTCTGCATCGTGCTCCGCTGCGGACGCTGGCGAAGGGGAGGACGAGGGGGTCACAGCCAGGCTCCCTCTCGCACGGGGCACAGCACGCCGAGGACAGGGTTCCTCCCCGCCAGCTCCCGGCCCCGGCGCAGCCAGAATTTCCTTCGTGACACCTTTCACGCTTTCACGCTGGAGAATCCGACCACTGCCTTTGCGTGGGAAGCAGGAGTTGCAGTCAAAAATGCTAAGAAAAATTGTGGTTAATCAGTAAAATAATACATTTAAACAAGACATCAATGAGATATATTGCTATTGATAAGATATTAAAATGCTACTGTTAAATGGGAAAAAAACAGGTGTGAGGTTTGCAAGATTTTGAATTTTCAAGCTCAGTTCCGCAAAGAAAATAGAGAAGCATTGCACGTTTTCATTTTGTTGGGGAGTCCTAAAGCATCTCTGCTGCCCGAGCAGGAGGTATAGAGGGCAAAACACGGTTCGGATGAAGAGGAATTTTCAGGGTAACATTTTGTTTCCTTGTGGCAGGTGAAAGACATACAGAACAGTTGCCATTGGTGGTTAAACAGAGCTTTCAGCATTGTGAGATATGGAGCTGAAAACATCGTATTGTCGAGCAAGAATGTGAGCTTCTAAAATATAATTACGTAGGAAAAAATAGAATTTTAATTTCAATTACAATTGTTCTATGAGAGACAGATGTGAGCTGCTAAAATGTTTATAATGTAGCTCAACAATAAAAAAGAGAGATTAAAGAAATATGTGTCACTGATGGGATTTGATTGGCAGGTTGTATTAATTACAAGACTTTCACCTCTGAGACTGCTGTTCCAATCCAGACAGTGTCCAGGGAAAACAATTTAAGATTTGTTTATATATTCTAAAATTATATAAAATCAAGTAGGCATCTTAAAAAAATAAAAAGGAAAATTAAAAAGAAAAATTGAAAAAGAAAATAAAAGTATGAATTTCACTACAGTGAAACTCTTAAAAAGGAGCATGTGCTAACACATACAGTTACATACACCATCCTACAACTCCAATCTGGAATATTTACAGTTGCTACTGCATGCAAATTGTATCTGTTGGGTCCATAATTCGGAATGAAGTGAAAGATGTAAAATTTCCCTCCCATGGCACACCGAGACCTGCATGTCTCCAGCAGGTGGAGGTAGGAATGCTGCTTATTGTTAGTGAATTAATAGAAATAAAATAATCAGCGAGGGGAGGTTCCAGTAGCACTGAGCCAAGGTGCTCAAAATCCATCACTTAGCTTTAGAGAGCTTTTAAGAGCAGTTTAAAAGCACGGGATCTTAAACCATCCTTTATTTTCATTCCTAGTGGCTAAAACATAGGGTCCTTTCTGGTCACATTTGTAAGTTCTCTTTGCATCCAGAAAAGGAATTTTCTTAACCTTAAAGCATTGCTCAGGATGTGCCTGCACGCAGGGAAAAGCCAAACTTGTCTCCACCGAGCATCCCAAGTGTTTCTGCACAGACTGAGCGGAGACATCCCCGACCACAGGGCAGAACCGACGTTAATACCTGCCTAATTGCCTAACCTACCTAATTCCAGCAGGCTCCTGGCTTTAGCAGGGACCCTGTCCCCCCAGCCACCTCCCATCCCTCCCAGCACGGCCAGAAGCAGGGGGACACCAGAGCCTCCTCCCCTCGGTGCCGGGGGGAGCTCCCGGGGCTCAGCCGGGTTCTGCCGGGCTCAGCCGGGCTCTATCGGGCTCTGTCGGGTTCTGCCGGGCTCTATCGGGCTCTGCCGGGCTCTGCCGGGCTCTATCGGGCTCTGCCGGGCTCTGCCGGGCTCTGCCGGGCTCTATCGGGCTCTGCCGGGCTCTGCCGGGCTCAGCCGGGCTCTGTCGGGCTCTGTCGGGCTCAGCCGGGCTCTGCCGGGCTCTGCCGGGCTCAGCCGGGCTCAGCCGGGCTCTATCGGGCTCAGCCGGGCTCAGCCGGGCTCAGCCGGGCTCTATCGGGTTCTGCCGGGCTCAGCCGGGCTCTATCGGGCTCAGCCGGGCTCAGCCGGGCTCAGCCGGGCTCTATCGGGCTCAGCCGGGCTCAGCCGGGCTCAGCCGGGCTCTATCGGGTTCTGCCGGGCTCAGCCGGGCTCTATCGGGCTCAGCCGGGCTCAGCCGGGCTCAGCCGGGCTCTATCGGGCTCAGCCGGGCTCAGCCGGGCTCAGCCGGGCTCTATCGGGTTCTGCCGGGCTCAGCCGGGCTCTATCGGGCTCAGCCGGGCTCAGCCGGGCTCAGCCGGGCTCTATCGGGCTCAGCCGGGCTCAGCCGGGCTCAGCCGGGCTCTATCGGGTTCTGCCGGGCTCAGCCGGGCTCTATCGGGCTCAGCCGGGCTCAGCCGGGCTCAGCCGGGCTCTATCGGGCTCAGCCGGGCTCAGCCGGGCTCAGCCGGGCTCTATCGGGTTCTGCCGGGCTCAGCCGGGCTCTATCGGGCTCAGCCGGGCTCAGCCGGGCTCAGCCGGGCTCTATCAAGCTCTGCCCAGCTCCGCCGGGCTCTGCCAAGATCAGCCGGGTTCTGTCGGGCTCAGCCAGGCTCAGCCGGGCTCAGCCGGGCTCTGCCAAGCTCTGCCAAGCTCTGCCAAGCTCAGCCAAGCTCAGCCGGGCTCAGCCGGGCTCTGCCAAGCTGTGCCAAGCTCTGCCAAGCTCAGCCGGGCTCTGCCGGCCCCGCAGCCCGCGGGGGGAGAGCCGAGCTCTGCCCAGGGCAGAGCGTTCCGACTCTTTCCGTGAGAAAAGGCCGGGAACAAAGAGAGGACAAGCCGCTCGTGTAGAGCCTGAAGAGGTTCAGTCAAAGAACCTCCTTGGCCCTGGAGCCTCCCCCAGGTGTTGGGGCACGCTCTGGCACAGGAGCGCTGCAGAGCGACCCCGCACTTCAGCCCGGTGCCGGGGCTGACACAGCACCCCAGCACCCCCCCGGCCCTCAGCCCTGTCCCTGCCTGTGCTGGGGCTGTCACCTGGCTGTCACCAGGAGCGCGACAGGTCACATCAGCTCCTGGTGAGGAGCCCCGAGCGAGATCTCCAGGGATCTGCATCACCTGCGGGCTGACTGGGGTGAATGAAGGCAATCCAAGAACAAAGGTGTGTCTGCAGCAGAAACGCCAACAATTGAAGCAGCACCTCGATGTAAGGAACAGCCTCCATGTCAAAATGGGAGTGGTGAGAAATAAATCTGCACTGGGGCAATATTTTGAAGCGTAACCCAGTTTCAGCCTGTTCTACATGTCCTATGGCCAGGCATTTTATGTGATTTGGATACAGCTCCACTGGTACATTAAAGTTTATTGGCCTTGAAAACAATGGCTGCATCACTACTGATAGAAGACTTGGTGTTACACTGTCAGTGCACATTCTATTTGATCTCAGTCTTAAATAAAATCAGACCTTTGGACTCCATACTGAGTTGGTCTTTAGCCTTTTCCTGTAATTATCTCGTGTCTTGTTAAGATTTTATGAGCACATCTGCTTAAATAAACTCACTTGATGAGCATTTGTTTTGGCTGTAGCCTTCTTCATAGGACGGACGTGCTTTTTGTCTTTTAAAAGAAATAAAAATAAAGCTGAACAATGGGACTGAAGGGGAATAAATTTAAATACAGTGTTTGTTTCATTTAACAACAGTACAATACAGTTGAAATCAAATTTATCTGACAACATTATTTATGAGGATTTAATATTAATGTGCTAAGTGTAGAACATTTAGGTAATTAAAACTCTAAAGCATTGTTTTGTTTGCCAGTTGCATTGACTGATTGACATTGGAGCACCACGGGCACAACGTGTTTGTAGAAATGGACTGTAGAAAAGGCTAGAGTTTTAAATCTTTTTTAATCTATTTTTTTTCACCTTGTGAACACTTAAGGAGGAATAGAATATTTCCATATTTTTCCCTGTTTGCATGGAAAGATCTTACTCATTTGTTTCTGTCTGTACATGGTCACAGCACACAGAGCAGTGGCATGGGAAGGAGGAGGCCTGGCCAGCCCTTCCCAGACACTTGGCCAGGGCTCTGTGGAGGGAGAGCACAGCTCAGCCCTCCTGCTGCCACGGTTCTCCTCCCCCAGATCTCTTGCAACCACGGGGCCCCACATAAACCCCCCCAAGGGACAAGGACAGGTAAGAGCAGGGGAAGAAGGGAATGTTGAGCAATTTGTGTTTCTCAGTTCTTCCCATACAAAGTATTCCTAGCAAGGATTTAAACCTCAGATGCTGAAAATAAAACAAATGCAGAAACAGAAAGAGCTGGACTAGATTACATCCTGTCTTTCTGCATCACCTTTCTCCACGTGCTGTTTAGCAGAACTTGGAGCACACAGAGCTGTATTTGCTGACCACTAGAATGCAGCAACTTCCAAATAAACAGCATCTTCATACAGCACCATTCAGCATGAGTTAAACCCAATTTAAAACATTAACAAGGGAATGGTTTATGAGAGTTGCAGGGAGGGTTCAATACGGTCTCGTTCCTCTTCTCCTGTTCCAGCTCCAGTAACTGGCCCTGCCACAGCCTGCCTGACCTGCTCAAGGCACACAGGTGCTGATTGTCCCCACCCTGCTCTGCCCAGCCACCTGCTGCTCCCAGGGCCAAGTCCCACCTGGCACAGGGGCCCTGGGTAAATGCTGAGCTCTCAGCTGGGCATTCACCCACCCCAGTGCCAGAGCTCCAGAGCTGGCTGAGACAGAGCAGGCAGCTCAAGGTGGGACAGCCCTGGGTGGGGCAGTTCTGCCCCTCAGTGAGGCACAGCTCAAGCAGCACAATCCTGAGGAGCCATCAGGTCAGTGAGTAACTATCCTACACCAAAACCAGAGGTAGTTGGGAGCACTTCACTTCAGGTTTTTTCCATTTCTCCTGGTGAGCAAAGTGTTCTCCCCCAAAACACAGATTTTAACTATCTTACACCAAGCCTAGTACTCTAGAATTGGGTAAAATGTTACTGTTCCAACATCCACTGCAGCAAAGTTTGCTGAGCATACACCCCTCCCCAGCCTGGGGAACCGCGTGGCCATGGCTAGAGAAGGCAGCCCCTCACTCAGCAGCCACAGCCTGCTCAGAGCAGAGGCCTCACAACAAGCTGGTGCCAGCCCACGTCAGAGCATGAGTGCCACCTTCCATGTACTGCTGCTGCTGCAGAAAGGGCAGTGTGTCTGGGGAAGCCCTGGCAGTGGTGATGGCACCAGTGCTGCACCCTCTCTCAACCTGCTGCCCCAAAAAACATCCCTTGGGCATGCTGAGGATAACTCCTGCCCAGCTGAGTAACTTTTCAGGACTCACAGAAGAGAAAGGAATATTTCAGTGCTCAAAACCCTGTAGCCGCCTCCCCAGATTACTCTCCTCATCTCTCAGCTTCCCCAAAAAATAATCCATCCATCCTCTCTCCCTTCCAATATATACTTCATGCCTCAAGAGAAGCTGCCTCCAACTTGTTACTTTTCCAAAAGTCACTGTTTTCCACTGGGTATTGTGCTGGCAGAGCTACACATAATTATTCCCTGTATTACCTTCAAAGCATCAGGAACTAAACGAATTTTTTTTTTCTTAATCGAGTTAAGTCAAGCGCTAAACCTGCCCGGTGGGAGGAATGCCGCAGTCCTCGAAGCTTTCCTTTCTCGCCTGGCTCCATCTGCTGCTGCCGCCGCAGATTGCACCGGGCCGAGGCACCCGCGCCGCTCTGCCTGCCACCAAGAATCGTTTACAGGCTAATTCTTCAAGAGATTAGGAAAAAAAAGCTGCTATGAAGGAAGAGACAAGTGCTTGTGGTGTTTACCCCGCGGGGTTTTCACATCAGAAGTGTGAAGCAGGATAATCCACTGGAAAGGGAGCTGCTTCTCGCTGAAAAGCGTTTTGGAGCCGCTTTAATAACCCACTATGAGACCACACATCCAAAGTGTATTTATTTAGGGAGCTAATTGAAGCGGAGGCTGTGAGCAGGAGCCGGCAGCAGAAGCGAGGAGCGGCGAGGGTCGGAGCGGGCGGTGCCCGGGGCAGGGGCCAGGAGCCCAAGGCTGGTAGCCCTGGCCAGGCAGCGAGCCCGCCGGGCGGGGTGCGCTGCCATCAGCAGCTGCTTCGGCTGGGGAAGGCTTGTTTGCTCAAGCTCCGGGTGATTTCCCCAGCGGTGATGCAGGTCTGCTTCACCAGGGCTGGCACTCGGCTCCTGCTTCTTCCGAGCGCATTCTCCGCTGAGCCCAGAGCCGACTGCAGAGCCCTGCTCTGCCCCCGCCCAGCCCCGCCGAGCAGAGGGGTGATGGCATTTCAGCCTGGCCTCACCGAACAAACGAATGGGGCCGTTTGACTGGTATTTCTTGGTCTGTGCTGGAGGGCACTGTAAGATTGTTTCTACCAAAGGGAAAAAAGTGATGTCAGATTGGAAAAGCCTGTCATCATATAAACTTCAACAAGCATTTTTGGGCAAAATGCTGAAATTCTTACTCAGCAAAAAGCTTCAAACCAAGTTCTTAAAATCCACTCAGGTGGCTTAAAAGCATTAATGTCAATAAATAAAGCTTGAGCTCCTCCTTCAGAGCAGCACGAGGGGCACTGCCAGCTCTGGCTGTGAGTGCAGGGACTGGAATCTCAGAGCAGGAATCTCCCTGAGGGCTCCGGGGGTGGCAGCTCTGAAGGCTGTGTTGAATGCCACGATGCCTGTGATCAAACCCAGGACTGTCTATAGGCAGGTCACAGTCACATTTGAGACAAGACCGAGTACAAGTGCCATGAGACAAACAGCTGCATTTTGCCTTTTATTTTCACTTTGGAGCAGCATTTTGAGGCTCATATTTTGGAGAATTTAGTTAAAACCTTTGCGGTGAAGCAGCCAGTGTCAACCAGTTGCCTCCACCATGGTCCCTCCTCCCAGCACGGGGCAGACACTCCGAGGTAAAGCTTGCTCTACTTCCATTCAGCTGATAGTGCAAGTGGAGAAGTCTTTTCCCTTCTGGTTTAAATGAATCCTTGCCACTTAAGTTCATGTTTATTTTTATAATATGGGCTCTCTGTCATTTATTGCTCCCAAAGCGACTCCAAATACCATGCTGGTTATGAGTGAACCTGGGAATATACTTCTGAATTGCTTGTGATTTATCCTGGTTCTGATGCACGTAATAACACAGCTCTTCTGAAGCCTCTTCAAGGCTATTAATTATTAATTTCTGTACTTTGTGTTGCACCACGTGACAGTTATTGTGGCTGTGGGTAGGAATTACTGTGTCTGTGCTCCCCAGTAACAGCATCCTCATTGGGAACTTCATATTTCAGGCTAACTGCTGAATGGAAGAGCTTTAACCTGTCCCCAGCAAGGGGGTGCATGCCATTTAAAACGAGATCCTTTGCAGGATCAGGATGCTGGGGAATGCAGACCCAGGGGAAGGTGGGAGCAGCAGCAGCTGTGAGGACACACGGCAGGAGCAGATGGGCAACGTGCTCTGACACGTGCAGCACTCTCACCTCCAGGGGCCTTGGACCTCCTGCACCCCTTACTCAAGGTAACACCAGAGGAGGATGACCCCCCACACCAACACTTTTTCATTCCTCAGTGCCAGCTGCCAGCAGCTTTAACCTCATGGAACTCCCTGGAGAAGCCAAGGGATCCCGAGAGGTACCAGGAGTCTGAGGGTGGCCACGGGTGCTGCTGGGATCCCCCAGAGCACAGGACAAGCAGTGCCACCAGCGAGCCCTGCTCCTCCCCTTGCTGTGGCAGTCTGCATTGCCCCAGGGCTAAAGTGGCTCTGTGGCTCTGTCCTGCTCTGCCTCGGGCAGCCTTGGGAGGGTCAGAGATTTCCCTGTGCTGGACGTGCACTCTGCCAGAGGCTGTGTGGGGCTGGACCCCTGCACCAAGGATGCTGCAGCAGTGGGTCCATGCACAGGGTCTTCAGCAGAGGACAGCCTTCCCTCCCCCCTTCCTCCTCAGTCACTAAATCTGTTTAAACTAGGGGAGAGGGGTGAGGAAGTGAGACCTTTTGGAGAAGTCACATAGAGTTTGTTTTCCTTGGGGGTTTATATCAACACTGGTCTTGACATTTTGCCTCTTATTATGTGTGGCTCTTTAAAAGGTGAAATAATATTTTCTTTTGCTTGAGAAAAGGACAAAGTTCAGACAAGGCGCTCAACCCCAAATCATTTTCTTCTTTCCCAACAGTTTACACATTGTCTGTGCTATGGTTCTGCAGAAAGCACCACTCTGCAAACAGGAGAGTGGCAGGGAGACCCAGCTGCCCCAGCCCACCTGTCCCTGGCACCCTGCACTGCTCCATGGGCAGGGGGCACACCACAAGCCTACCCCAGAGTGCAGGTGACTGACTGCAAGAGGTCTCAGGGTGCCTGCCCACAGACCCTGGTCTCAGCTGGCAGAAGCCCATTGCCAGCACAGCCACAGTCCCATGCCCATCCCCATTCCCATCCCCAGCACAGCCCCATCCCCATTCTCATCCTCATCCCCATCCCCATCCCCATCCCCATCCCCATCCCCATCCCCATCCCCAGCAGCTGTGTCCCCTGCCCATTCCCATTCCCTTTCCCATCCCCATCCCCATCCCATTCC
>WBNO01021977.1:17946-29672 GCA_013400575.1 Peucedramus taeniatus
TGTGACACCACAGGGCTGTGACACCGGGAGCTGTGACACTGCAGGGCTGTGACACTGGGAGCTGTGACACCACAGGGCTGTGACACAGCAGGGCTGTGACACTGCAGGGCTGTCCCGGGAGGGATGGGTGACATCAGGAAGGGTGGGTGACACCAGGAAGGGTGGGTGACACCAGGAGGGGTGGGTGACACTGGAGTGATGCCCCGGGGTCCAGCTGCAGCTCTGCTGGGGGCCCAGAGCTGGCACAGAGCCTGCCCACCCCATGGCCCTGGTGGGCACAGCCCAGCCCCAGGCAGAGCTGGCACCCCTGGGCAGAGCTGGCACCCCCGGGCAGGGCTGGCACCCCCGGGGGCTCCCAGCAGCTGCAGACCCCTCTCCCCAGTAGCTGCCCAGCCACTCAGGGGCCCTGCTGGAGCAGTGATGGTGTTCTGGTGGAAGGCTGATGCTTCTCTGAGTGTAACAGCTTATGATAAATATGGTGCATGCTGTCAGGGTAAGATTTATCTCTTCCTTTCATTCTACCAGCTGTCAAACATGTTTGATTTTTCTCAAGCTTTGAATGTTGCAGGAATTTAGCCAATAAATACAACTGATGATGATTTTCGCTTTAGTTTCAAGCATCTGCCATTTATAATGAAGCCTGATTAAAAAAGTAAGAAGAGTATTTTTAGTTTTAAAATGTGTCAGAGCCTAGCTGCAAAAGATGGTGTAAGGCATGAGTAATTAACTTCTTTAAAAAATCAAGGTATATCAAACTCCCCACAGCAAATGTGGGGCTCCCCCCCGAGCTGTGCCTTGGCTGTGAGGGATGCGGTGTGCAGCGCTCGGTGTCACAGCTGTGCTGCCGTGGGACAGCCAGGCCTTGGCTCTCACTGAACCTCTGTGCTCTCGCTGGGTCTTACTGGCAGTGAGCTACAGGTTAGTGACTCCCTGCCCCGGGAATGACTTCAGCACAGGCTCAGAACTTACAGAACTTACACATCCTCCAGAAAGCAAAAGGGAAAATGCAGGAGCAGCTCTCCAGGTGGTGGCAGGAGTAGACAGGACTGTTGAAATTCAGTTTTCTCTCCCTGCATGGGGTTCAGTGGCTGTGTGTGGAGGGTGGCTGCTGTCCCTGCTCAGCTGGGCCTGTGCACATGCAGCCTTTGCATGGCATGATACCTGTCAGCCAGTGTGCTCCCAGGGAGCCTCCCTGAGCCCTGCTGACACCTCCCCACAGCACTGCTGGGGCCCAGGGGTGTGTCCCTCCAGCTACCCTCCAGGGCAGATGTTAAAAAGGGCTTTTTTCAGAAATGTCAGGTAGGAAGCTGTGCCATGGAGCAGGGACTGACTCCCCAACTCCCCATCTGGGCCAGAAGCCACGGGGCAATCCTGTGGAGTGGGCACCCAGGAGGGGACACAGGAGGGGACACAGGAGAGGCTGGGATGAGACACAGGGAGGTGACAGAACTGCAGGCCTGAGGCTGGTGGTGGCTGCTCTTGTGCCTGTCATAACTCCTGAGTGTTTAGTGTATGGAGATGCAGACGAGGAGGATCAGTGGTTTTAGGAATTCACTTGCTTTTACCCGCATTAACCACCTCTAATCTCTTGGAGGGAATTGACATTGACAGGACTGAATTGTCTGATAATAAATTTATCAAGATATTAATGATCATCAGCTTCTCTGTGTACTACTTGGCAAAATCACTACAGGTCTTCCTATTAGTTGGAACTGCTATCCATTTAGGGTTTGCTTTGAAATTTTATCTTTCCATCTTGTTTTCTGTTTCCTCCTTTTTTTTCTCCCTTTTTTTCAGAGACCTCATCTGTTTGCCAGCATTCTCTGATCAACATCTCTCATGTGTTTCCCATTAGGGCTATGATGTGTCTAGCCATTTTACTTCTCCTGCCCTTTTAAGTGGTGTCAGTCTTTATGCTTTGCTACTAGTTGCCTTTTATCTCTGCAGTCTCCAATTCTCAGCGCACATCATTACCTAACTCTTGAACTATCTTTCTCTTACTTGCTGTGACAAATCTCAGAGGCCTGTGGCAAGCCCTTGCAGGATGTAGATAACGATGCCTGGCTGGCCCTCAGGAGAGGTGGCTTTCTGTGAAAAAACAAAGTCCCTGTTTCTGTGGCCTCCTGGACAGGGCTGCAGTTGTGCCTCCCACACACCTGTGCTGTCACTGCCGTTCCCAGCTTCAAGAGACCCGAGAAAGCTCCTCCACAGGCATCTGGAGCACCACAGGCTCCTGCCATCTCACCCCCCTGCTGCCCTCATCCCCACAGGGGCTCGCCAGGCTCCTGCTTTAGGAGTCAAAAACACTAAAGTGGTAACTGGAGTGAAGGCACAGAGCTGCTCTTTTTCTGGCTGGGAGAAAATCTACTCTTACTCATTTGACAAAAGCCAAAGCTTTCTGTTTTTGTAAGAACAAGAGTAAGTGAAGCAGAAGGCAGCAGACAGTCTCTCTGCATGGTCTTTGGTGGGCAAGTGCTCCTGAGTGTGCCATGCCTCTGGCATTCCTCACAAAATACCATGGGAAGGGCTGCACAGTGACACAACAACACAAGAAATCACAAGACAGTCCTCATTTTTCAAGTGCAAAGTGAGTGATAACTGTTTAAGAATTCAGCCCCGTAGGCTGAACCAGAAAGGTGTTCCAGCTCAGTTTTCCAGGGGGTATGAAAAGGATTTCCTGCGGTGTGGTTCGTTCAACTCACTTTTCATAAGCTAGTTTTCAACAACATCATCCAAAAGCCATTAGTTTCATTGTATGTATCATGCAGGGTTATTTAGTAGGTCAGGAGGAAAATTTAAATGGACAGGTGCTTTAAATTACAAGATGGTGGAGGTGGTTAATAAAAAAATACTAGAAAACATTGGTAACCTTATTTCGGGCTTGAAGTGGGTTCTGTAACTGATGGGAAAATGGCTTGTAGAAACACTGAGACCTGTCAGAAGTGGTGGTTTCAAAACGCATTCAGGAAATCAAGCTGCTCCCCCGAGATCAGCGCACGCTTCCCAGACATTATGCACCTTTAAAACTATTTATTTCCTCTTGGATATTTGCACTGCGGGTGCAATTAATTATATCGTGCAAATGTCCTGTACGTGTGACAGAGAGAAACCTCAGAACACTTGTGTTTCTTGTCACAACCTGGAAGGTGTGAGAACCACGATGGGCTGCTCCAGGTACGCGGCAAGCGACCTGGGGAGAGGCTGAGCCCGCTCTGCCTCCTGTGCCTCCTGTGCCCTGGGCTGCACCGGCAGGAAGGGAGGCTGGCTGGAGCTGAGGGGGCTTTGGCCACACCTGCAGCCCACCCGTGCCCTGTGTGGAGTGCCCACCTTGTGCTGGGCTGTGTGACAGCCGGCCCCGTGCAGAGCCAGGCACAGGCTCTCTGCAGCTGGCCACCAGCGCTGTCTGCTGGCCATCAGCTCTGTGTGCTGGCCACCAGCACTGTGTGCTGGCCATACATGCTGTGTGCTAGCCACCAGCTCTGTGTGCTGGCCACCAGCTCTGTGTGCTGGCCACCAGCACTGTGTGCTGGCCACAAGTGCTGTCTGCTGGCCATCAGCTCTGTGTGCTGGCCACCAGCACTGTGTGCTGGCCATGCATGCTGTGTGCTGGCCATCCACACTGTGTGCTGGCCATCAGCACTGTGTGCTAGCCACCAGTGCTGTCTGCTGGCCATCAGCTCTGTGTGCTGGCCAGCCGTGCTGTGTGCTGGCCATCCACACTGTGTGCTGGCCACCAGCACTGTGTGCTGGCCATACATGCTGTGTGCTGGCCACAAGCGCTGTGTGCTGGCCATCCCCACCTTGTGCTGGCCATCCACACTGTGTGCTGGCCATCAGCACTGTGTGCTGGCCATCCTTGCTGTGTGCTGGCCACAAGTGCTGTGTGCTGGCCATCCGTGCTGTGTGCTGGCCATCCCCACTGTGTGCTGGCCACCAGCGCTGTGTGCTGGCCATCCCTGCTGTGTACTGGCCATCCCCACTGTGTGCTGGCCATTCACATTGTGTGCTGGCCATTCACACTGTGTGCTGGCCATCCACACTCTGTGCTGGCCATCCCCACTGTGTGCTGGCCATCAGCACTGTGTGCTGGCCATCCCTGCTGTGTGCTGGCCATCCCCACTGTGTGCTGGCCACCAGTGCCTCCCAGCCCCTGGCTCACAGCCCCAGCAGTGCCCGAACAGCCTGCTGGCACCCCCACAGCTTGGTGGGCAGGCACAGCGCGTGGGGACAGCGCCCAGAGTGCAGACACAGCACCCAGGGCTCAGCCCAGGGGCCTTTCAGCACCCTGGCACTCCGGGGCTCCCAGCCTGTGCTGCTGGCACCCGGGCCCTTGCCCACAGATAGCCACCAGCCCTGCAGAGGCTGGCAGGGCGGTGACACGGCGCAGAGATGGTCACACCCAGTGCCACCACACCCAGTGCCACCACAGCGCCAAGGACTGGGATCACTCACAAGTCCTGCCGGTGTCAGCAAGACAGCTCAGAAGGAAAGGAACAGCACAATGGAGAAAAAAACATAAGAAAAGATTTAACAGGGAGATGAGGAGGATTTAATTATTTTATACATTAGAGGCTATTTATTGAGATGTCTGCTGAAAGATGAGTGCTGTAATGGATTCATGTATGCAGCATGTGAGAAGGGTGAGTCTGGTTTGTATAAACATTCCCCAACATCACCACATCTTATCTGATTTCTTTGACTTGGAGATCAGGCAGGAAATCTAATGGGAGTCAACTGCTTTCCAAGATGCTTGATACTTCTTAATTATTCCAGGTTGGAAACATGTCAGCAGCTAGAGCAGAGAAGCTTTGCTATCTCTTAGTCCCTGGCTAAGATCAGACTCTTCCCCTGCTCCTGAAGCTCAGGGCACAGGAGAAAGGAGGAAGGCAGTCAAGCTGCAGGAAAAAGCTACCCAGTGCAGTGGGGAGGAACAGGGAACAGGCAAAACACTGAGGGCATGACTGGCAAAGGCCAGATCAGCAAAGGCTTCAGCTGCCTCTGCTTCTTCCCACCCTGCCAGGACAGCACAGGGCCACAGGAGTGCCTGTGGCGAGGGTAGGAGCCTAGAAGATGCAGCCTCCTGCCACACACAGGCCTGCAGGATGTTCCCAGGCCTCAGAGGGGACTCCCTCCCTCCTGAGGCTTGAGAAGAAGTTTTTCTCTATCTGCCTGAAGCCTGCTTTACCACACCACAGAGAGGGGAGCATTTGTAACTGGTTTGATTAATGCTGCTCCAATTGAACCAGGCCCTTTGGCCACCTGAGACCTGCTGGGATCCAAACACGAGACTGGGGAAAGACAAAATGCACAAGCTCACAGAGAAGGGAGCAACAGGAAATAGGAGGAGCAAATCCCCCAAGTTTTCCTGCCTTGGACACCCTGCTGATGCAGCCTCAGGTGATGCTGTGCAGCCAATATTTGGGCAAGAGGGTGGGGTGGCTGCGGGAGCCCCAGAAAAGGTTGCCTGCTCTGTGCTTCATTAGCTCACTCATCTTCTGGGACTGCTTTGGGCAACATGACTTGCAGCCAGTGGAAATTCCAAGCTTTTTCTTTTTCCTCAGCATCTTTCCCCTTGTGCATAGTTTGCATGCCAGGGGATGAGCTGCTCTGCCCAGATGCTTTCCTGATGGTTTGGCTCCCAGACACGAAAAGATTGAACACTGTGTCCAATGCACAGTGAAATGCCAGGGATCCATCCCAGGGATGGACTGCTGTAGGAGCAGGTGAAGCTTTGCACTTTGGTCTGCAAAATATGCAGGTATATATGCTTTGCTCCAGTGTGCTTTCCTTTCCAGCAAGGAACGAGGGAAGAATCTGTGGGATACCTCTGCTCCCTGCACTGCAGTACACGTGCCATGCTGCAGCAGCACCTAAGCTGGAAACTGATTTCACACACTACCAAAATAGTGTCTAAAATACACCTTTTGTATCCAGGGAAGAAACATTTCAGTCAGTTCTGGTGGGCCAGATCCCTCTATTGCCTGGTAACCTGGGTCCTGGGGAATCTGTCTGGAGTGTGAACGTGCAGCCAGGCTGTGAGAAGTGCTGTGGTGGGGTGAGTGGGAGACAGCTGCCACTGAGGGCTGCACGATTTGTGTAGTTAAACACACTTCAGAAACAAAACTTACTTTATCGACAACAGAAACCTAGCGAAAAAGCCCTGGTGTTAAATAGTTGAGGCTGGCAGAGTTTGGCCTGGAATCTGGATTTTAGGTCAGAGGGTTTTAAGACTGGAGGCACAGGTACAGCACCAGGGCTGTTAACCCCCTGAGTGCCGTGGCAGGGGCAGAGTGGGGGCACCCCCAGACCCTGGGCTGGGTGAGAACAAGCAAGGGGGGTGTAACCCCACCAGCCCAATCCCTGGCCATGGATGCTGGGTACCAGCACCCCAAAGTTCCCTTGAAGCTGAGTGCACAGGGGTAAAGCCAGGGGAGACTCCCCGTGGGCACAGGCAGGGCCCTGAGCAGCACCCTGAGGTGCTTCAGCTGAGACCAAGCCAGCCTGGGAGCATACATGTGTTTTGAGTGGTTTTGGCATTTCTTTAGCATGCTCACAGTGTTTGTACTACTAAACCACAGCTTCCTTCTCTGAGCAAAATAAGGATATCAGATATTTCTCTGACTGAACACAAGCATGAAAAAAACAAGTTCTCCCTTCTCACTCCAGTAAAGTAGCCTTAAATAGGAGGGAAGACATGAAATAGTAGCTGCTATTTCCCTGATTGTTAACAGCAAACGATCAACAGAAAATTATTTATTCACCATACAGTTTTCCTCATGAAAAGAGGAAAGACATGAGAAAGAGTCCTTCCATTTTCTAAGTTTCTCTTCTCTTTCTCCCCAGAGCCCCCTGTCCTGGGAAAGGGTCTTTCTGCACAGGGTCAGGTGCCTCTGAAAAACAAGAAGCAAGGTCAGCAGCCAGACAAGGGGAACAGGCACCTGTTGAGCTGAGAGTACTTTATTACCCATAAAGCAGCTTTTGTACAAGACACCACCTTGTCTCTCTTATTCCACGAGTTAAAAATCACGCCTATGAAATGTTATATTAAATAGATTAAGAGGAATTCACTTCAGTAAAACTGGATGAGAGCAAACCTTACAGAGTTATAGTGTTTAGTTGTGAATTTCCTGTTCTCTTGATGACTTTCTTGCTTGCAACCAGAGCTCAGGCCTGCGCTGAGCTGACACAGGAGGTGAATAAATGTCACCTGCCTGGGGTGACTGGGGGCAGAAGCCAACTTGGGGCAGCTGAAGCCAGCAGAGAACATCACAGGTCCTCCAGGGAGAAACAGCCTAATCATCAAATCTGGTTCCCAATCCACCTCGTTCAAGAAAGCCCCAGACAGAGAAACTGAGGGCCCTCAGATTTGGTTTTGTGTTTCAAGCAAAGAAAACTCAAAAATTACAAAAAGGATCTGGTGAAATCAGTGAATTTTGGCTGGTTCTCATCCAAAACCTCCCAGCCACTTGAGTCACACCAAACCTCACACAGGTTCACCAAGAGCTCACCTGGTTTCCAGTTTCATTGGCAATGTTCTGCACAGCTTTACAGGAATCCCAATTAAATCCAGAGGGAATCCCTTGTGAAGCCCCAGGTATAATACTTCTACATTCTGGCTTTTTTTGTGCCTGTACCCAAACAACTGCCAAATCGAGGCATCTATGAGTATTGGAAACACTTCAATTATTTAGGGGTACACACACAGTGGAGAGTCAATTAAAATCACTGACATGCTTTTTTTTTTTGGAGCTGTGTTTCCATTTGGAAACAATTCGGCCCAAATTCTAGCAAAGCCCTTCAGAGCATATTGAACTGATTTAAGGAGTTTGCATCCAAAAAAGTTTGAAATTTAAACAATGAAAAAAAGAGGTTAAAAGGTGCATTAAGGGTTGTTTATAAATCATGCCCTCAAATGTTAAGCAAACATGCTGCCTTCCTTGTTGGCAGGAGGGGAGAAAGGGCCAGCAGGGATGTGTGGGTGTGGGCAGGGACCAGCTGAGTGTCCCTGGTGCTGTGCAAAGGGGCCCAGGCCAGAGCTGGTGGTCTGGAGGGACAGTGAAGGGCTGGGACCTCAGCACTGGGCAGCAGCTCCAAGTGCCAGGCATTGTCCATCAGAAGGGCCAGACCTTGCCATGGTGTGCCACCATGTCCCCCCCAAAGCCCCACTGTCACCTCAACCTGCTGGGACCCACTTGCAGGGGATGCTTCTTCACAAACAAAACGCTTCTGCTACTCTTTAACATTTCATTTCCAGACTAGCTCCAAGCCAGCTCCACGGAGACCGAGCCTGGACCCAAGGGGTAACATCAGCACACCTGAGCACAACTTTGTTCCTTGCGTGCACTAACGAAAAATTAAAGGGATCTGCTTTCATCTGCCTGAAAGCAACAATTTCCTATGAAACATCCTTAGCCCTGAGGCTGCTGTGTGTGTCTATGCCCCTCCCCACCAATATTCTTTTGCCTGCACAAATGGAAAAAATTGGGGCAGCCCCTAGGCAAGTAATACTTCTCCAAAGGTTTCTCTCAAAATAAAACAAAAAACAAAACTATAAAAAAAATCCCTAGTGACTGCTGCAGACTGTATGCAAAATCCATAGGCTTCCCAGAATTACTTCAAATTCCAAATTCCCAGGGGAAATGGGCCTTGTTTTATAACAACCACGGGAGCTCCCAAGGGGTGGAGGCCCAGAAGGGAGCTGGTGCTGGGGGAATTCACCCTCAGGCTGTGCAAAGCTGTAGCAGCCCTGCTCTAGAGCCTGTGCCCATGTTCGTTCTGCTGCTCCCCCACGGGCACATCCCTGCAGCTCCCAGGGCTGTGCCAGCGTGGGCACAGAGGGCCTGGGGGCAGAGCCCACTCGGAGGGACGCTGCTCACTTTCAGATGGATTTCCAGGGAAAAACCCACACTGCTGGAGCATGAGACACCTGAGCCAAGCCCCAAAGCCTGTGCTCTGGCCTGGCAGCAGCTGTGCCCGCAGAGCCCGTGGTGTCCCTGGTGCTGGGGACACTTCTGCCCGGGCTGGGCCCATGGCTGGGAGTGGGAGCAGCCAGTCCTGCCCTAACCCATCCCAGAGCTCAGGCCCCGCTCTTTAATCTGCTCCCTCGCTCCTCCCCGTTATTTACAGCTGCTTAAAGCACCTATTGAGCCTTGCCTGTAAAAGGCCTGGGTGCTTTTTGATCATGCCATGAATCTTTTCCTCGCAGACTTCTCCTGGAGCTCCGCGGTTTTGCTGCGAGCCGCACACGCTGCTGCTCCTTTCGGGGGAGGAGTGGGGATTACAGAGCTATAGAGGAGGAAGGAGGCTGCTTGGCAGAGCATTCCTTGAGATTCGCCAGCCTAAGCACACAGATGTTTCTCAGATGGGTGAATTTGGAGATGAAGATCTACGTGGCATCTGTCAAAGGGCTGTTGTTTCTGATCTGTGACAAACACTGTGCAGGATCCTGCCTTTCTGCCAGGCGAAGGCTGCACACAGCAGATCTACCCATCACTGATGCTAATCCCCAGTAATTTATGAACTTTCTTGTGCACACTCGTTTGTACCTCATAACTCTCTTGTCCATGATGAAAAATTGTCTCTGGATGCAGTTGTCCTTGCAGAGCCAAGGAGAGCTGGAACTGCACCCAAATGCTTTTTGGATGAAGGACCACTCTATAAATACATTTGCCCAGCAGCCCTCAGACACACCAACAGTCCCTGTGCACAGAGGCATTCCTGTAGCTGCAAGAGCTTTCTTTCCAATTATTTTCTTTCAGGAGCTGATGGGAGCAGCAGTGAGCAGCTGCTCTCTCTGACACCAGCATGAGGCAGGATGCTGGCAGCACGCCCTGGCGCAGCTGCTGCAGAGGAGGGAGCGTTTTAGTCTCCAACCAATCCCAAAGTGCATTCCTCACGAGGCCTTTTACCCCAGCTCACACTTGAGGCTCACACCCACCCCTGCTTGGGGCTGCCTGGGCACTCAGGGTCTTTATTCCACCACTGCCAAGAGATCACAGAATTGTTTAGGTTGGAAAAGCCCTCTGAGACCATCGAGTCCAGTCATTCCCCCCACACCACCAAGGCCACCACTCACCCATGTCCCCAAGTGCCACATTTAGATGACTTTTAAATCCCTGCAGGGATGGGGATTCCACCACTGCCCTGGGCACCTTGTGCCTGAAGATCCCACCCTTTCTGTGAAGACATTTTTCCTATTATCTAACCCAGGTCTTTCCTGGCAGGTTCTGCAAGCCCAGCTGCCTGCCTGGTGTGATGGGCAAGGGGCTCTCACTCTGCCCAGAGCTGGCCTGCTCAGGGGATGGCTGCACCCCAAGTGCTCAGCCTCACACCCAGCCCAGCCCAGCACTCACCCTGCAGCCTCAGGAGCTTCCTGCCCTGAGCAGGGCCAGCCTGGGGACACACGAGATCATAGGTGCACGCAAACACCAGAATGCTTTTCTCACTGTGAATCCCAAACCATAATTCTTCACTTAGGAGTTTCTAATAAAAATCCAACTGCAAAGTGCTTACAATTGGTGCAAAAATCTGTAAATCACAAAAGAAAGAGAAAAGAACTAGGCTAGGTTTCTGAGGAGTCATGAGTAATGGATTGTCAACCTCAGTTCAGACCAGTCCTAAAAATCTTTTTAACTAATGCATTAACTCTTTCACTGCTCCTGCAGATAAAAGCATTGGGGTCACAAGATGTTACAATTTCAACATCCTGCTCCAATTCATCCAGAAATACTGGAGGTGCTTGTAGGACCCCTTCTGCAGAGTGAGATTTTACATTCAAAGTTGCTGAGAACATAATTTAATTGATCATTGCAGAAGACACAGGGAAATCCCGTGCCTCTGTAAAAAAGTCTGCCAAAAGACATCAAATAAAAAAGACATGATAAAGGGAGAGGAATTACTGGTAATTTCTTATAACAAGACCCACAGCCTGCAAAATGCAGTTCTAGCACAGAGGCTAAAAAAATAAACATCTATGACCACGATTCAATGGTTTTTGGTCAAACAGTGCTGCCACAGGACTCCTCGAACTCCTGCAGTTCTCTCCAAGTTGTCCTTCCATGTGCTCTGAGATAAATGCCCCCAAGTGAGAGCATTCCAGTGCCCCCAGTCCTGCCCACCATCCCCCGGCCTGCGGGACCAGGCTGGGGCTGGGGCTGGGGCTGGGGCTGGGGCTGGGCAGAGCTCTCCTCGAGGGCTCTGAGTGTGCTGCGGGCTGCGGCAGGACAGAGAGCACTTCGTGAGTGCCCCGGGAGTGCTGCTCTGCCCCGCTGCTCAGCCAGGCTCACGGCACGGGGCTTTGATGGGAATTTGAGCTGGGTGTCTGTCCCCAGTGCTAACTATGTCATAATTTGTGGTTCTGAAGAGCCCCGGTGCTGCTGTCTGTACAGACAGGGGCAGGGGCAGCGGCTCGGGCTGTCACCGAGGGCCAGACCGCTCCGGCAGGGCAACCCCGCACCTCCCACCGTACCCTGCAGCCGGCAGCATCACGGTCCCGGCACCGGGCACGGGGGCTGGAGGGGAGCGGAATCACAGAGCATGTCCCTCCCATGGCAGGGACAGGGACCCGGCCCGGGGCCCGCCCGGTACCGGGCAGGGATGGCTATAACGGCACGGGGCCCGCTCGGTACCGGGCAGGGATGGCTGTCCCGGCACGGGACCCGCTCGGTACCGGGCAGGGATGGCTATAACGGCACGGGACCCGCTCGGTACCGGGCAGGGATGGCTAT
>WBNO01021977.1:31008-45104 GCA_013400575.1 Peucedramus taeniatus
AGGGAAGGGAAGGGAAGGGAAGGGAAGGGACAGGACAGGGACAGGGAAGGGACAGGGAAGGGACAGGGATGGGACAGGGACAGGGCAGGGACAGGGACAGGGATAGGGACAGGGCAGGGCAGGGACAGGGACAGGGACAGGGCACGGACAGGGCACGGACAAGGCACGGAGTGGCACAGCAGGACACGGCACGGCCGGACAGGGCACGGCTCGGCTCGGCACGGAAGGGAGTGGCACAGCAGGACGCTGTTCCCCGCGGGGAAGGGCCTGCGCTTGGCAGCTCTGAGCAGGCAGAACGCGCCCTGCAGCGTCACTCGCGACCAGGTAATGAAGAGAGCGATCAGTGGGCAGCGGAGACGGTGCTGATGACTCTGATGATGATGATTAGGTGCACGGGTGCCGCTTTAAAGACCAGCAAGAGGAAACACCTTGAGGCGGCAGTTTGCGAGTGCGGAGTCGGCAGTGAGGATCCCTGCAGAAGTGACAATGCTATACCTGCAGCATCACTGCCATCCTGCTGAGGCTGTGCTGCCTATCGCTAGGTGCAGCTACAGAGGTGCTCTGAGCCTTTATTTCCTACAGATCCATCTCTCAGGAAGCACCAGGGAACGCTCATCCCGTGCTCGCTGGAGTTCAGTGGCACGGTCATGCTGAGGTCTGGCCAGGATCACAATGGGCTGCTCCAGTACCCCATGATGGCCAAGGCCAGCCCCACTGTTTGTACAGGTTTCTCAGAGGTGATATTTCACACTGGAAGCCAACAGCTAACACAGGGCTCCCAGAAACATCAGACATGCATACCCAAACGGATTCAATATTCCAAAATAAACTCTGCAAGTGTCAGGAGCTGCCAGTGCAGAGTCTGACCCACCCTGTGTTTTCCTCTCCCAGTGATGCATTGGCCATTCTGATTTGTTGTGATGTTCATTAGTACCTGGGGAATTCATTACTAAGCACACACAGGTCACCTCCACTGCAGCTACTGGAGGAAACAGGCACTTCTGTACACAGCCACACATTTTACAGCTGTAATGACATCAATAACAGGCATATTCGACTCAGACTTTAAACCAAAAAGTCCAGGCAAGCTCAGATGCTGCAGTTGCGAGGAACTTCCACAAATACCTTTGGCAGAGCTGGATATTAAAACCTGTGAGCTTGTTTGGTCAGAGTCAAGTCATAAACCACAATGTTCAATCACATTGGAATGCGAGGGCTGCAGCGAGGCAGCAAAGCCTCAGCCCTGCCGTGCCCCCTCCAGCAGCTGCTGCACACAAACAGCAGCAAAAAGCCCGAAGAAAAAGTAAATTCTGATGCAGAGAAAACACAAAACAATATCGCAAAGGGCAGCAGTGACCAAAAACTAATCATCATGACACTTCAGCCCCCGTGACTGAAGAACAAGGGACCTGTTGCTGAGAGGCAAAGGGCAGCTGGGCTAAATTAGCCAAGCAAGTTTGAGTCTGGATAGTGTCATTAGGAGAAAAGCAGAACTATGCCATAAACTCTAATGAATGCATTAATGGATGGCTTGTGCCTCTCAAAAGGGGAAAAAACGGTTTAAATAAAGTTATTAACACAGCCCACCTGTGTTTGGCTCTTGGACTATGTTGCTTAAATAGGCCATTAACTCTTGGAGTAACTAATCTTGAAAGTGAATATGGCCTTTCTGAAGTAGACATTTAACTACATTCATATAATTCAATTAGATGGAGCATTCTCAGTCCAAAGCAGTGCTCCTGCTTTCATCTCTAATAATGGTAAAGAGCAAACTTCATTAATATGGTGCTAAAAAAAAGAATGGCAACCAAAAATAAATTCCTGGAACTGAACCCTAAAATATGTAATTTCAGTAATATGAGTTAGCATTATTATAACACAGAATTTTAATGTTGCATTTAATTCTAAAGTCAGTATTACAAAAATGGTCTGAGTTTTAGGGTCCTGCCTTAAATCCACAGAGGAAAATAATTGCTTTTGAAAAAAAAAAGTTATTGATCTAAAATTTCTTTTTAGAGCACCAGAACTCACATCAGTTCATAGACAATGCCTTCTGCTTGGGTTTTGGGAGGGGATGAGGAAGAAAAAAACCGAATTGCAGCCTGTATAAGTTTATCCAGTTAATAAATAGTTAAAGCAAATTCATTAGGAAACAGGAATTTTATAGATTTACTTAAAGGTTTCTTCCTATTTATGTCACTGAGAAATGATAAAATTCCTTTTATCACTCTACAACTTGTTAATGTTTTACCCCAGGACCACTTCATCTGTAATAAACATCTTAACAAAATATGCATCCCTAGGGAGGAACCGTTAATTTCCTTAAGGCCTCACACATGTAATGGGGTTTTATTGCATGCAGGTGCTTTGTGAAATTGCATCGACTTGTAATAAACGTCCAGTAAAGAGCAGGTAGCACCTAAGAGGGGGAAGTGTTTGTGCACCTGCCTGAGGAGAGGCTGAGCACACCCCAATCCTCCACGGGCTCCTCCAGGCGCCGGGCTCCGCTCCGAGCCTGCTCCGGGGCACCGCTGCCTCCAGCACTGCAAGGTAAAGGCTCCTGCTTCCAGCTCTGCTAGCCAGCCTAGCCAAAAACCTCAGGGCAGTTTTAGATACGGGTTCAAAGAGATTTATAGCTGCTTTGGCTAAAATTGCAGTGAACGGGAAGCAGGCGAAAGGACAGGGAACGGAGCGTGGCATCTCCTTTTCCTCACTAGGGAGTTATCGGGGTAAGACCTTTCGTGGGGTTAATATGTGTTATTAATATATGCTATTCATCTCTTTAGAACTAAGTAAAAACAGAGTTTAGTTTAAGTCTTACCACTAATAACATACCTTAGATTTTTCAATGAGGATAGCTTTGAAAATTATTTTTTTAAAGGCAGCTGAGCAGAGCTGTGTCTGTGGTCTGGCAGGGATGCTGATTGCAGAGGACTGTTCTGCTCATCACAGTGATTAACACGAGTGAAACCTCCACAGCCAGCAGCAGCATCGTGTGTGCTGCAGCCGTGTGTTCTCAAGCAGCTGCTTTTGCCTGTTCCCTGTGCTCTCTCTGGAGCTGGGAGTTCACCTTCTGTGTCGCTGCTCATGGCGATAGAACAGAGTGTTCTTTGAGGAATTTCTGAGTTCAGTTTCAAAATCCAGAATTTACATAAGTTCTTCAGTAAAATCTCTTTGTGTTTCCTTCCTCTCTCACACCCTCTTTTTTTTTTTTTTTTTCCTTTCTTTCCCCCTTTCTAAATGTGGTTTTCCAGTAAAGGGGTATCAGGGCAAAATTGCAGCCAGAAGCCAAATAAACAGTTCTGGATACCTCAAGCAGCTCAGATTAGAAATCCCCAAGATGAGATTGGATCAAATTGGTCTGAAACCCCTCAGTGTCTCTTGTGCAGGCACCAGGAGCAGCTGCCAGGGCAGCACCACATCTCCAATGAGCCCCTGCTTGAAACACCGGGGAAACTGGTTCAAAAGCTCCTGTGACACTTTAAAGTTCAAGTTAAGTTAAAATTTTTATCCAAGTGCATAGAAGACCTCTTGATCTTTAGCAAGCCTATTACTAAAACACCCAAGATGATTTTTCATTTCAAATTTGGGCATTAAAAAAAAAAAACAACTGTAATTTTATGCAAAAATAAGAACTTGAATGTTTGGCCCAGGCCAGACTGAAGGACATGCACTCAATCCAGAGCATCACCTGAGATATTTATTAATGGCTGTTGGAATCGGAGATGTATTTTAGTGCATGTTTAGTTTAAAAACCCCAGCTTTTCCCCAACACTTTTCTGAGCTGGGTACATAATGTAAAAAACTCAGCTGTGATGTTATTGAGGTCAAGAACTATAACAAACTAAATACTGAAATGAATACTGACTTCTTGTGGGGTGCTAAGGAGGTGAGTGATATACTGATTATTGAGGAAGAAAACTGTTCCTAATGGAGTGTGTGAAAGAGAGAAATTTAGAATTTAGACAGATTACAGGATTTATCCTGTGTGGATAAAAAATAAATTCTAGGGGGGGGGGCGGGGGAATGAACAAAACACCAGTTTAAGAGCAAAGACTGAAATGGTGACTTCTAAAGGAAATCTCCCCGAATTTTAAAAGCAGAGGGAAAAAGCCACAATAAGTAACCTCCCACCTGAGCTAAGATGGCAGAGAAATAAATAGCCCCGCAGGGGTCAGGAACGCATTTCAGGACAGCAGGCACCCGGGAGCAGCCCCAGGGGCTCAGGCCGGGCTCTGCCAGCTCAGGGGTGGCACGGGCGGGTCGGGGACAGGACTGGGGCAGCGCGGGGCTGTTCCCTGGGCGGGGGACACCAAGGCTCCATGGGGACACCAAGGCTCCATGGGGACACCAAGGCCCTGTGGGGGTGCCGGTGCAGGGCTGTGGGGCTGCAGGGGCTGCTCCCCCCGCACCCTGCCCCGGGCACAGCTCCCATCCTGTGCCCTCCGTGCGGCTCCCCCGGGCCGAGCGAGGGGCGGAGAGATCGCCAGGAGCGGCTTCGGGGGCTGCCAGCCGGGGTGCCCATGGCCCAGCCGGGGTGCCCATGGCCCAGCAGGGATGTCCATCTCCCGGTCAGGATGTCCCTCCCCAGCCGGGGGCAGGAGCGGTGCCGGGGGCTGAGGGCTCTGCTGGGGGACCCTGCCGGGATGTCCACGGCCCGGCCGGGGTGTCCATTCCCCAGCCGGGGTGTCCATCTCCCGGGCAGGATGTCCATCTCCTAGCCGGGGTGTCCATTCCCCAGCCGGGATGTCCATTCCCCAGCCGGAGTGTCCATTCCCCAGCCGGAGTGTCCATCTCCCGGGCAGGATGTCCATCTCCCTGTCAGGATGTCCATCTCCTAGCCGGGGTGTCCATTCCCCAGCCGGGGTGTCCATTCCCCAGCCGGAGTGTCCATCTCCTAGCCGGGATGTCCACGGCCCCTCTGTGCGGGGCAGAGCCGGGAGGAACCCCCAGGGCCGCGGGTGCTCGCTCCGGGCGAGACCCCGACACGGGACGGGGGTGGAACACACGGGCCGAGCGGCAGAGCCCGCTGCCCTCCTCTTCCTCACGGGCTGCGAGGGGCCCCGCCGGGCCGGGCACGTCCTGCGGTGCCGAGAGCGCGCAGCGAGCCCGGCCGCAGGACCGCGCAGAAGGGAGAAGCTTGTCTGCCCAGCAGCTCTTGCCCAGAACTGCCCCAGGGGAGCCGGGGGGCTCGGGGGACCGGGCACTGCCCTGTGCAGGCTGGCGCACCCTCCTGTCCTTGTCACAGCGCTCGTCACCTCCCCGCGGGCACCGAGCCCCGCAGATGCGCCCGCAGGAAAGCGGATCGTTCAAAGGAAATAAACAAACCCAACCAAGACAAACACTCAGCCCCTCTGCGCTGAGGGAAACGCAGACAGGAGTCAGAGAGGCAAATGTAATTAGGAAACATATGAGAAGATTCAAAAAAGTTCAAAAGAATATGAGAAATGAAATGTATAAAAAGTAAATAAAACACATTGTTTAAAAATGTTTCATATTAGACTTCCCCTATAAACATTTTACTTTTTATTTTATAGATTTCATGCTATTCTAATCAACTTTATTTTGGTAACTTCACAACTGAAACTGCAAAACTTACAGCCTGTTTTCACATTTCTGGGGTGTCCTGTCAGTCTTTTATATCTCTCTAGATGGGGGAAAAATAAAGTCAATGAAGTGAGCCAAGAAATTCTAATTTCCAAACTTTTATAGAAAATTCTGCTGAAGAAACTCAGGCACCACATCATGGAAAGACCATAAAGGTTTGGTGAAAACAGTTCCAACTCCCAGACAAATCAAAGCCTAAATAGTTTACTGTTGCTTACCAAGAGTTTGTAAACTTGTAAAGGATATTAATGAAGGTGTAAACTCTTACTGCAGAAAACCAAATCTTCGCTGTAGAGGAGTGGGGTATTAAAATCAAGCAAACACAACACCTCATCTATCCTAAACCACACCAGAACCTCAGAACTGAAGCAGCCATGTAATCTGAAAAACAATTTTGAGATGCAAGGCTTTGCTGGCCCCAGTCATCTGGAGGAAGGTCCCATCTCATCTTTACAATCAAAGAGTTAACTCTGATGTCCCAGCACACAAATAAGTAAATGTGGGATAATTAGGAAACAAATTCTGCAAACATCTTGAAAGGGGCTGGAGACCTTTGATCTTTATAGAAAAGAAAACATTACAATACAGTCCAGCTTTTGGGGTCTGCACACATTTTATACCAGGGCAGAGGATGGTATCTTTCTTAAAAATCAAGTAACACCTAATTCCATCATACCCTAATTATCTTAACTGATTTCATATGTCTAAAGGTATTTCACCAAAAGATTAGAGTAGAAAGAGGGACTGACAAAATAATTAAATATGCAATTTGCCAAGCTTGGACAATATGGCTTTGAAATCACCTTTTCAGGAAGTTTTACAGCTTGTTCATTGACATATATATTGCAGCCTTCAGATTCTTATTTAAGCTCTTTTGATTACTTTAATGGATTAATACCCGAGTACCATCCATGTAAAGTGTAATACTCAGGCCTGTTTCTAATTTGTCCAAAGCTGCACTACTTTCCTTTTGGTGTTATGCTTTGAAAAAATACTCTGTCTTGATTTTTAAAGAATAATAACATTTCTTCTTCCAAAATAGCTCTGTAAACACAGAAATAAGCCTGTATCTAGTATCTTTTTTGGTCATATGAAGTGCTTTCATGTTCTCTAAAGTTTTGGTGACTCAACAAGCAAACCTGCAGCCCACCAGCAGCACGTTGGGCTGGCTTTTACCAGAACAGAGCACAATGACTGCTTTAACCCCTGCTGGGATTTTTGGTGACAATGCTTGTAACGAATCTGTGCCCGCACCCCTCCTCACTGCCCTGTTTTGGGGGCACTCCACGGGGCTGGCAGGGGGCTGCTCCCAGCAGAGGTGTCTGGCCTTGACCCCAACATCAGCTCCCTCCTCGTGCCCCCAGAGCCGCAGCAGCACAGAGCAGCACTGCAGCAACACTGCAGCAACACTGCAGCAACACTGCAGCCCTGCAGCAGCCCCGCAGCAGCACAGCAGCACAGAGCAGCACTGCATCAACACTGCAGCAACACTGCAGCAACACTGCAGCCCTGCAGCAGCCCCGCAGCACCACAGCAGCACAGCAGCACAGAGCAGCGCTGCAGCAACCATGGGACAGCCCTGCAGCAACACCACAGCAGCACCACAGCAGCACTGCAGCACCAGAGCAGCACTGCAGCAGCACTGCAAGAGCCACAGGACAGCCCTGCAGCAGCAGCACAGAGCAGCACCACAGCAACACCACAGCAGCACTGCAGCCCTGCAGCAGCCCCGCAGCACCACAGCAGCACTGCAGCACAGCAGCACAGAGCAGCCCTGCAGCAGCCATGGGACAGCCCTGCAGCAACACCACAGCCGCAGCACCGCAGATCTGCAGCCCTGCAGCCCTGCAGCAGCCCCGCAGCACCACAGCAGCCCTGCAGCAGCACAGCACCAGAGCAGCCCTGCAACCCTGCAGCAGCACCAGAGCAGCCCTGCAGCACCACAGCAGCCCTGCAGCCCTGCAGCAGCCCCAGGACAGCTCTCAGGACAGGCCCCGGGCCAGCACGGCCCCACCAAGCTCCCAGGGCTGCTGTCCAGCCCGTGTGGGAAGGGTATTTCCCCACTTGCAGCAGCAACGTTCCTACTCCTCTCTCCTGCTCTTGCCTCTTTAATGATGCAGGGTTTGCAGGATTTCCCCACCTAAAATCTATGACCTGCTCGTAGAACTCATGACAAGAAGCAGCAGAGGTGAAAGCAGGGGCTGCTTGCTTTCCCAGACCCCAGCACAGGCCAGGGGCGAGAGATGCCTCCCGTGGATGAGCCTCCAACCTCCGGGGCCAAGGAGCTCCTGGGACTTGGGGGTTCCTGTGCCTAAACCCTCCCTTCCTTGGAAATGTTCCCTGGAAGCCACAGTTCAGCAGAGACCTTTAAAAACAACGGACTGAACCACAACAGAGACACCAAACTGGCCTGACCCTTCCAGCCTTTAAAGCAATGCTCGTGCCCCATATTTCAGGGCCAGTTGATCACAACATGCCCCTTCCTCACTGGTGCATAGCAAAAGGGAGAGCACAGATGTATTCATAGCAGGCACTGCTTGAATGATGGTATAAATATGTCCATGCTGGAATAAATCATGGCATGGGCTGGGCTCAGCGATCCATGGAGAGGAGGAAGTGTTGCTGAGCACCTGGGAGCCCCCCTCGGGCACGGGGCAGGCTGCCCACGACCCCACAAGGCCAGCTCCTGAGGGAGGGACTGCAGGACATGGCACGTGGGGCCTCACCTCTGTGTTCTCCTCCCCACTTGCACCAAGGAGCAGATGGAGAGAATTAAAGGGGCCTCCTCTGTATCCTCCTCCTCTGACCATTCCTGTTGCCAATTTGGATATAATGAAGCTCCCCAAGACAAGGGGTCTTCAGCGTGCTCTTGGACCTGTCTCAGGTGAGTGACAGTGGTGGCAAGGCACCATTAAGGCAAGTCATGCTCCTCTGCTCCTGTAGAAATAATAGATGTTTTCTTTCAAACTTTTAGCTGTTACCAATTTACTCTAATATCAATATCACTGGTGTCCAAATTCTAAACATCCCTGCAGGTGGAAAACCACAAGTACACTTCCAGATAGCATGGGATTAAGAGAAAAGCCAACAAAGTGGGTTCCCCATTAGCCACTGCTACTAGGAGAACAGAATCTAGAGGGTCTGCAGGTACAGGGACAGGCTCAGAGTGAGGGAGGACACGGAGAGGTGGAGGGAGTTGTCTAATTCAGGACATTTCTGGCTCACTTGTACAACTGGTGTCTCCTGCAGCCTTGGGAAACTGCTGGGATTCAAGATTTGCAAAACTACTAACACAAATATATTGATAGGAAAATCAGTTTAACTTTCAAACAGCAAAACCTAGTAATTCACAGCCATCATGAGTCTTGGGGCAGAGCTGTGGGTAATGATGCACAGAATGTTCACAAAAGAATTGCAGAAGGTGCACAGAAAAGCCTAGTTAAGGAGACTAAGGGAGCAAAATGCCAGCAAACCCCACCAAGACAGAGCTGCTGTGTTCTTGTGGGATCATTTAAGATAATGTCCACTCCTGTTCACGGGCAGTTGGGGCCTTCTAAGAATAAACTGATTAAAGAACATTTTGCAACCTATAAACTTGGTGCAGTTTAAATGAAGCCTTTTAACCTTGGAGGTCTTATTTTCCTTATTAAGAAGTAGGGAAAGCCCTTGCATTCCCCAGTTTGATCAGCTCATTAACAGACTGACAATATCTCGGGAGCTGCTGATGCTCAATGCTTTAATAATAACATCTGCTGACTTCCTCAGGGCCCGTTTCAGAAGAAATTAGGTGCAGGTTTGCATGCCAAAGCGAGCAGGGATGTCATGAATCTGCATCCAGCTGGGAGAAGCAGACAGGCTGCGGAATCGCTGCTGCCAGCGCCGCTGCCCAGCCAGCCCGGGCTGGAGGAGACAGGATCTGCAAGCAGCCCCCTCCCCAAAGAGCACTACCCTGCTGCCTGTGCCCAGCCCCCTCCCCAAAGAGCACAAGCCCAGCTGCCTGTGCCCAGCACCCCCCGGCCGTCGCCCTGTGCGGGTCTGAGGCAGGCGTGCCACCAAAGGGGCTGGTAACTGCTGTGGGATTTTTTTAATCTAGTTTCCTATGAAAACAAGGTTCCTGTGATCCCTGTGTGCTTGTCTGTCTGCCTGTCCTGCCCAATAACTTTGAACTCTTTTCTTTACTGATTTAAACCAGATTTCACAGAGAGGTAGAAGTCTCAAGGATAATTAAGTTCCTAAAAGGTTCATATGAGTAGGAATTTGGACAGAAAAAGGAATTTGGAGTTAGAACAGGGAAAACGTTTGCATTAAGGGCTTTGAGTCCATTGACTGGCTTCTGCCACCCATGACAGGTCATTGCTGGGGACTGTGGGAACAGGGTTATGTGCTGGTGGGAAAAGCAGGAAGTCTTTGTGTAATTCAGAGAAGTCAGCCACCTCTGTGGCCTCCAGAGCTCGTGAAACTGATCCTCACATATCCCCAAGTCTGTACTCCTTGGGTTTGGCCAGCCCCTGGCCCAGCCCATGGACACGACAGCTTTCCCCTGAGCAGTGGGGAACTCGTTTGTCACTACAGAATAGTCACCACCACCATCTCTGGCACAGGGCTATCCTGGTCACTCCTGCTCTCCCACTCCTGTGGGACACCCAATAGGGAACAACCACCACAGCCTTCTTGCCTTGTGTTTGAATAAGTGTTTGGTCAAACGCTCCTGGTGGGAGCATTCCCCTGCCAGGGAATTAAGCTGAAATGATTTTACAGCACTATGGCTTCCTGGGCTCCCTGTTTTCTTGACCCTTCAGTAGCTTTGGAGTCCCCTCCCCCAGCAAACCCAAACAACCCAAACCCCAGCCCTGTGCCACGACTGTGGGAACAGCCACTGGTGTTCTCCCCGAGGAAGGGCAGAGCCAGGGGAAGGAGGAACCACTCTCCACACTGCTGGGGTTCAGCCTCACCTCCGCCTCCCAGCGCGTATTTGGCAAAGACTGATGGAGACTCAGCAACCTCCCAGGCCTCACCTACTTCCCCTTAGGAAGTTTTCTTAATATCCAGCGTGAATTTTCCTTATTACCATTTAAAGCCCCATTTTGATGCTTCTGTCTTAGTGGGGGGCTCACAGAGGGCCATGGGTCCCTCCCCAGTGCCCATGGTGGGGCTGAGCCCAGACCAGCAATGTGGAACTTGTGCAGACCCACCCAGACCTGGCCCAAGCCCTGTGCTTGACAACTACTTGGTCAAGCTTTTTAAAGGTGAAAATCAGATTTCATTTCTTTGTCCAGCTGACAGTGTTGTTCAATTTGATGAAAAAAAAAAATGTTTGGGACAAATGAGTATCTTTGTTGTTTCATACCAGATTAAATGATAAATTATAAATACTATAAAATACAAGCAAACCAGTGAGCAGACTTTCTTGCTTGGCATAGGTGTGAAAACTCCCCCAAGAGAAGAGCACAGCCCTCTCCTATCTCTGCCAACAGGTAGTTGAGAAACACCCACCTTACTCATTTTTTCAGTGACTGGAATTGCCTTTCCCTCCCCAGGAGAGTACCTGCCCTGCTCTGCAGCACCTGGAGTTCTGGGCTTCAGGTGAGGACACCTGCTACTTGATTTCAGGTTTCTTCACTCAGAGGAACCTCCAAGGATCTGCTTTGATCCTGTTGGACAACGGACATTAAATTTGGGCCTTAAAAGTGTAACTGGAGCCAACCTTTTCGAGCAACACTCAGTGGGGCAGATGGCATTGACAGCCCACTGAGAGACGCCCCGGGGCTGCTTGGGCTGAGCTGGCTGGGAGCAGGGGAGCACTCCCTCACCACAGGTACAGCTCAGGAAGCTGCAGCACAGGGCAGCCTCCAACGCATGAGCTGCTGGGAGGATTGTGAAATAAATCCTGGCAGAGCAGCTGGATGAGCACTCAGCTCAATCTAAGATCGAACACTCACAAGTCCGACTACAAAGTGGTCTCACTTGGGGCATTCTTGTAGCTTTTGCTTTAATCGAGTTAAACTCTAGAGGTCAAATTTCACCCTCAGCAGAAGGATGTCTCAAGATTTCCAGCATTTCTTGTGGAAAAGCCCCGGAGCAGAGCCCGTTTGCTCTGAGAATCGCATGATGGTTCATTCGGGCCTTTTCTCCTCGACGTGTTGCCCATTTTATTAACTTCTGCTTTGCTTTAAAAAGAGGCATCTACCATTCTGCTTCCCTAAAGAAGCTCATGTTATAATTCAAGTGTCAGGACAGATTAAGTTAAATGTGCTGTGTGATTCCCAAAGGAAAACAAACTTCCAAACATCCTCTGTTTGCCTTGTTCCATGTCATGGATTGCATTAGAGCTGAACATGTAATTCTGTCGCCTAATGTGTTAAAGTTGGCAGGAATTTTACTCTCTGTGCAAGGTGAGAAATTACTGAGCTAACAAAACATTTCGTTTCCCCCTCCTTGCGTTCCTTCTTTATGAGATTCTGAATGTGACATTTTCACAAAAAATCCCTACACTTATTTGTGAAAAATGTATATTAAAACCAAAACACATCAAATGGAAAGAAATCACAGATGGTTTTATTCACAAGCAGCAGAATTAATGGCCTTCCCTACTCTTTATAAATATTGGAAGCAGATGAGTTCATTACTATTTCACTCTAATAAAGAAAACCTGCTTGATTTTGACAAGACATCTACTTATCTAGTGTTTCTACTGAATAATAAATCTATTTTCTTTGAAAAATAAAAGTTACCAATAAACAAAAACCTGCCTGGAAAATTTGCCAATCAAAAAAACCCAAACATCTTCATTTCTGATAGTGCTGAAATGGAATTTGAGGGATTTTGAAAATGTCGCTAATTTTCAGACTAGAAAGTTTTGAAATGTTTACTTTGTGGTTGTCTTAAATTTTTACATCTTTCAACAAAGCAAGCAGAAAAGTGAAAACATCTGAAAAGGCTTTTGAAAAGAAAAGAGTCAGCACAAGCTGGATGAAGCTGTGGGCTCCTTTATCTTCCAGAAATCCGCACACATGGAGCAGAGTTTATGAGGGTTTTTTTAACCCAGCATTCAAACACTTCCCAGTTCACAATCCTGGCTCCATCGTGTTTGCCAGAGCTTCAAAGTGCTGTTGGCAGATTTTCCTGCACTGGGATAAAACATCTTACCCAGGGGAAGCAAAAGCTGAGTCATTTTTAACCCCAAACAACATTCACTGATGTGGTCATCTTGTTAGTCATGGAAATCCCGTGTTAGCTCTGTTTGTGCTTCTTTCAACACTTATTAACCAGGGAGCGAGGAGGTTTTATTTTAAACTGCAGAAGATGTTTATCCTCCCCAGGGCCATGACAATCAGTTACACGGCTTATCCATCATTCCAGAGAAAGGAAAGGATTTTGAGAAACTCCCCAGGCAAGTTAATTTTTAAAGCTGTAGGAGGGAGAGGAGAAAAGAAAACAAAACACCACCAAAGCCACCGGCACACAAAGCCCAAAAGAACCCTCTGATGACACAGGGACTGTGCCAGCAGCCTCCAGCCCCTGCTGCTCCCCTCAGGCACTGGGAGGATTTCCTTGGGGCAGGAATGGTCACAAGACACCTCTCCAGAGAGAAACAGCCTCTCCCACGTCTCAAAGCACTAAGCAGAGCAGAAGAAATCAGAATTTTTCCTTAGAAACCAAATTCCGTGAGTGATGGATGTAAGGCAGCTCCAGTCCCAGCCCGGTGCTGGGGCACGAGGGTTCTCCTGGGAGCATTCCCAGGCACTGGGAGTGCTGTGCCACAGGCCTGAGCCCACATCCAGTGGCAGCAGGGGGAGAGCTGCCGGAGGCCCCAGCAGCACAGCCCTGCCTCTGCAGAGCTCCACGCCTGCCTGCTGCCCAGGGAGCCACGGGCTGGCACGGGATGGGCCCACTCTGGTTTATGTCCTCCCCACACCCCTCCTCCCCAGCAGGACATTCAATCAGGTGCCAGTGACAGCTCCCACGGCAGCCACAAGATGCTGCTTCTGAGTTTTTTGTGGAACAAGTGGTACTGCTTTCAAAAGGTTATAAAAACATATGCCTGAAGAGAATGTCGGGAACTTGGGTATTAATCTCCCTTAATTCAAAGAGCACTCAAAATAAGCGAGACAGAAATACTGTCTGGGGTGAGAAGATGCCAGAGGTCAGATTGTGCACCACTAGCTTGGGTCAAGTTCAGAAGAATAATAATTTAGCACAAAGAAAAACAATTTTCAGTGTGGTGCAGTATTAGCCTCCCCCTGGCTGAGCAGCCCGTTCCCCTCAGGGCTTGTTGCCCTCAGCCACGCAGGTACCTGCCTGCACTGCTGCCACTGTGGCCACTGCAGCCTCGGCCTGTGCCCAGTGCAGCCTCGGCCTGTGCCCAGTGCAGCCTCGGCCCGTGCCCACTGCAGCCTCGGCCCGTGCCCAGTGCAGCCTCGGCCCGTGGCCACTGCAGCCTCGGCCTGTGCCCACTGCAGCCTCGGCCTGTGCCCAGTGCAGCCTCGGCC
>WBNO01022000.1:0-16214 GCA_013400575.1 Peucedramus taeniatus
CTGTCTTTCAAACCAAGACACATAAATTCTAAGAGTGGTGTTAGTTCATTTTCCTGAAAGGATGGATTTTTATTTAGATTACAAAGGTATTCTGCTGGTTTATCAGAACAGGTTGTTTAGGAAGAATAAATGAGAATTAATAAGACTTTTCCTAATTTAATGGGACTCTACTTGTCATTACTTATTGGATAAACATGAATGAAAAATTATATACAGATGTTGTACCTGTGTGTGTCTGATGACTTGATAGTGAATTGAGAAACTACTTCCAGAGTAATTCTAGCATAGGAAGAATAAAACACTGCAAACCATCAGCTCAGTCTTCATACATGTCCAGCAGTTTCTTAACTCTGTAAAAATTCATAATTTCCCCTTTTGAACACAGCATATTTGCTTGAGTAAAAGCTATTATGCTCTGTATATGCCCAATTTTCCCACAGAAGTGAATGTATCTAAATCTTGTTTTACACCAGCAGTCACTAATAAGATAAGGACAATTCTTGAAAAGCAGTGAAGTTAAAGGTCACCATTATCACAGAAACATTCCTTGCAGTTTTTCATCAATTTTGAGAGGGTTTTAATGGATTTTACTGAATTTGCTCCTTGAAATCTCTTTATGTCAGCCTCTGCCATCCTCTGTTTCTTCACTGAAGAGTATTTCAGCCTTAGTCGCTGCAGTATAGTCATATACAGCTTTTTTTTTTTTTTTTTTGTATAATACTTCTTCCTTCTTCCCAACTATGCATTATTGGTCATGTCAGTAGGGAAGGTTTTCATTTTCTAGGTCTCTTCTCTTTCAGAAATCAGCATGGGCTTAGTAAAATAAGAAATGACTAGTGGAGTTAACTGTTATCACTGAACGTGCATTGAATGATGAACTTAAAAGAGAAAGTTTCAGACAAATACTGTTCCATCTGCAAGAGTCAAACCCTGTTCCAATTTAAACCTGTTGAAATATAGCCATTGAGAGAACTGGAAAAAAATAATACTCAATAAGTAATTTGTTTTTTTAGAAGCCTTATTTTTCTACATGCAGAGATTTTAAATTGTTGCCCTTCTCAAATTTAACCATCATAATTGTGGGCAGGTTTTATTCATTTTTATATTACCTTTTTAACTAAGCTAAAACCTGGCCCTACCCTGTTTAGGTTATTGTGAGGGTTGACTATTTAATCTTATCGTTAAAATAGTTATAGAAGTGAAATTAAAAGGGGAATGTGAAGTTATGCGGCTATTCTAATATAGACAATTTAGGTATATTTTCATTCCTGGAATTTTTAATCAGGTTTTAATAAGGTCTTTGCTTTCTTGTTACCATGATTTGCACGGAGCCTGTCCTATTGATTGCTTCTAGATCAAATTAAAATCCTTTGAAATTAACATCTTTCATTAACTCTTCCTGGAAATTGTCACATGGCTTTTCCCCAGATAAGGCAGAGAAAATACAGTAAATCTAAACTTTCTTATTTTTTATTTCATAATAAATTTCCTTTTGTTTGAAAATGAAATTAAAATAATGATAAAATGAGGTAATTCTGTGGAGAGACAAAATGAGTTTTTAGGACCAGATTATTTTCTAGTCCTGAAATTATTTTTTATATTTTTCATTTTTCATCCCAAAAAGTCAGCCAGCATGGCATTTATTCAAATTATAATTTGTATGTTTGTTTATTTGCTTTTGATTAGTTTGAAATATATTTGGGAATCCATTATTCAAGTAAACACATCTGAAGTTGCTGCTTTTTGATTTCTTTTTTGATGGCCATTCAGCAAAAGGAGTTCTGTTCCTTTATAACAGATAATTTTAAAACATAAATCAATTTTCTAGTCTATTTCATAAGTGGCGATTAGTGTGATTTTTTGGAGACATAAAGAGTAGGTTTTTGTTGTTCTTTTAAGAAGCTGTTAGGCTATCAAGAGAACTACATTGCATATAGCAACCTTTGTCACAGCCACCAAATACAGATCTTTCCTCTCTTTTGCCAAAAATTAGTGGAAATCCAAATTACGCATTCATTATATTAGTTGAGGAATTGACTTTCTGTTCTCCTCAGAGTTCCAACACTTTCAAATATAATGGTCAGAAATAAGGACAAACAAAATCCTTGGGAAATATGCAAAAATTATTTGAGTAGGACTGAAAATTTCCAAACATTCCAGTTACTCCTTCTGTTAGTATAAAAACTGAGGAACAAATTGTAAAAAATGAAGAGAGAATATTTCCACTGGATTCCAATGCATCCAATGGGTGAGCCCTTTTTCAACCAGCTATGAGTTATTGATTGCAAATTACAAGCCCACTTGTGGCAATTATATTTTTCTGTCTTCTCTGCAGGGGTTATTAGTGCTTCTATGTCAATAGTAATTGTTGCATAGAATATCACTGAGCAGGGTCTGGTGAAACAAATGAGGGAAAAAAAATTTGCATCCACAAAAGGCAGACAAGTATTAAGGAGAGCACCAGGGATGGATTATACTCCTTTAACCTTAACTACCAGAACTGCTCAGGCAGAACAATTTCACAAGAAAGGTCTCAGCTTTTCCTCCTGATAGGCTCCCTTGCCATCTACAGGCAGGCTACTTTAAAGATTTAGATGGAAAGGTACTGCTGTTAACAAAGTGCCAGGAGATTCTGCAGCAGATAAGAGAAGTAATATTTTCTGAAGAAATGACTGAGATGTGGACAAATATTGCATGAAATGTGGTTAATATATACAAAGTTTAAAATATGTGAAAGGATTTGTAAGAGTAAAGAATCAATGAGAAAAGTCAGAAATAAGGGGGGATGCTTTCTTAGCAGTGATTTTGTCATTCCAACTCTAAATCAGCAATTCTTCTGTTCATAATCCTTTTATGATGAAAACATGAAATATATCTCTGCAGAAGTAATCTACAGAGAAGAAGTTTTAAAAGTACACTTGCTACATAGATTGATATTCAAATTACTGTATTTTCTTCACTAATGTATTTTAAGCCTGCATGGATGACAAAAGGATGTAACAGAGCTAAAAGATGAATAAATTATGCGCAGGTAGTTATTCTGGAGAATATTTAATATCACATTTATAAACAGATGTGGGTTATTTGCTGTATTTTGCCATGGTGTTTTGGTATACCATGGTATTTTACCAAGTTTTCTACGCACACTCTCTTGTAAGATATGAACTTGTGAAAGCTGACAAGGTGTTGATGCACCCCTTATATTTTGCATTCGTGTTTAATGTTTAAAGTTTGGGAAGTCACCAGCTTATAAATGTCCTAGCAATAGGGTCTGCAGCTGAAGTGAAGATGGAACTAAAAAAATTAATACAGAAGAGAAATGTGTATCTAGAGAACAAGTTGGAGCCTAACAGTTTCATGCAGCTTTGATGGACAAATCTTGAGGGTTTTTTAATATATTTTCTTTCCCTATTGTTTTTCAAAGATTCAAGATGGCATGCAAGGTCTTTATGCTAGAGGAAAACCTCTGCCTTTCTGTTTTCCTACTAGATAAGTTTAGAGCACGGGTCAGTGTAATATTGCTTCAGGTTAATGGGTTTGCTATTTTGTTTTGTTGTTTTGTTTTTCTCCTACTCATTGATACTCCTTGTTTAACTCTGGTCTCATGAGCACACTGACATTTTTCAAACAAAAATAAACAAGAAAAGGTGAATTTTATGCTTTTTGGGAATTTCAGGATAACTGCAAAGATAATACCAGACGTTTTACTGTACCAGTCTCTTTGACAGCCTCATTCAATAAGGAAGCTGCTGTTGTCTGAATGTCCAGTTTCTTTGAAATTATTCCCTTATTTCATACTAAGACCCATCCAGGTAAGGACAAGGCTGCAAATACAACGTACGTAGCCACCCCTTCTACTTCAGCTTGACAGCAGAGTCCAGATTGCTCTAAGCAACCCAATCTAGTTGGAGGTATGCCTGCCCATGGTGGGGGCTTGGACTGGATGACTTTTAAAGCCCCTTCCAAGCCTGACCATTCTGTGATTCTCTCCCTTGCATTTGGGCACTGACCAAAATCACCTCTTCTCAAAGCTGATTCACTTCACCTGGAATGAGTATCATGCTGCCTCCTTGACAGAGGATGAGGACTGTAACAGCAGAGCACTGACCTTCAGCTCCAGTAAAGCAAAAAGGCAAGGTTTGCTTGGTAAGAAACAGGCTAAGACTAGCTACACCCTTTCAGAGGAGAGTTTAAACTCAAATGGCAGATAACATAGAATGTGGTTGAATTAAAGGGAAGGATGGGAAAGGAGATATTTTGTGTGCCCCTGAGGACACAGGATTTAGGAAATCTTTTCTTAATATCTCATATATAGGTAAAAGCCTTAATCCTTTCTGCAGTCCTGAAAGGTAAGTCTTTTACCTATCTTAAGGTCTCCACCAGCTCTCCTGCATCTGGCCCAGTATCAGCTCACCCACTGATTTTTAGAGGATTTTTTATGTTTATACAAACATGGTATAGTATCATGCCAGAGAAACAATTAGCCTTCAGCAAGAGGGTTATTTGCTTCAATATTTGAGAGGATAATCTTCTAATACAACTAAACCTATTTACTCTCAGGGACTCAGCTTCAGTTCCATTAATTTCAGTTTACTGTGACACTCTATATTTTTTCTTCCCAAGATTTACATGCATCTGTACTACCATTAGTTGTATTTGTTGTGCTATGAGCTTTAAACTTTTATAAATATCACAGAGATGGCAAATAAAGTGTCAAGTAAAGTGGATGATGTATGAAAGACTATTAATATCTGTCTAGAAAGATGCACCAAATTTCTTCAGGGAATATATCAGCTCCCATAAGATAACTATTAAGGTTATCTTGGGTTTTTAGGCTTATTCCTGAAGTGTATTGATTCTTTATAATTTTGATAGTTCTTTAGGTATAAATATTGATGTTACCATGAGAGTTTAACTTGTGTGTGTGTGTCTCTCTCTCTGGTGCTTCCATCTAAATTTTGGGTAAGTTAAAGACACCAGAACACCTAGTTATCACCCTCTGAGACTTTCAGTGAAGCTCCTCTGTGAGAAAGAAATGGCTTTTCTTCCCTAAGAGTGAGACCATCCTTTACAGTGTGATTCTCAAAATACAGAAAATTATATTTGGGTTGCCTTGCATGAAAGTGCCAAATAACATGAAAGGTGATACCTCCCAGTTCTTTGTAATTTTTGCAATTCTGTTTTGAATATTTTCAGGAGATGGGAAGCAGGTAGGACCACAAAGGTGAGACTAGATGATAGTTCTAAATGTTCTAAGCTACCAATACATGTCAGAACAGTTACCATCTTATTCAAATCTTAAAAAAAAGAAGTAAGACCATGCAACCTCCTACCCTGTCTTTTTTTTTTTTTTTTTTTTTTTTTGTGTGTGTGTGTGTGTGTGTGTGTGCCACTTGAACAAAAGAGTGTGAAAAGGGAAAAAGATAAAATGAGATCAAGAAATCTTTAATATGAATAATAATGTACTTAAGAATGATTAGGAAATTTGTGTAGCTATTAACTAGTTTTCTTGCACAGACTAGAAATTTAATTAGAATCTGGGTCCAGCATTCCTGTTGTAAAAAACACAGTTATGATTTTGCTAGCCCCAGGAAAAAGTGTAATCTCTTTTCTTTTTTATTTTGCTTTGTACACTTGACTTGCTCTTTTGAAATTTGATTGGCTTCATACTGATATCCCAATAAAACAAGAAAAGCAGAGGGAGATTAAGCACAAGTGATGTCTTATCAACACATTTTTGAATATTTAGAAAAAGAACGAGCTTTCAAGCTGTCCATGTAGGTACATCATCATCTTTCATACAAAAAGACTCTTGTTGAGTGTTTCAAATCTCAAGTTCTTGTTCACACTTAGTTGTGTAATGTTTTTGGATTTCTGCAAGGCTTTTGATACTGTCTCTCCCAAGACCCTTCTGGGCAAAATGTCCAGGCCAAGCTGGACAAACACATTGTGTCCTGGCTGAGAACACAGGCACAAAGGGTTACAGTGAATGGGCTGACAACAGGTCTGAGACCTGACACAAGTGGGTTCTGCCATCCTTGGCCCTGTGCTCTTCAAAATGTTCATAAATGACTTGGGTGCAGGACTAGAAGGGATACTATGCAACTTTGCCAACAACACTACACTGGGAGGAGTTTTCAAGCCCTTTGAAGGAAGTGAGGCCCTGCTGAGAGACATTGATGAATTAGAGAGTTGGGCAATCATCAACCATATGAAGTTCAACAAAGGGAAAATGCTGGATTCTGCATCTGGAATAGGGTAATCCTGAATGTATGGACAGAGTAGGGAATAAGATGATTGAAAACAGTGCCATGGAAAGGGACCTGGGGCTAAAAGCTGAACATGACCCAGTAGTGCCCTGGCAGCCAGGAGGGCCACCCATGTTCTGGGGTACATCAGGTACAGCATCACAGCTGGGCAGGGGAGGGGATTGTCCTGTTCTGTTCTGCACCAGGGTGGCCTCACCTCGAGTGCTGGGGACAGTTTTGCATGCCACAACAGAAAAAAACCCCGTTAAACTATTAGAGAGCACTCAGAGGAGGGCAATGATGATGATGAAGGGCTTTATGGTCAAGCCTTGTGAGGAGCAGTTGAGGTCATTTGGTCTGTTCAGACTGTGGAAGACTGAGGGGACACCTCACTGCAGTTACAACTTCCTTGTGAGGGAAGAAGAGGGACAGGCACTCATCTCTTTTTAATGGTGACAGTGACAGGACTCAAGTTCAGCCTGGCAAGATTTCAATAAGTGCTTGGACAATGCTCTTGAACACATGATGTGACTCTGGGGATGTGCTGTGCAGGGCCAGGAGCTGGACTCTATGATTTTTGTGGGTCCTTTCCACAGCTTATTTTCCATTTCTGTCTCACCAGGTAAAAATTAAATTACAACCTGTTCTATGTATTGTTAAAATAATGAAAAATTTTAATTTCTTTTTTTTTTTCTTCTCTTAAGAAACCTCATATGCTTAGCTGCCTTTTTGTGCCATTTAAGACAAACTGGTGAAGGGTATTTCTTTTAGTACCATGACCTAAGAGACTGGCATCTGTGACCCAACACAAAGCTGACTGCATAACAAACGTTTGGAGAAATATGGGCATCTGCAAATTAAGGCCTGCATCTTCTCAGCCACACTGAATGACAGTGTAATAATTGGACAGTGCTGGCAATTGTTGTTCAGGCTTGATCCTCCTTCCTAGCAGACTGTATCAGTGGGATTCTTGCCATTGAGGGGAATAATATCAAGTTTTGGTCCTGTTTCCTCTGCAAAGCAACAATAATGTGTTTGATTTTGGTACTTAAAGGAGGATAACATATTTGTAGATTCTGATAAGTTTCTTATTTACTAACAATTTAGATAAACTGATGAAATTTTCTGACTCTAGTAACTAGTTATCATTTTAAAAAGAGAGTAAATTCCATTACTCAAGGATGACTTTGAAATGTTGTCCTGTATATTAATAGTCCAAATAGATTATTATGTTTGGTTCCTTGAACCTGCACTTGTAGGCAAGTTTGATCATAATTTTCCAGACAGTACAGCAATAATCTGAAATAAAGGATCATGGACAGTGAAAAGGTGCCAATGTAGATAATTCATGTTTTGAGAGTTCATCAAGACAAGAGTAAGTTGATCTCAGAGGTCATCTGCTCATTTAATCTCTTCATTTGGTGAAATGAAATAATTCTAAGGGTAAGAAATTTTTGGTACATTTTAATGTACTCAATTTTTGGTACATTATATATATATAACCTTTTGCTTGACTGTGGATATATTCAACTTCATGAAGCTCACAGCTGTACTTGCAGAGAGTCCCAAAATGAGAGTCAAACTCTGTTTTAGATCTCAGAGATTGTGATGTGTTTGGATCCTTTTCTGGGCAGTCCTACAGATATTAATACATGGAAAAGAGAAAGTGAGCAAAAGAGAGGCATTGTGATTAACACATCGCATTGTTTCTTGATTTTCAAAATTCACTCATGTCTTTGAGCTTACAGGACTTAGAAGTTTGCCAGTTGAGTGACATTTAAACCTATTTTAGGAGTTCATTAGCTGTTACTAAAGGTTACAACAAAACTCTGGGCTTTTCTCTTTTTCATTTCAACTCGTATCTAATATATTTGATGCTAACTTTACTTTTTAGCATTGTGGAATACCTGTGGTACCATCAATACACCAGCATCGACAGTCTCTAGTACTTATTACTTAGGATTCTATTCTTGCCAATTGAGTGATTTTTTCCAAATAAAATTTTTCTCTCACAGAAATCATGTGGTTATAGTTAAAGGTTCAACTGGGACCTAACAGAGAATACCAACTCTGAGAAAAAATGGGCAAACACACATTTGAACGACACTATCTTGTGCTTTGCTTTAATCTCTCTGTTAATAGTTAAATAACAATGAAGGGAGAAGTTTGCTGTCTGTTGTCTACAGCTATCACTTCTTTTGGCAAGCAGGAGGATTTCAGGCTTTATGTAATGTTCAAAAAATATCCTTCAATGAAATAGCACCAGCATCACATATAAAACTGTCGGTTTATACATTCTCCTTCCTTGGCTTCCTTCCAGCAAAGCTCATTTAAAGTATGCTGGCTGGAGCCAAAATGCATCATGCAATTTTCTAATATTCTAGTATTTCCTCATGAAAGATAGTGTGGTATATCAACTCTTATACAACTTTAAGGTTTGTATTGTCCTGTGGGATTGAAAAATAGCAGGAGAATGAAATTCTGATGTGCTTTAGGTTAATGCAGTTGCACTGAACATAAAAATAAGACAGGATTAATCACTAAAAAACAAACAAAAAAAAAAGATGCCGTTCTCTGAAAATTTGAAGTAGTATAGAACTGACTGTCTTCATTGCAGTACAACTGATGTGTCCTGGAGTGATAACCTTGCCTGTGCATGTTTAATGATGCTGCTAGTCACAAGAAAAGAGTCCTTTCACCTAAACATTTCCAGGTGGAGCATTCTGCTGATAAAAAAAACTGACCTCCTTGTTTCTTTTTTGCTGGAAGCACAGGTCAGGGGATTTTCTCTTCTGAAAGCTGCCTTGTGGCCATAGTTGTGGCTCAGGTACTGTAATGTCTTGACCTCTGTCAAAAAAACTTGAGGCTGAACCTGTGCTTATGCCTGTAAGCTTCATGGATGTCTTGTGGGAATCTGAGAAGCAGCTGGACTATGGGCAGGCAGGTGCTTTGGGCATGTGAACCCGTATATTCAAGAGATGAAGATATAACCTGCTAAACAAGGCATTTCCTATAAGGAGGACATATGAAGTTAGCAAATGCATTCACATATAGAAATTTACCAACTATTTATAATAATAATAATAACAATTAATGTTTTCATTCATCTAAGAAAGAAACTAAACATAGTGGCATCTTTTTTAGTCTTAATGTTACTAATTTTGCATTATTTGATGAAAGCGAGGCAATTTTCACAGATGAAGACCAGTCATTGATACACATTTGATAGTTGTGTCAAACATAAATTACTAATTTTTCTACACAATACTCTTCTTTCGCTACGTGCTGAACATTATATAATCTAGTTAAACAGCAAGTCCAGCTATTAAATCCACACGACTTTTCACAAAGAAATTATACAAGGGCTGCAGAAAGCTGTGCTCATTCATTCATTAATTCATTCATCCATTCATGCTTATTTTGTGTTTGGTGGTACCTCTGAGGTTTTTTTCCCTGTGTGTGACTTGTTAAGCATTTTAGTAATTCAGCTTTAAAAGGTATCACCATAACATTTGTTGCTTTCTTCTTATGAGGAGGTTGTACAAAAGTATATTTCTGCCTTACTCATTACATTTAAGAGCTGGAAAACTTGGACTTGTTGGGTAAACAAGGATGACTATGGGGCTGTTCAAACCTGAACATTCAAAACCTGTGATACCTTTTAGTAGATAAAATTTTATCAATCCCATTTACTGGGGTAGTTAGACTGCATTAGGGCCACATACATACAGGGATACTGTGCTGCTATATGAATAAAAATCTCAGTTCCTTTCTATAGAGACACTAAAATTCTCAAGCAAGACAAAATTACCACCTTTGAGACTTTTAAAATACACTAACCTGTAATGTGAGAGCTGACAACACTGCAGCTATCTTACAACAGGAAAACTAGATCCAGTGTTTTAAAGGACTGAAGCATTACACCTGAAAAATTATGTACAGACATACTTTCACAAAACCTTTTGTATAAGCTCCCTCTAGGGAGATGGGTAAAGAGATGCTCTGCATGCTGTTTTGGATTACATGGGAGCATTGCTGGTCATTGGAGTTCCAGACTGTGTTCTGCTCTTCATTGCATTTCTAAACCATGGAGTTCAATTGCAGCAGTACCCTGGTCTCTGCTACAGTATTGCAAATGTTTCTTGCACAAATTACATTTTTCACTAGTCCACATGTGTCTATGCTCCTACTCACAGACCCCTTGCTAATGATAATATAGCCAACCTAAAATCTAGCTGCTGTAATAACTTCATATTATATGCCCACCACACCAAGTATCCCCTCTCACATGTGTGAAACAGCTGAGTTTTCATAGCCAAAAGAAGGCCTGTGTATATACATTGTGCAATCCAGTTTTTAGAGGATGTACCTTATTTTTGGCACTGTCTACAAAGTACTATTTGGGAGAGACATGAGCAAATAAGCACCTAATAGGAAATGTCAAAGTTGTGTTTATATATGTGACAGCATCCTGGTGCCCTGGTATAATGAAAGTTCTCCTCTGCCTAATCCAGCGCTGGCCTGGGCAAACCCAGTGAAGTGGTCAGGAGTTTGCTTTCTCAGGTTCACACTCTTGTCATCTTGCCAGGAGCAGCCAACCATAACCTATGGTTGTGATTTGAATCCTTGATGAGAGAGCACTGGGACTGGTGGACCAGCAGACCATTTCATTATTCCGTGAGAAAACTTCCAAGCATAAGATACCCAGTGGTGAGTTACAGGATGTGGACATATAACCACGGGTTTCCTAGGAAAACAGTATCTTGGTAATGATTCAGAGGGAGTTTTAGAGTAGTTTTTGGGCAACATTATAGCAATACCCCTTTGGAAAAACATAAACAGTGAAAAGCAGAGGAGACTCCATACTGCCTTCTTTCCACTCTTGTTCCCCTTAATTCCCTGTATGAGATGACAGCAGATAGAAATAGGCTGCCTTGCTGGAGACAAATATTCCAGCCAGACCGTTCCTGTGCAACTGCCTTGAAACTGCTGAATTGCTTTCACTGCCCTGGGCAAGCAGCAGCAAACATCAGCAATGAGCATCTCAATCAACACCTTTTGTTCAGAGGCCACAATTTCGAAGTGGTGGCATGGCAGTCAGAAAATGTGCCAAATGTGCTGATCCCATGTTGTTTCCCAGACTGAGTCCTGCCAGCCCTGAGCTCTGGCAAATTCACATTTCTTTAAGCAAGGCACTGCACTTGAATTAAATATGCAGACAAGGTTTTTATTTGCATAAAACATCAGGTTGGGGTTTATTGTGGGGTTTTTTGTTTTGGTTTGGTTTGGTTTGGTTTGGGTTTTTTGGTTTTTTTGGGGGTTTTTGGTGGGTTTTTTTTGTTTGTTTGTTTGTTTGTTTTGTTTTGTTTTGATCTGCATGATCACCATGTTTACTTCTTGTTTGAAACATGTGGAGGGAAATTGGCATCGCATATATTGGTTTGTTAATTTGGCTGTTGCTGACTTTCTTATGGTGATCACTTCTATGCCACAAGATGCTGTTTGTGACCAATGATAACTTGCTTTATGTTTGCTGTCAGCAAGTCAAAGTTCAGTTTTCACATTAAGTTATTTTATAGAAGGGTATCCACACAGCTGATTGAAATAAATTATAAAGGTTATTAAGTTACCTACTGACATGGTTGCCAAGTTTTTTATAACCTTGCATGTGGCCAGGTTTAATTAATGGTTTAAGATGAGTCTGCAGATGCACTAAAAGCTCTTTTTTTCCTGATCCCATCAAGTATATTACAAAATTCTGTGTCACAGACCTAAGTAACTCTTATTGTTAGGGAAACAAGGAAGAGTCCTCAAAAATCTAAGTTTAGGAGAAAGATTATAATCAGTTTCCTTTTCCCCATTCCTTCAGATGAGTTTCAATTGGACGTGCCATTTAAAAAGATGAGTCACATTTTCCAGGGAAGGGGCAGTAAAAGCTCTGGTAAAGGGTAATTGCTCATACAATTCACAGTTAATCAGTAGCCCAGTGACTCTGTGTGGCTGCCTTTTATACCCTGTCTACCCTACAGACCTCTCAATCCTCTCTGCCTAAAAAAATGCTTCTGAATAACCTTTTCAGTTTTTCTTTGCTGCTGTCATTCCTAGGAAAAGACAGTAGTCACTTATCCTTTAAAGAATGGGCTGACTTGAGGCCTGACTGAGAAAGCAATGACCTGCTTGGTCTGGCAGTTTCAGTGGGGCATCAGTTTTCAAGGATGAGAGCACTTGAAGGATAATCTTTCTTGGCTCTTGCTGAGGATGGTGTTGCATGATGGAAGCTCATCTCATGATGGTTACCTTTGGTTTAAAAACTTCTGCTTCCCCACTTCAGCTTTAAAGCTTTTGACATAATTATAGAAGACCAGAAAAATATTTGGATAAATTTATTGTGGCAGCAGAGAGCAATAAGTGAAGGCTTTAAAGTACACTTTCATACTTTGTTATTCTAAACACCAGTTCTTTATTCCAGTTACAGTTTTCACATTTATTGTTAGTTCATAACATACTGGTCATCGCATCTTTTCAACAATTTTGTGTAAGGAAAGAAAAATACTATCCATAAGAAAGAGTCTTGGGAATGATAGACTTGATAATGGTTGTATTAAAGTGAAATAATAAAACATAAAAATGTGTTGTGAGTGTAAAGAGGAGAAATCAATGCAAAAATCCCTACATGTTGCTTGTAAATGACCACTGAATACCAGAGAATTGTAGTCAATTTTGATCATAACAACTATGTATATTGTGCTTACTGCAGGGTAACCTTCAGGTGTTCTTGAAGCATAAGGAACAGGAAGCAACTGCAGGATTTAGCAAGCTGAATATTATTTAATTCAATTCCAGTAGATACTATAATTGAAACATATATCAAACAGGTAGCTAGATTTTTCAAATGTAAGTATGATTACAACTGTTAAAGACATTAATCAATGTCCTGGACATTTTTCTGTTTACATATTTATAAATAATGCCTCATTAGAGTCTTATTGCTAACAATGCTATGTCTGTAATAAATGCCACTTGAATGAGGAAGGTGGCGAGGTGGGAAAATGCAATGGAACACAAAGAAGCCTGCTTTGAAAGAAAACGGACCATTTTCTTTATTTGTGTTAGCACTCTGCAGGTAGTAATATAATGTTATCTGCCCATTTATTTTTATAAGCAGAATATGAAATATTTTCTGAAGTTAATTTTTTTAAATAAATAGACAATACAATGCAAAATTAAAAACAATAGTGCTAAGAAATTAAGATTTCCATTTTTACTCTGAAAAAATTAATCCTTTCTTTTTAATACAAACTGAAAAGTTACACCTAAACCAGTGTAAATCAGTTTGTGTTCCCTTTAATTGGTGAATCTGGACTCCTACAGTGTTGTCTTTTTAGCAACACTTTTTAGAGAAAACTCCCTTTGAATGTTTCACTGAAGTTTTACTTTAAGAATGTTTAAACCCATAGTGACTGAAGAGAAATTTGAGGATAGATACATGGTATCTTTTAAAACTATAGGGAAAGGATTTTGTTTTAAAAGCAGACGTCTTTAATGATAGTTGACACCTTAACTTTCTGTAGCAGAGGAATAAGTAAGGCACATTTAGAAATTAAACATTGACTTTCAACTTAAAATATTTCCTACAAGCTTTTTATTGTTGCACCTTTCTTAAGAAAAACAAAGCTATTGTACTTCCTTATGAAGTTGCACACCTTATAACTAATCACTTCGGATAATTTTTGGGGACATTATTTATGTAGAAAGGAGAAAGAGAGCAAAAATACAGTATAAAATTAGGAAGGGCTTGAATGGTCTTCTTAGAATACTGAGGAAGAAGACTTATTTGTATTTAAATGGAAAGGTAAGATTTCTATTCTAATTTAATCAGTTGGTGCATGTATGCTGTGGTGTAGAGCAAACATGGAGCTCTCTTAACTAGATAGAACCAAGCTAGTTTGGAAATTTGGTGGAGGTGTCATAGGCTACTGGGGGTAGCCTACCAGGAGCTGCTTAGTGTTTCTGCTTGGCAAAGTCTCAGGAACGCCATATCTTGCTCCGTGGGGTGATGACAGCATGTGCAGCAATGTCTTGAAAACCTGGCCTTCCTACAGTTCTATAAAGAGATTATACATGTACTTGTGTGAGTATCCATAAAAGTGTGTGTATGTGAAGTATGCCCTACAGAGAGAAAATTTTTTCTGAAATACAAGTATTTTCTTGTAGTATTTCTCCTTCATGCTGTCTTTCTGCTAACCGCTTCAGCACCGTGCCAAGAATTAGCTTGCAAATGCCAGTCAGATTTGTAGAGTCACAGAAGCATTTTCAGACATTTTGTTGCGTCTCTGAACTGGACAGTTGAAGCTGCAAAGCTCACTGACAGCCAAGTATCTGATTCCTTCTCACACCACTGCCTCAGCTAGACCTATGGATATTGCAGCAAAATGTTTGTTGAAACCAACTACCTGTTATTCAGCAATGTTTATATTAACATTAAAGACTACTTGAATGTGTTTACATCTAAACATGTATGTGGGATGCAATTTCTAATTTATGATAGCTATAAGCATTAATTTCCTAGAGAATATATAAATGTTTCATACATGCAATTATAGTGATATAAACAGCTTTAATTATGATCCTAGCATAACATAAAAGTTTAAAATCTTTCCAAATAAAAAATTGTCAAATACATATCTTTGAACAATAAGGAAACAAAAGAATAAATTAATCAGCAACTATAAAGCTTTTTTATTTTAAATATTGAAGGGCAATATTTCTACAAAGGTCTGAAGACAGGACAGCATAAAGAATTATTTAGTGTAAAATTGTGATAACTGCATATTATTTTAAATTAATCTTTTTTTATTAGTTGACTCTTTCTAAGGGGAATATAAGCTGAAATGCACATTTCTGATATCTGAAAATAATTATTTGTTATCTTACTGTGTTTTTTCACAATATTATTAAAGCAACTTGTTGTGCTTTCTCTCTTGAGAGAGGCAAAGTATGAAAATCCAGCTTAATCATGCTCCCTGATGTCTGACTTCTTAACTAGAGTAGGGGTCACCTAGTCTTTTAGATAATATCACAGCTTCTGAATTACTTTCTTATTAACATTATTTTCAAATGGAAAAAAATATCTTTTACTTTGCTGTTTTAATATAAACCAGTGAATGATCTTGTTGATTATGGTGAAAAAACCTCATGCACTCCTTCCCTGCAATCACCACATTTTTTTTGTCACATATTGTCTTCCATAGCACTAATTTTTTCTTCTGATTTTTTTTTACCAAATGAAAATTTTGTTAAATAAAATTGAATCATTTGTAGAAAAATCTGAATACATGAAATTGTTCCTTTGAGACCTACTGAACAGTCTTCCTCCAACAGGACAATCCCTGAAAGTCGCACCATGTGCCTGAGGGCACTCTCCAAAGACTTCCTGAGCTCTGTATGGATGTGTAAGTGAGGGCAACTATATAGCCCTTAAATCAAAGATGCTCCTAATATGGGACATGTATCTTTGGGTCTCAATCCTATCTTCTGGTCTGATTGACCTGAATATGACATACCTTTAAAAGTCTATTGAGCTTTGCAGACTGATGTATGCAGAATTGATTTCCCGAGTTTATAAACCAATTTTTAAAGTTTTTTTGTACTTATTGTAGGGGAATTATGATACAAATGCAAGTTATTGTCATTAGAAACCTTGAAAGATTAATATACCTAAGAAAAAAACATTAGTAATGGCTAAGTCTACCTGAAATTTTAACAGATAACCTTTATTAATAGGCCTTTTACCATTCCTAACTAATATTCAGAACCTGAAGTCAGATTATGTTAAAATAATGTCTTACTCAGATGAAGTGGGAGACCATTACTAATTTTAGGGTTGTGTTTTTTAAGAAAAGACTTCTGTTGACTGATGCACAAACAGACTTAAGGATATCTCAGAGTCTTCTTTACCATACATTT
>WBNO01022001.1:1912-15539 GCA_013400575.1 Peucedramus taeniatus
GGTTTTGCCCAATCTCAATTGTCTTACAGCTGTACAGGGAACAACATGAACCCTTATTCTTCCCAGCCAACTTTTCTGGATGGCACCACCTGCTTCCATCTTTTTCTAAGCTGGTGACGTCACGTCTAATTTATTTTCCCAATCTTTGTGCTCAGTCATTTCCCTCACAAATCTGAAAAGTAAGATTTCTTAAAATTTTCCCCATACTGCAAATGAGAAATCATCAATAATAGCCTTGTTTGTATCAGTAGGTAAGGTAAATAAACAAAGAAAATAACGGTTGTATGATGACTGTCTAGAACTTTCATCCTGAAATGGAAGATTTGAGAAAGAACACTACAAAATGTATTCTAATTCAGTGCTCTGTGATCTACTTTCAGTCCCTGGCATTAAATTTGGAGTACAGGACACTGAAACACAAATATACAGTGCATCAAGAAGCAATAAGGTCTTGTTTGTACAAAAACTTGACATAAAGTGGAATTGTAGGTTTATTCTGAATACACTAAAATGCAGTGCAGTCCTGCTTTCAAATAAGATACAGCTAGTGCAGTCAACTCAGGCACAGCCTTCAGTGTTCCAGAGTCCTTCTGGTTTCAAAAGCATACCTAAAAGAGCCAACTCAGGAGCCTCTCTGAAGCTGTACACATGAGGATACATACTGCTAAAGTAAATATTTCACAAGATTTTCTAGCTTCCTTGAAAGTCTTTTTTTCCATGTGGTATGATTCTGTTTCATATACCTCTTCCAGTAAAAAGCAACATTAATCTTTGAAAGGCAAGCACTCAAGCTGTGTCATTGAGCAAGGTTTGTAGCCTTGATATTGATATTAAGGCATAGATGCTGCAAATGGTGCTAGGATTATCTCCAAGCACAGGAGAAGGCACTGCTCTCACAAAAGGGCAACACAAAACCCTGTAAAATACAATCTTCCTAAATGCAATAAGAATTCTGTTTATTTCCGCTGTAAGAAAAAGGCTTGACAGTATATTTCAAACTAAAATTTTAGATCAAGAAAATTAAGATAATTCAGTAAACTCTACCCTTTCTGCCTCTAGGTGGAACAATGAGAGCACTCAAGGGTAGGTACCCTCTCAGCTGACCAAAAATACCTTGACTTGTAAACACACAGCGACTATTTAGTGCATTTATGGACAGCATCCAAAATAGAATTTATGATCAGTAGAATTATAAAACTGTAAATCACCCTCCATGTGCTAGAACATATTTGACAGAAGTGACTCTCAAAAAACTAAAATGATTGTTGACTATATTCATGTAGAATGACTTTCAACAATTATTTTCTTACTCATTATTTTAACTGCTCTGATTTGACACAATTCTAGCTTTAATCATAATGATGATATGATACCCATTACCCATTTTAGTTTGGGTTTTTTTTTTTTTAAGTACATAATTTTTTGATTATTCTCTTCCAAGTGATTTGCAAATATAAGTAAACCCTGAGTCACACACCTGCAAAAAGCTACCAAGCTCCAACTAACACAGGTTTACTGCTGTGTATGTCTTGAAAGACTTGTTATTGTTGGAAAAAAAATTGTTTATAATCAGGCAAAGAAAATATGAAATTTTAGTGTTTCTTCTTTTTACTTTACTTTGTAGATCGGTTCATTCTAAATCATGTTATCACAGTAGTCACAGAATCATTACAAAATAGACTCAAAGGGGTATAAACCAGTGATCTATTCCATTCTGACTCAAGCCAAGGTCAGTTGTATCCCAACCATTATTCTTTCTCATCCTGGCAACTACTCAAAAGTTTTGCAGATGCTGCTGAATGCAACCAAAGCTATAATCTTCCTAATAATTTGGATGCTTCACTATATCACCTTTAAAATCCCGTCCTGCAGAACAGAGGGAGATTCATTTTAGGTAGTTTAAGGCAACTACATCTGAGGAGTCCTCTAAGGCACCAGTGCCATTTTGCATGTTTCAGACATTTAGACATGATGACCAATAAACTGCCTGCTTATCTAACTCAGCATTAGTGGCTCAGATGTGCTCAGTGCAGTCCACACTCCAGAAATCTGAATTTAGACATTATGAATAAGATTAATCTGTCTGACCTATCATTACTTTCATCAAGCTCATGCCTTCTTAATTAATTTGCAAGAAAAACAGATGAGACAGTGTCAAAACCCTGACTCAAGTTCAAATACTGGACATCTACTGTTTTTCCCTTACCTAATATTTCCTATCCACTCCTAGAAGGGAATTTGGTGGCTTTAAAAGGTTTGCTCTTGGCAAATACATATTTTTTATTACTTATTTCTTCTAAGTAGTTAAAGTAGTATATTTTTTCATTGACTTGTTTATTAACTGAAAATAATTCCCCACATTCTTCTTTCTTTCCTCTTAGATAAGATTTATGTTATTCTTATTTAGTCTTTTGGTACATGATACATCCCTCACGAAATCTCACAGAAAGCCACTAATAGGCCTAAGTTTTGCAGACAGTTAAGACACCTAACCTATATAGTCTATCCTTTCCTTATCTACAATTGAGGTTTTCGCTATAGGATTAACTGTTCATAAGTTCACCAACAACCTCTATAGTAAACTCATATAATAAAAAATCACTGTGTGCTTTTCTCTTCTCTGCTCCTACTCCATGCACCCTTTCCTTTCGTCCAGTAGCTCTCTAAGGTACTGAAGATTTCTTTGTTCTTCTTCTATCTATTAATGTACTAATACAATTGTGTATATTAAATCTTGCTAGCTGCTTCTCACTGAGTGCTTTGGCACTTCTGACACATCTCTACACACATGTGTTATTCCACTATGTTTAGTAAAGAGAAATTTTCCTCATTTTGCCTAAGGTGGAAGAAGAGATGAAAATTTAGCTCAGCTGGTCTTTTACACTTACTTTTCTTCACATTGGTGAAGATTGTACTACGGTCTTTTGTAGATTTCTGTTGAAAACTCCATAAATATGTCTTAAACCTGTGCTCCATATATTTCTTAAAATAAAATCTCTGAATTTGTTGACATCTACCTTTTACAGCTTTTTTTTTTTCCCATGGGCAGTCTGACAATGTAATTTCTTACACAAAAATAGCAACGAAAAACCCCCACTACTACCGTGTCCAATGTCTTTGGAAAAGTATCAAGAACAAATATATTCTTTACTGTTTCCCTGGACACCAACAGATATTTAAAAGCTCTATCAAATCCTATTTTTGAGGATTCAAAGCAACTGGTTTTGAAATACCAGTCAAAAGTTCCTCTCTTCTTCTATATGACTGTACTACTATTGTGATACATATGATAAAGTACTTACAATGTAAATTTTGTTGTAATGTCCAATTAATTCTTGTTTTCCTCATTAACTCTTCAGTTATTTCTTCTCTGTTTCTCTTTATTCTACCATTAACATGCAAACAGATAAGATACCTTGCAAACTGACCCATGACTTTCTCTAGTCACTTCTTTAATCTTGTTTTAAATAATCCCAGGGACAAGACCTATGTTCAAGTTGCCTTATTTAAGATTAATTATTTAAGATTTAATTAATTATTTAAGATTTATGTTCTTGCCAAATGGTTCTCATTTTGAATTTCTCTCAGGAGAGAGAAGAGTTACACTTAGGTTGTATCTGACTGATGCTAGACTTGGACATGAGATAGAGACAATATTATCTTGAATCTTCAACTTCTTTATTCACTGCCAAAGAGCCTGATAAGAACTTTTGATTTCTTAGGATAATTCTTAGCAGTACCATTATTATTCTTTATCCTATGCTAATGATTGGTGCAATCCTTTGTAACTTGACAAAATTTGACTCTTTGAAGAACCACATCAGCCATAATTTAAGTGCCAGGTGTTGCAGATGTTTCCACATCCCCTTGAGTAGAAGATTAATAGCCGGCAGCACCTTTTATTTCCTCCTGGTAATAGGGATTTTTTATTCCTGGGCTAGTGTTTGGGGTTTTTGTCAACTATCAAGAGTTGTTCTTGTTTCCTGGTCAGCTCTCCTGCTTTTAATTTGTCAGAGAACACCAACATACATCTTCCTCTCTGCAGTTTTAAGTTTGCTCCTTCAGTACCTGTACTGCTACCAAATGGAAAGCTCTGCTTTAATTTTTTTGTTCCTTAATGCATGCTGTGGGTGAAATCCTCATGACCACAGTCAGTTTTGAATCTCTCCTTTTACTGCTCCTCTAATTGCTTCGTAAGAGGTTTCCCTGGAGATCTAAGAGAAGTCTTTCCTGATGCCACCAGTAGGAAAATATAGGCCAAAGTTCTAGCAAGTCCATTCAAGAATTTCATCACAAGATGTCATCATTATCTAATTTTAAATAAAACTATTTAATTATGAGTATATGACATATTTCCTCTCAAATATTTTTCACTAAGAATGAGATACTATGTGGTACAAAATGCACTTTATGTTCACGTTTGATAGAGTATTTGTGCTTGAATTTTGCATTTTTTTGCTTTTATTAGCAGTTCATGAAAACACTGAAGTATAACATGAAGTATAGAACTAAGCAAACACTAAAATGAAGGATCCATAGGAAGCTACATTTACTCTTCAGTATTACCAGCAATTTTGCCACTTGGTAAAAAGTTATTAAACAGGTGGTGTTGCCTGAATACAGTGCTCAATAATCTAGGTTCTTGCAGTTCAACAGTAGAAGTTTCTTTGACTTACACACTCTGAACATTAAAAATATTATTTTTAAGCTTTACTGGATAAGCTTTTTTCACATATATTCAAATAAAACCTAAAATCCCTCATTTTTATACATAAACTGATGAAGAATTTCAAAATTATATAACGTGAGACCATACTATATAATTTTTATTCCTAAGTATAGGCCAGATCTTTACCTTTGGCTGTGCTATTTTTAAGGAGAAGCCTGCATGCAGTCAGAAGTAAGATCTCCTTATTTCCTCCTAGATAACCTATTACTTGATTATTACTTAGACAATAAAAAATAATGTACTTGAAGTATAACATGTTTGAGGCATGTAATGCATTCGATTCAATAATAATTCCCTTTGTTTTGCTGCCTAAATTGTGTTTGACTGAATCTGGAAATGGCCAAAAGGAATGAAAAGTGGAAGACAAACGCGAAGCTGCATATATTCAGGTCTATAGTAGAAAGAGGTGTCTTTATTGCAAGCTGCAGGGAGAGCAAAACTGACAAAATTTAAGGAAAGAGCTTATTTTAGCTGTATTTTGATTGATCATAGTTTGATGTCTTAATTAAGAGCAAAATCAAATTATCATCCTAAACTAGCTGAAGACTGTTAAGGAGTTGACAGGAAAGAAAAAAAATGTTGGTGTTCAGACAGCTGCACACTGAGTAGAAAGTAAGTAAGGACTCAATGTCCACTTTGGGAAAAGAAGCAAAGACAAGAGTAGATCTGCCATCTGCAAGGGTTGAAACACCAAATGCCATATTTCTATGTCAATAAAAATAAGGTATGCAGTAGAAGTGCAAAATGGCCGATGACAAGAGTTGTGAGGTATTTTCTGATCTTAAAAAAGTAGAAAATGAAAAGCAGTGGTCAGTCATGGGAACAGATAGAGTAATATTTACAAATCACTAAAATATGGACATATTTTTCAAACATATACTGTTGCTACTGTCTCCATTTCATAGCTTTTGCTTGCTCTGTAGCTTCTTACCCTACACCTGATTTTGCCTTTGCTGCCTGTGTACTGCTGTGGGAAGTTGATCCTGGCTGGATGCCAGGTGCCCATCAAGGCACTCCATCACTGCCCTGAGCAAGACAGGGCACAGGAGAGAATAAGACAGAAAAAAAACCCCTTGGGTCAAGAAAAAGGCAGTTTAATACAACAAAAGAAAAGGTCTGTGTGAAACCAAAGGAAAACAAAAGATTTATTCTCTACTTCCTATTAGCTGGTGATATCCAGCCACCCTCTCCTTTTTATTAGCTTTTATTGCTGTACAGCCCTGTATAGCATGGAATATTCCTTTGCATTTTGAGTCAGCTGTCCTGGGTATGTCCCCTCCCAAGGTCTTGCCCACCCTCTCCCCACTGGTGAGGGGGGAATGTTGGAGAGGCAGCCTTGGTGCTGAGTGAGCACCCGGGTGTTTGACAGGTGAGCACCTTTCTAGTTACCCATGCACAGGACTGTGAAGGCTGCTCTGGGAGAGATACCTCCATCTCCAGCAGACCCAGTACAGATACCACGATAAAATATAAGACATAGAAAATCCTGAATTATTTATAATATCTTCAGAAATTATTCACTATCTCCTAATGTGGAGTTTGTCTGTGAACAGTTCTGTTTTCCAACGTTGCAAGTTGCAGAAAGAACAGACTGCCATAACAACATGCCTAGCACTTCGCGTGGTACTGCCCCTTATGCTTTTTAGAAAAAAAAAGCTGAGTCTGCTTGTTTTATCTGCAATTATATTTGCATTCAAATCAGTTATTTTCTCTTCATCCTAGATCCCCTTTTCACTGCAAGCTACTGTTAAAATAGCTGTGTCAATTGTATTTAATTGATAAGACACAGTTTCATCCTGTATATATGTAATGCTCCATGAAATGGACGGTTGTTCAAATATATATCCTTTTCCAAATTTTGAGTGATAAGGTACATAACACCCTGCCCTATATATAAACCCAATGCAATTTTTAGCAGGGATGTACCAGTACAGCTGAGTAACACAGCTTTGCCTCAGGACTAAATTATTCAGACATGCAAGTCAGTTTTCCCTCCATGAGTTAGGGAGAAGACATAATAAAATGCTTTAAAAATTCTTATCAGCACAATTGCACAGGTTTATGTTGACAGACCAACAGGCTAGGCACGACTTGGGATTCTTAGTAGCAGAAGTTTTCAAATTTTCCCATCATTGCTAACACCAGTCACTCTCTGTCAGCAACATTTTCAACCCTGTGCCAAATATTTCTTTGAAGCAGCATTATATAATACAATATTTTAAAAAGTGTCAGCAGTTAATGGATTATATATACTCAGAGTTCCATTATTCCAAACAAAACCTCATCTAGAAAAGATTGTAAAATACCCCCTTAGAAAAAAGGCTTCAATATAAAGACATTAATGGAGTATTTTTTCTGGTAAGATTTCAAAACAACGTTAATGACTCCAATATGCTATTTAAAGCAACAGCTCCAGGACACTAGGCCTAATGCATCTCTAACAGTAAACAACATAGATTCTGTTCATGGTTATTCAAATAACTACAAATGATTTCAACACAGTGGGTTACTTAGCAATGTCTTAGCCACGGTTTCCCTATGGACAATTAAGTCAAAATTAAACAATAGTTGGTGGTTTTTCCTTACTTGTAGCATGATCTTTCATCTCCCCCAGTCCAGTATTAATTCCAGCATCTATTGAACTCATGATTTTATCAATCTACAAAAGAGAGAACAGTGAAACAATTGAGGGATCCCATCTTCAGTATTTTATTTTAGTTTTACATGCATAGATTTATGGCATTATTACCCTCATTAGGAAAACAACAATCGAAATTGTAAAAATGCATAAATCAAAGGCAGAAAATAAATTTCTCCACTTTGATTTTTATTTTGCAATATTTGTATGCTAGGAAAAACTAAAGCTTGGGACTAGTGTTTCTTTTTCTCTGCTCTTTGGTAGAGTTCCTTACATACTGATAACTCTGGTCATCTAGGTATGACCACTAGTGGTTTATTTAAGCAGTAATATTAATGAATAAAAAATATTATCTTGTATGTCCTAAATTAATTAATTAATTAATTAAATTATTAAATTAAATCACACAATTAAATCAATTGTTCAATTAATATTTCCAGAGAATTTCCTAGTCCCCTTTTCTCTTCATCTGCCCCAAGGGCACTAAATGGGTATGAAACATAGTTATGTGCCCACATACCACAGAACAATGTTCTCTGTGAAACACTGCACTGATCCCAAAACTTACTCACAAGTTTCTAAGGCACATTGAACTTTCTAGAACAAAATCATTGTATCTATTTTATTTTCTGTAAGAACAGGACAAACCAAGAAGTGAATCAAAAGGTTGCTGTGGACTAAGAAGGTAGACAAAGAGAAACATACTTTACTAAGCTTAATATTAGGACTAGTAGGAAAAGTATGTATTAGTCACTGGTGACAGGAGAAAATCTGGAAATTATGACAGAATCTGCAGGTTGAGCATTCATACTACATATATATATATATATTTTTTTTTTTTTTACTCTTAAGATCAAACCTTGATGACCATGTAGAACGGCAAACCTGGACCTGACTCTAATCAGGATTTTAAAATAACATATCCAAGTTGTAAAGATCAAAAACTGATATCCTTAGTACATCTCCACTGGGAGAGGGTCTCCCTTACAAGGAAAAGTGCCTTAAAATGCCCTATCAAATCAGACATTTAGGCTAGCTTAAAACATTTTCCTAGAAAAATAACCTACCACATAATCAAACTCTGGGCTCTTTCTGAACACAACAGCACCCTGGAGATAGATGCATTTCCCCACAGTAGCAGTTTAAAAGAGAAATGCTCATTTCTCTGTAGGAGCAGTAAAGATCCAAACATTTCACACTCTTAATTTACCTCAATGAGATGGGTACATCTGTGCCTATAAAGAACCATTTACATTCTTGAAATTCAGTACAGGAAAAAAAAGTTAAACATGAGGTATCTAAAAATTAATTTAAATTGAATTCTAAACCTAAAACAAAGTCTCTCTTATGAGCAAGCATGTGCACTAGAAATTCAGTGTGGAAATTTCTGTTAGTATTCATTGAATACATTGCAGCTGTAAGAGTATTCCCACTTCACACAGCAGCCAGGTATGTGCCAAGCATTTTGTACACAGGCTACACACCAGTTAGAGGATACAAGACACAAGGAGGGTTTGTAGAATGCCCAGTCAATTCTCTACTGCTTCCATTTTCTCCTGGCTCTTGCTGATGGGCACTGCCATGGTGGAAATAATTAGCAAATATGTAAACAATAGGCACAGTTACTGAGGATTTTATCAACATTATTACTGTCAGTGGTGAGGGCTTTAGCAGACAATAATTTCAGTGCCACAAAAAATTGCAGAATTACTTCTGGTTAACGTCATTCACTAGGGAAACAATAGACTTTATTGAGTGGGCAGCATTTGAACAGAAATGCTTTGCATTTTGTGCCAGCTGTTGAACTCCAATGCAGTACACTGTGACATTCACTCTGAGGTTTGCAGTGTGGAATATTCACTTTTTATTTCATCTCTGAAACTGGAAACAAAACCAGCCTCTTCACAAGACCACAGTACTTAAAAAATGAAAAAAACTTACTTCTTCCCACTCTGATGTGAAGGAAGGTGTTCTCTCTGAATTCCCTTTGGAGCACTGTGGCTTTGGTGTGGGTTCACTCCAATTGCTTCTTGCTTTTTTATCATTTGGTGGATGGGTGATAAGATTAGAATCAGATTTCGAAACATTTTTGCACAAATGCATTTCCAGCAAAGTCTTTGGTAAAGATCGTATTCTGCCCAGCGTGCACGCTCGCTCCACAAATCCCCCAGTGGTAATAACCCATTGTTCACTGATCCTTGGTGCACCAACCAGGGTATGATTTTCTGCTGGTTTATTCTTAGTATGAAATATGGTTCTGTTTACAATTGGTGGCTTTTTTTTCTTAACAGGAGGATCAGAGCTGCTCTCTTTCCGTAGCTGTATCTGCTGCGCTGCACTCTTGCTCAAAATGCTTTTCTCCAGTGGCCCACTGCACAGGTTTACTTTGCTGTACAGCTGCAGTGGATTTTCAGGTGGGTCACATGCAGGTGATGATCCATGAAGTAAACCTGCAAACTGCTCAGCAGGGTGTCCTTCAGGAAGCTCACTTTCAGTGGATGTTTCACCCTGGCTACGTTGCTCTGAAATGAGAGAACACCTTGTAAACATAAAAGGGTGATAAAATATTGCAAACAAAAAAATCCTTACTCCCCTCGAAACTACTTTTTTATGCTGCTTGGTACACTCTTATGTAAAGAAACAAAAGACAACTATGCCATGAACTGATTTATTATTCTCTTAAAAAAAAAATCTTAAATATGACTATTTTATCCTGACTAAAATATCTGCTGGTTGAAGAACAGCCAACAATGCTCAGTGCTATATATAAATTCCATGAAAAAACAAATTTATAAGATAAAATAGGCCGTCGCTATTCCATCAACTTGATGATGTCTCTTTTAATTTTCTATTGAGTTGAAATGTGCACAAATTATATAGTTTAGTATGATGAATTAGGTAGGTAGCTTGTAGGTGGTAAAATACATGAAGAACCATTATTATCATGAGTATTCTTAGTAATTTTTCTTTTTATAGCCATTATAATAATAGTGAATTTACACTATGATGCCTTTTTACTGACAGTCTCTAAGGAATAGATCTGAGTGTTGTTTTTCGTTTCGGGAACTTTTGAGAATAGTAATAGTAACCATTGGGAAAAAAGAGCACAAAATCAAGTCTTCTCGAACACAATATGTAACTTAGCACATACATAAACACAGAAAGCAACCACAGAAAAACATACTTCTATGGCAAGGTTTAGAGTGGGTTATTAAAATTTTACAGCTTTTTTACACTTGTTTCTGAAAGAACCAGGAGGGGGGAAAAAGGAGGCCTGTGCTGCCTCACTTAAAGTGTTGGTGTGGTTAACATCACTCTATCAACATGGCATTAAGTTAGCATGTTCTAGTCACAATAACTGTGTTCCTACTAATGGTCACATCTCTATAGCTACTTCATTCAAGATAAATAAATTAATCTCATTCCTTCTAGAAGCTGTATGTTCTAGATGGACTCTAACTGTAGGACTGTGAGCACAGCAGTAGCTACCACAAGGAATCGAGCACAGCATCATGCCATAATGTGCAAAGATATTGAGCAGTTTTCTCCAATTAACTAAAATATCTGTGGGCAAAAAAAAAAACAAAAACCAATCAAATCTCAAAATATCCTTTCTAAAAGAAAGAAGTGCTTGACTTTATGAATGATAGAAGACAGATTTTGGTGTGTACTTCAAAACTTCATCAACTCTTAATAGTCAGCAGTTTAAAAATATAAAATTAAATGTTTTTCTATATATGATAAAATTCTAAGAACCTAAGAAAATATACTTTCCTTCTTTGAGAAACAACTGACTAGAATATACACTTCAGACATTTTGCAACCAAAAAGATGTGAGGTGTTATGGAGAAGGGTTAAATGTAGGACATGACAGAGCCTCAGGGATCAATAAACCCAAAAAAAATTGGTTTAGGGGAAAAGGAGGACATGGGGCATTCTCTCTGATTTCTGAAAGTTGCTGATTTATACATATGTCTGCAATTTTGAAGGTGAATTCAAAATGAGGAATAAATTATGCAAATAATTACTGGCCTTGGTGTTTTTCCTTTACATGCAAAACTCAGTAGCTGAGATTCTGCTCCAGATTAAGACACCTCATTTTTCTACATGGGTAAGAAGCATGTTAGCTCCCACCACAGTCAGAGATCAGATTAATAAAATGAGTGGAACCTGTCACTCTCTGTTAAATGGGCTAACTAAACTGCCAGTGTCTTACAGGAGACAGCATTCAGTTTGTCTCCAGACACCTACGTTTATATATCTGTCATGAACATGAACTGAATCCTATTTTGATGTTCCAGACAGGTATCTTATAGATGTGTATTGAACTCATTGAAGAGATAAATATTTTTTGTCAGGACAAAGTAAACCAGGGAGGGAATCAATTAGGAAAAAGAAAAGCTTACAGAACATGGATTGCAAGAATTTCACTATTAACTTTGCTGCATGTTACTAAACAGTACTGGCCAACAGCTATTGGGATCTGAAGGAATTACCAGGCTCATGTCCTTTAAGTTAAATTCTCCTTCTCAAGACAGAGCTGGTCCACCAAATAATTACTGGGAATAGTGTCTGGTCTCAGCTAAAACTTGCACTGTGCCTGGGCACCGTCTAGGTGGGTCTATTTAGTAGACTGGCAAAACTCAAACAGTTTAAGAGTACAGACTGCCAAGCACCAGTGGCATCTCATGCCCTGGTTTTGCTCAGTTTAGTGCTGTAAACAATGTAAGTTCTCACTGAGAACTCCCATTCCCCTGTGTTCAGTAAATATATGTGCTGACCACTAGAAAGAGTGTGTCTGTCTCTTACTTTATAGCAGTGTTGCAGTGACAGCAGATCAAAACATTAATTCTGGTTGGTTTGATAGTCGATGCGGCAGCAGTTTACCAGGTATTCAAAGATTCCAATTATATTGTATGAGCCTTTTCCAGCTTGATCTTTCACAACCCTTACTGTACTGTGCACACATAACTATATATATTCTACTTTAGGTATAACTTTCAGCTTTAAAATACTCACACAAATACTTTAAGAAAGTCAGGAAAAATGAAAACAAAGGTTGCTTGTGCACCCATTAGTCTTCCTGTGTGTTAGCAAGCACTCTATTTCACTTTTTATAAGATCACTACTAGTTTTCAAAAATATCCTATTTCACTTACAGTTCAGAATGAAGTTTGCTTAATGAAGAATCTCCTCAGCATTTTCATAGTATCATAGAACTGTTCAGTTTGCAAAAGGCCTCTAAGATCATCAAATCCAACTGCCTAGCCAGCACTGCCAAGTCCACCACCACCACCAATCCACGTCCCTAAATGTCACATCCTCACATCTCTTAAATATCTCCAGGGATTTATATTCTCTTTCTTCAGTAAGAGTGGTCTTACTACCTATTTACTGCACACCATCTAAATTCTTCTTTGAATATCAAGTTCTTTAACAGCTTCTCAAATTTTTATGATGCCCATTATCTAAGATGTTCACAAATATGAACTCATGTATCCTTCTAGAGTGAGACTGTAATGTGATATTATGCTAATTTGAAAAATAGGAGATAAAGGCACAAGGATATAATGCTGAAAATGCAAAAATGTTTGGGCATCTGATTTGAGATTCCTCAAGATTTTCTTTGTTCAGAGTATTAAACATTTTTAAACACAGAATATTTTCGAAGCGTGGTCACTTATTCATTTCAGTAGATAAAAAAAATCGGATCCTTAATGTATCAAATTTGTCACTCAAAAAACCAAAAAACATGGTTAATGGCAACTTGGATAGCCTTTGGTTATTGGCTTCTTGGGTAACCTTTGGTCTGTCTTGACCAGAGTAAAAAAAGCCCTGGCAGAGATAGAGTATTCTCTGTATTGCTTTCAGCTGCCTCAGCTGTCACTCCTTCTCTTTGATACCTTTCGCTTTTAATAAAAACTTTGTTAATTATGTGGCAAAGTAAGCAAAGATCTTCTAGCTATACCTTCTTCACCTCCTGATTTTGAGAAATTAAAATTTTTGAAACAACATCTATACCAGGAAACAAAAAAGACTGGGGCTGTCAGGGAAAAGAGAAATCCATGTGGTCATGATGAAGGTTAAGAAGCAAGCAGCATCGCATGCTGCACTGCAGCCTTAGAGTGGTGCCATCTGCACCCCTGGACAGTTTCAAGACCTGGTTAGGAAAAGACATGTCTGATCTCATGATGACAGTCCTGCTCCAAACAGTAGGATGGACTAGAAATCCTCCAGATATCCAAGAGTTTAATGAACCA
>WBNO01022002.1:0-56454 GCA_013400575.1 Peucedramus taeniatus
ATAATTAATTATATTATTATATCTTTTGTATCTTCCAGGATTTGCTGCTGGCTATTCAGCCTTGGCAGCCCCACAGGGCTGGAAATAGGGTTGGATATGTCTGAATGGGGAATCAGCTGGGGTGACAGGAATGAGAGATGGGTTGTATGAGTAGGCTGTAGTGCAAGCTTGCAGTGCCCTGGATTGCTGGCAGGTCACACAGGCTCAGGCTGACTGATTAAAAATGAGTGTATTACTGATGTCTGTATTACTTTGTGTTTGTGGGTGGGGATGTAGTGGTGGTTGTGTGTGTGTCTGTCCCCTGCCTATTCTCACTTTTCTTCTCTAATTGGAAAAGAATAAATTAGAACCAGAATTTTTGATACAGCATCAAGCATGTTTAGACAGCACTGTCAACAACATCCTTCAGAGTCCTTTAAATCTGCAGTTTCTGAATTGCAGCAGCAGAATAATGGAAGACAATCTGTATGTTTCATTTTAGAGAAGGCAGCATCTCAGGCTAACTGGGAAGTACCTACAGAAGTAAAATTTAAGTTTGGTTTTACTTTGAATGTTCACAGAGTTTGAATACACCATAACTAAGCAGTAAACTGTGAATCAGTCAATTTCCACAACGGAATGGGATTATACCAGTAGGAGATCTGGAGATGGGTAGCACCATAAGACATGTGAAACAAATTTGAGATATGTTACTAAAAGACAAACAGTTTTCAGTTTGCTCCAATTTATTAAAATAGCCCTAATTCATCAGAAAGATTGAACAAAATGAAAATCAGAATATCTCATGGATATAGCTGTCATTCCTACTATAAATCAGAAAGAGGACATTTGAACTGAGATTTTCTGTGTCTTAAGGTGAACCAAGGCATCATTGTGATTTATGCAAGTTTTCTGGTTGATTTATTCATTCCTGCTGTAGTGGGTGAATAGGGCAAACAAGAACTTAAAAGCAATGATTTCAACTAGCATACAGGTACCTAAATAGCCTTACCAAATAGCCATTGTTTACCTCTAAATCAAAATGAAAAAATGAAAAAAACAGTTTTGGAAGTATTCAAATATTTTGTTTTGAATTTTCTGGAATTTGGGATTTGTTTTTTTGGATGCCTTTTACCCCCGTCTGCCTAAACTGTTTATTCTATATGACCTTTTCCTAGGGGTATGTCAAATTTTATGCTCTGGAAAAATTCCAGGTTTGTTAGTTAGCATGTCTTAATGAATAACTGGTTTATACAATATTACTTCATTTTGGCTTCTTGTCCCATAATATGAGAGCTAAGTGTCTTTCATAAAAAGTAAAATGGAGTCTACTTAAAAGTAAGAACAGCAAATTATCATGCAGTGCAATTTCAGCCTGTAGCACTGTCTTCCACTTAGGATATTGTATTTAAATATCTGATTGAGACAATGTTACATTTCTATTTGTTAAACTCCAGAATTTGTGTTCCACAAATTCTGTGATGGAAATGTGAAAGCCTCAGAGAGCACTGGCAGCCCAGAATAACTATAAAGAAAAACTCAGTGCAGGTGAGGCAGGGAAGAGAGGGCACTTTTTAAATCCTGTACACCTTCTATCTAATGTATTGTATTACATATATGTTTACATATGGAAGGAGAATTAAATCCATTTAAGAGAATGGACAAGAGTGACATGCTATGAACACCCAAAGTTTATTTGCTGTTTAATGTACTGACAATAAACTGATCACCACAGAAGCTGAAAAGATCCAAATTCATCCCAAGCAGTCTTTCTTCCATGCATAACACTGCAAATTAAGCAAGAATATTTTCAGTGGGGACTGACTGTCTGAAACACCAGGAATTGGCTACTGCTAGAGCCAGGAATTGAAGTAAGATTGAACTGTGGCTCAATCTGATGTGACTACACAAAATCAGCAGGGAGAACACTCATCAGGTAACTGATGGCAGCACTGACAAGCAGAATGGTGTGAAAATCCTTGGCAAGCTATAGGCAGGAAGGAGATTGGCATGGAGGGAGCCTTTAGACCATAGAAATTTAGAAGGAATTAATTGAGGAAAGAGAGGTTTTCAAATTGTCAAGCCCTCCTCAAAAATATATAATCTACAGCACTGCTCTACCAGGGAACTGTTTCTGATTTCTCTTGGAACCAGTATACAGTTGTGACTGGAAACATAGAAATTGTTGGCCAGGGTATATTTAATCAAGTATTTGCTTCATATTATTTGATTTTTAACATTTCTCTTGTTCTACCATCACTATGGACATATCAGATAATTGTTGCTTTGATTTTTAAAGTTTTTTTTTAAGTTTTTTAATGTTTATATTTTTATATAATTTTTTAATATTTTTATATAAATAACTTATTGTTTACATTCTTTTACAGGAGACGAACAACTTGATGGGCTGTTAAGTTGCCCAGTGGCATTGAGGAGGTGGCACTGTCACCCTCCAATGACACTGGCATTTCAAAGATCTATGAATTGAAGTCAGAAATTAATAAAACACCTTCTTTGTCTTAGAAAGAGCTGCTGTCCACGTCGTATATTTTGTGTCCTACAGTGACATATAATGCATTTTATTCTAACTTTCAGTCATCTTTAAAGTTAATCAGAAATGAAAATGTAGATCTTTTGTAGCTGCCAGGAGAGAATATAATAGAAAGTAAGAAAGTTGTCTTTTACTGAAATATCCTTGTTTGAAAATGTTAATGAATTAAAACAAACTTTTCAATGCTGTATGAGTTTTAACTACACCTTCAATAAAAGCCTTTCAACTCTAGCTTGGGATTTGGAGTCTGAGAGACAGAGAGATCCAGCACAATTCTCAGAATTATTTCTTACATAATTCAGAATTCTCACATCACTAGAGACTGCTCTAACCAATTCATTCTGGGCTGTCCTGGAAAATGCCATTTCTGCTTATGATTAATTCAAGTTACGATTAAATAAGATTAATTTTTTGTGTGAATGTACAGTGTGAAAAAGCTCAAGATTTCTATTTCACATGAAGAGGGACAAAACTTTTCACAGATCTTGTCTATCAATACTTTAGCTAACTAGAAAATTTGAGGGCCTTAGGGTAAGGGCAGGGAGGACACTGAGACAAAGTGTTGGAATCATGTTAGTTTTCATTTTTTTTTTTTCTGAACTCACATTCCCCTGTACTCCAGTATCCCTGACACAAATCTCAAAACCTTGTCTAATCATAATCTTCATCACTGCTTTCAGTAAAAGCTAAGTTAGGTTTTCAAAGTTGGCTTTCAAGCTGAGAAGGACACAACTCTAGATGTTTTTGAGATGATAAGTCATTTTGTCTTTGGAGTAAGTTTGGTTAAGGATACAAAATAAGCAGTTAAAGACATGCAGATGACCAGTTTATCAACTAGAGAAAGGATATTAAACAGAAATGAATCTCATTTGCTACTTTAATATGCTTCAAATTACATGAAGATATCTGACTTTATTTGTTGCCTCAGACCTTAAGTTATTTTAAGATGAAAGCTACCTGAAGTGGTTAGAGAGACTCCTTATCTTCTGTTTGCAAATTTTTAGTGAACCTGGGCCATACTTTTGCATAAATCTGAAGCTGAGTTATAAATAACCCTTGTTGAATTTATGAATTTGAATGAAAACTCTTTGAAACCCATTGGAGTCTAATAGCTTCAACTGCAAACCAGAAAACGCATGTCAGTAGAGATAAATTTCCTTTAAAATTCACTGAGATTGAAATATCATTCCTTGTATTAAATTCCTTCCTCAGATCCTTGCTATGATAATATTTATTGAGTGACTGTTACCTACTTTGGCATTTGTGTTTTCTCTGAAATGAACAAAACAAGAAGGGGGAAGCAGGAGGGATTCTCATGCCAGTGGTAGTTCCTTCCCATGAGAGAACCTGCTGTAACCACACCACTGGGGTTGCAGGTGCCAGGCCACAAGAAAAGGAGTATGTGAGTAAGAGAAGAGTGCAATAAAGGAAAAATATTCCCACAGAGGCCTTAGAAAACTGAGCCTCTTTGGGAAAAAAAATGCTGCTACAGCAGCCTGAGTGAAAGGTTACAGAACTGCAAATAGTATAACTAAAGCCAAGAAACCAGGGTAAATAAGGTGCTTGTGGAATGCAAGGTAACTACATTCTCAGTGCAAGGATGGAGTTCTCAGGTGTACACCAGCAATGGGGTTTCTTGGGCAGTCTTGCTTCCCTCATGGAGGCCTGCTGACTCTCAGATTGACATTGCACTTCTATGTCACCTTGACTATTGAGAATTCCTGGCTCAACCATTTGCTTTCCTAATAACATGTTAAGTGCCAGCAGGGCAAATCCTTTCTTGATTAACACCCCATCGCTGGTTCAAATCCCAAATGCTTAAGCAGACTTTTAATCTCAGGACACTTTTCCCTGTGCCACCACTGTTGGTTAAGCAAGTAGAATGTAGTCATACAAAACTTACAAAATAAGCTGAAATAAGTGTGTTGAAATGCCCTGCATTGTGTTACTCTAGATGCAGAGTTTGTGTGTATGCAGGGTATTTTTCCTACCAGCTTTAACAAGTATGATAGTTACATACACAAGCAGATATGATTTTGTTCTGCAGAGAATCTAATAGCTCTTATGTTCATGGAAGACAAGATAAAGGCTTTGCACACAGTTGGGAGGAAAGGATTAAAACCAGAAGATTTGGGGAGGAGGCAACAGTTTTTGTTCAAAGTGACCTTGAAACTGGGAATGCTAAGATTGTTGGTATGGGAAAACTCCCTTTATTATGCCTAGTGTTGCTCATCCTCTGCCTGTTTTGAGAAGTAGAATTCCTGTACAGAGACAACGAACTGTCACAGACACTCTTGAACCTCTTACTGGGAGAGAGAGAGATCATAAAAGCACAGTCTTGTGAAAAACTGTGCATGTGTGAAGCCCTTTGATATACTGGGGCAGGCAGTGAGCCCCTCTGCTGCTCACTGGGATGAACTAAGCCAGATGTGCATCTCTGCAACCCAGCATTCTTAGTGAGGTAATGAAATGAATCTACTCTTTCCTTTTCAGCTGTGGGTTGGTTGTTGGTTACCTGTATGTATCGATTCACAAGTCCCTCCCTCCCCACCTGTCAAGTGTAAAAAACTATTTCAGTCCAGAAGAAGGGCAATTTTTTGTGCAAATCACCATCAACTACATCTCAAAGATCTCACATTATAGTGAAGAAATAGAGAGATTCACAGTGCCTGTCCAGCATGTGTTAAGAGTATAATGATGGAATTCTGCAGAAACAAATAGTTCAGATTTTCCTCAGTCTGTGAAAATATCCCTGAGGCAAGAATACTGTTTGTATTTTTTTTTTTTGACTCAAGGCAGCTGCTGCTTCTGCTTCTGTTATCTTCACTTACGCTATACACCTTCAAGTTGCTTTTGGAATGAATGTGCTCTGCTCAAGTCTTTTTATTTCATTACCCCTGGGATACTTGTGAAGCACAGAGTGAGAACAGACTCTCTTACTTGTAATTTAGTCACTCATTTGCATTTCCATTAATTAGTGAGAAGGAAGGAAGTTCATAGAAAAGAACCAGCTCTAAACCAGTTAATTGTGTTTGTGCAGACATGCAGTGCATCAAAACAGTGAGCTACAAACCTGTGCTACAGTTTTCTCCTAAATGTCTAAATGTGGAAGCCAAGAGAGCACCAGTGAATCAAATCCACTGCACCTGAGACATGCTGTCTGAACACAGTGCAAGGACATTCTGGTTACAGGACAAAAGATCATTGGCATCCATGATCTATGAACAAACAATAGCTTAGTCAAAGAAGGAGCAAGAATTCTAAATAGATTGTTCATCTACAGCAAATCTGCCTTTTCCAGAAAGTCTAAATCTTCCATGAACAGTAAGCTGCCTGTGCAATACAGTTACTTCTGCATTTTCTGTCTTCTCAATTTGCCTGTGATAGAAAATATAGAAACTATATCCAGCCTCTTGCTTTCTCATCTTGATTTACATCTGAGCTGAGTAGCAGCTATTTCCCCAAAAGGCAGCAGGGACTGCAATTCTTGCTGGTCATTGCACAAACAAGAACAAGGAGGGTGTGACAACTCCTTTGCCTTGCCAGCTTTATACACCTGTGTATGGCCAGGCATGAGATACAGGAATGAGCAGCTACCTACAGCTGGAAAGCACTGAGGAGGACCTTGGAATTGCTAGCTTGCCCTGAGGTTACTGCAACAAGAATTCATTTCCACGTGTTAAAAGCCATCACAGGTTATCAAAGAGAATGGCATGTGTTTTCCCAAAGCTGCTTGTGGCAGGTTGTCTGTCCTTTTCACATACCCTGTGTGTGCCCAATCAAGTAAAACAGTGTCACAAAGAACAAATGACTGATGCTCCCAGATCACCCATTTTAGTGTATCTATTGTTTCTTCAGTAGGTATCTGCCACATGCACCCATACTGGCTGCTTCAGCTTTGCTGAAGCATGTGCACACTACAGGTTTTAATAAATATATTAATAGTGATTAGCGATTCATTATTAATAATATTAATAGTAATAAATACATTTATTTATTGTACCACAGTGCATAACCAGAAACTGATAGGAAAGTTTTTACTTTTTATAGAGTTATGGCTAGTTAGTGTTAGATCCTGCCACGGATGACAGAGAAAACACTGGACCAAAAAAAGCTGCAGAGGCTGGATTGTGGCTAAATTGATTTAGAGGTTAAATTGAGGGCCAACGACTCTGTATTTCACTACACTCAGAGATCTGAGTGTAGTGAAATACAGAGTTCTTACTGAGAACTCAGAGTTCTGAGTTCTTACTCTTAAGAAGTAGTAAAGACTCCATAGCACATACTACCATGCTAATATAAATTAATTAACTAATTAATTAATTTTTTTAAAGGTTGCCTGAAACCCCACTTGTATTTCCAAGTCAGTTGATCTTGGTGGTTGTGGGCACCTCAAAGATAACTTCTGCCCAGAAAAATAAGCCTGAGCTTAGATTTTGTATGCAAGTCATGGGATGGCTGTGGGCAGTGCTGCCATGCCTAAATAATTTATGCCATCCTCGTTTTCAAAGAACTTGTACAGTAGAAGCACACCATCCCGACAAGAGCTCCTCCAGGGAAACCAGTCTGGAGTGGTCTTGCAGCCACACTTCCACTCTCCTTAGTCCACCCCCTTATCTCTTCAGCAGCAGCTTGTGGGGAGCTGCAACCTCTGACCCAGGGAGCCTTTGCTGATGCTTGGGCTTTAACGTCTGGAGAATTCCAGCAGTGAAATCACCATCTGTGTGTGCAACAGTGCAAGATCAGTAGGGCTCTATTGCTGCTTTTCCTCCCATGGCATAGCCATACCAAAGTTCTGCAGACTCTCCACAAGTGCCTTCAGACACTGCTGTTTTCTATACTCAAAACACAGGGCTGTTTTTTTGCAGATTTCTGCTATTTACAAAGTAGGAATGTCATTGTTTCTATTGGTGGCTTTGATGGGATTATAGATGAACAGATACCTCTGACAATTGTGTAATGTAATTTTTTTTCCTTTGGCCTGCCTTCCTAAGAAAGTGTACTTCACATGTTTGTGCTGTCTGCATAACTGGCCAAACTATATTTTCCCCAATTCACTAATTTTAGCCAAATTTGCCTAAGTGTTACTGAATACAGGAAAAAGACTCAAACTGTGTCCTGTTGTGGGCAATAGATGCTGCCACTCTCTCAGGCAAAGAGGTAGGGGATGTTGGAATGTTCAGGAAAGACAAAAGGAATTGAGTACACTTTTATGTTGTCTTTAAGGATTGCTACTCCACACTTTATAGTGTCTTGACTTTACAGGTGAAAGTCTAAGCCACTTTTTTCCTCACCTGGTCCAGAGGGTGACTTTCACCCAGAACTCTCTCTCTAAACTCTGTAATTTAGTAAGACACTGTTCCCAGCACCTTACACTTTTGGAAAAGTGTTAAAAGAATAGAGCAAATGCTTTCACCACTTTTCCAGCATTTGTTGACATAGGGTATTAATGATTGGCTTGAAGGAACTGATGGCCTGAGGCACAGCTCCAGTAATCAATAATCTTTGGAACATCCTGAGCCAAGGTTATTTCTGCCCACAAAAATGAAATAAGAGTCAGAGATGTAATTTATTTTACCCATTCATGAAAAATTTGATTCAAACAACAAAACAATAAAAAGTAAAATGGTGACGTTAAAAACAAAGATAACAAGCTGGAACATCTAAATATGAAAATAAAAGCAAATCTTGCCAAAAATATAACTCCTTGCTGTCAGCTAATGAACTACAAATAATGAATGCATAGTACAACCAAGAGCAGATAAACACACAGTATAAGAGTCCTAACAATTATGAATAAAATTTGTCTGTTCCTGAAGCAACTTGCTGCATACTCTAAAAGGAGCCAGCAACAGACAGTTATGAAGTCCATTTTGGAAGTAATTTCACACCTGAAGTTTTGCAGCTGAGAAAGATGCTTGTCAAGCAAAGCAGATGAATATCAGGTATCCTTAGGTAACCTTCAAAACCACAGCAGATCCAACTCGGCCTAATCCAAAGCAGGATAGGTACTCAATTCAAAATCATTAAATACTATTCACTCAACCCTTTTTGCTCCTTATGGTGTAGCAGAATATGTGGAGAGATGAAGCTACTTCAGTGCAGTGCTGATGCATCCTTCTTGCTGTTGTGCATTTCTGAAGGAAAGTGAATTGCAGGATAAAGTAATGGGAGCTATTTCCTGCCCACCTAAAAGTTCACAAAATTTCACACATTATGTATATAGGAGATAAGCTAAAGTCTGATGTCAGCACTGGCCACTGCAGACATCTGCAATAGCACAGCCAGGCGCTTGCTCACTCTGTTTGATCTTTCAGTTTCTTCTGTACTTTCAAAGGCATCTCTGCAGGGTGGGTGTAGGGTGCTGGTGACTTTAGACATTATGCATCTATGCTCAGTTCAATGCATGTGCAGATAACTTAGAGCTGAGGCAACTGTGAGAAACCTGGCTGAATTGTTTGGAATCAGATCTGCTGTGTTTTGGCTATAGGACCCTTTTCAAACAGAGTCTGGAGCCTGGAACTGAGTCCAGTTAGAAAAACCCTCACACGTCTGTTTGTGCTACTGCCTATGAGAAAGGACATTCATTTCCAATGAAACCATTTTCACCAGAGCTGGCCACCAAGCAGGATGTGGTATTGCAGGGATCCATTTGAGGTTCAGAGACTAAAGTATTTTCATGTCTTTTGGGTGAATTCAGAAAATGCATCCCACAACAGCTCTGTCCCCCTGCATAAACAATGCCCTTCTCAGAAATTGTTTGAGGTTTCTCACCTTATCATTTTGCTCATCTTTAAATCATCAGTCATCTTGATCATGAACTCCCTGTACATTCCTTCATGGTTTGGAGGGTCCAGTGGAAGAGCCACAGGAATTAATTTGAGCTCCTATGACTCTAGCAGTATCTTACCAGTGTACCCTTTTCAAAGGACAGGCACACTCTGCAGGTCCCAGGCCCTCTATCACAATTGCTCTCGAATGGCCCGAAGGACAACCTGTGTTTTCCAGTTCCAGCTGGCACAAAAGCAGCACTGCAGAAAGACAGCCATCCTAGGTCAAAAGGGTGTAGCAGTAATTAAATTGCAGTTCTGTGCTGAAAAGTGACAGTTTAAAAAATGCTGCTGTAGGCATCTCTGTTTATCGTTCTTCCTTGACTCCAAATGTACCCAGTGTGCAGCTGAGAAGATTTTCTTTCTTAACCTGCCTCTTTTCCAAAGCTAATGTGAACCAGAGTGAGGTCAGAGTCCTTTTTTCATTCCCTGCATTACTACTAACAGTAAAGGGCATAACTGGCCAAAATAGGCCAGTAGAAAGACATGTATCATCCTATCACACCAGAATTCATTCCTAGGTCTGTCTGACCAGCCTGGACCCAGTGGTTCCAGCACTGTTTACTGCAGAAGCTTCTACTTACTTTCACTGGTGATGGCTCTGCAGGTATAATATAAAGTAACATATCCTTACAGCAAACATCAACACAGGAAACTGATAGGGGAAGGAAGCAGTTTTGCTAGCAAAAAGAGACCATTTCAACACAGCCATTTTTTCTGCCTGGAATGGCACTTTTTGTGAGCTCAGGCCCTAGGGCAAATCACTTCATGATGATGGTAAATGAGCTGAAAGCCAATCTCAGTCAGCAATAAAATGACAGGATAGGATTAAGAAAGAAGTAAGTGGTGATCTATCAAAAATATGGAGTATTTTTGACAAAAGATGTGATGAGGAAGCCAGGGGCTAGAGAGAAGGAAGTAATGAGGATGAAAAACTGGAAAACCACAAGATGGACAAAGAAAGATGAGGGAATCTAAAATCTTCGGTGAAGGACAGCAAAAATAAAGAAATTATCTGCAGAAAAAAAGGAATAGGAAGTTACCAATATAAATGGAAGACAGACATTAGAAATTAAAAGAATGAATGAGATAACTCTGTTATGAAGCACAGTAGAAGAAGAGGGAGGAAAAACACTGAAGGGGAATGAATTTTAGGGGAAACAGATTAGAAATAGGAGACTCTTGCATCCCTCAAACATGGAACCATCCCTCAATATTAATGAAATCTATTCCTGATCATGTAAAAAAAAAAAGTAAAGAAAAACAATGAAAAAAGAGGCTAATTATTCATTTAAAGAGTGGGGTGTTTATGTGTATATTTTGCTTTAAGTTGTGCTTCAAAAGCAGGAATAGTTTCATTTTAGGGCATCCTCAGGGTGTTTGTACTGCACCATTTAACAATGTTGTAAAAAGGGTAATTCCACTGGCTGTTCTCCAGGGCACTTGATAGTTAAGGCTTCTGCAAAGCAGAGTCATGTGAAGACATTGCTATTTTGAGTATGTTCTTTTCCTAGAAGACTTTTCTGGGGCAGTATGTCATTTCTTTTTGAGTGCCTACCATGCTTTCACTGACCTCTCTCTCGGAGAGAGCCTGTCAGTGTTTATTTTGTGCTGTGAAAAGTCACTTCATAACTTCAGTTCTTTCCCTTTAGCTATTAATCATCTTCTGCTTTTAAAATAGTATCTATACAAATGAAGAGCTGGTATAAATTAGTCTTTGACACTAATCTTTTCATCCCAAATAATAATTTTCTTATTCTACTTCATGCTCACAATCCATCTTTCTATTCATCTAAGCTCAGCCCTCTCTGACTTTATACTTCAGTCATCTCATCTGAAAGAATTAAAACAAGATATGACCTTATGTGTAATCTCCCAAAGGTGTATTTGCATTGAACCAGGAAAGATGTAACTGTCTGGCTGCTGCTGTCACTACTGTCTTTATATCATCAACTTCCTAAAGATCAGATGCAGAACTTTTTCTGCCTGGGTTTACAAAAAAAAAAAAATTACAAGTACAGTTCCACTCTATCTGGAAACAGTTTTAATCTAAATGCATCTAAAGCTCCTCTATGGTTGATGGATAATAACCTAAACTATTGGGAGAGGGAAGTAAAGCTGTAGGGAAAGTAATACTGGGGTGGGAGTGAGCGAGTGAGGCAATCAAGCAGAGTAAAAGCCCTGAACTCAATGTTCAGGGTTCTCAAACACCAGTATGGTGGTTCTCAAACACCAGTATCCAGATCTGCTACTGGCTGTGGTTTACTGTGTCTTCCTTGTGACAGTGAATAAGAAGGATCTTTTTCATAACTGATCATATTTTATCATTCTTTAAAAACTCACTGTCCTGCTAAGCATTCTCAGAATTTAGGCAAACTTCCCATGCAGTACTAAGTTTTAATATTACATAAATTATGCGTCCTGGACATAAAAATTAACACAATAGCCTAAATTATTCATCATAGTAGAATTTATGGTCCTTTAAAGAGGACACAAATGATCACTACAAAATAATTTTATTACAGGTTTAAGTACAGGTGCATCCCCTTCTACCATCCCCTTTACATAACATTATAAACTGGTACAGCAAAGGAACTCAGAAATTCTATTCAACTAAGTAGTGTTCTTCTATATTTTACAAAAGAGATTCAACTATCAGTAAATTTAATGTTATGTGCAAAATTACTCAATTTTCTCCACATCCTTATACTTTTTCTAAAAGATACCATAGACAATGATTTGCAGATAAGGAACTGGAATTTCTATGTAGAATACAACAGAACAGAAAAACAGTGTAACCCATGTATATGCTCTTGAAAAGCTCAAACTGAAAACAGACTGTGCTGAACAATAGATGCTCTAATTTTAGATAACATTTCAGATGCATGTGAAGCAGAAAAAAAAAAAGAATCACCTTTACACTACTAAATGAAAATCCCTTTAATAAATCTACAAACACCAAGAAGGACCCAAAATTTCCTTCTTTTTGGATCTGAGCTGGAAAACTCTGTTAATGGTGGAAGTATACAACAAGTTGGTGTATGTAAATCAAGTGCATAGAAATATGTCCACCCCTTTAACAAATGCAAGAACTATGGGTGTAAGGTGAATAGAAGAAAAAATTTGTACTGTGAAGGAGGTTGCTAGGATATCCTTCTGAGAACATATGTATCATAAAATAATGGGTTTGGATTAACTGCTGAGCCACATTCTGATATTTATATATCTGGCTATTTAAACCCATCAATTTTTGTACACAGTCTCTTATTCCAGGAGAAGACAAAAGGACATAATTCTTTATCAGTACAGCTGCAACACAAGATACAAAACTGGCCACAGTTTCTGAATTCTAAGTCCCAGTCCAACCATGACCAAACAGGTCAGAGGGAGGGGAAATAAAATCACTAGTGTTTCTCTAACTTGTAAGAGGAGAAATATGCTTCTTTTGCCTAAAGAAAAATGTCACTTGGATTAGAGGTAAGAAAAGAAGAAGAAATTTCCTTCTACTACTGCCATTCTCCACAATTAGGAGAATGATCATATTTTATTAGTCTACCTAGAACTGTCTGTAGCCAGGATCTAGTATCTGTGGAACTTTTTAAGGCAATTGTACCACTAATCTGTTGAATAAGAGCTGAGTTGGAAAGAAGGAGACTGGAACACATCTTATTATAGTTATAGGTTAGGGAAAAACACCTGCTATCCTATATTCTCTTCCCCAATTAATCATGCTCCTCCCCATCAGCATTTCTTAGGTTCTGCTGCAGTGCTTTTGTATTTCTATCTATCAGACTCCCTTTTCTTTTGTTTCTATTGTAATGCAGGGCTGCGAAATCCTTATTGCAGTTTTCACACACTATCTTATATAATCTCATCAGAATTTCATTGGTGACACGAATGTCTCCCCAGAACACTCCTCAGGCTTGCAGATCCTTTGCCAGGAAAGGCCATAAGGTGACCCTGAAGCAGTGTTTCAAGTCCCAAGTGGAAAAAAAAAAATCACATGCTACCAGAGGGGGAAAAAACAACAAGAGAAAGTCAACACATATTAAAGGAGGAAACAGAGAGGGGTAGGAAAAGAAACTGAAAAAAGAGTGAGTGTGTGAGACTGATACAAAATTTTGATTTTAGAAGTTAAATATTTTAAAGCCTTATCTGTCTGAACAGTAGCCTACAGAAGTTATGCTCCTAGATATCCTGGCAGGAATGTGCAAGACTGTGGCTTTAGTCCCCCTTCTCTCCCAAAGGTTTCTAGTAGATGTAATGCTAATGAAGTCAGTAGTTACTCCCCTCCAGACATTACGCATTTCCAAACGAAAAAGCTAAACTGAGTGAGAACATCTTGCAGTTTTTGAGGCAGTTTTAGGCAGCTTATACAAGGGTAAATATATCAGAAATTTAATATACACTGCCCTTTTTACAGTACCTCATCACAATGAATTTGGTATGGTTTATGAAGATTCATTACCACAAATGTCATAATCTCAGAAAATCAAATAAGAAGTAGATAATGACTTACCATTACACAGGTGGCAAAGAAAAAAAATTAATAACCTGGTGGAGGCTTTACAGTGAATTAGAGAGATCAAGAAACATAACTTGGCAGGCTGACTTTCTTCCCCTTGGCACCAGGGAACCAGTAAACAGAGATGAAGAACTGTTCAGCATTCAAATTAAAAAATGTCATACAAGACTTATTACATTCCCAGTGTTCTGCTGATATTCCACATTTAGGGGTAATGAGGAAGCTTTCAAAACTTTCCTATGTTTGTCTTAATTTTGTGGTAATGCCCTTTACTGAGAGTACAACAGTGGCAGTACACGTAAACACATAATTTACCTTCAGGCTTTCTAATATTTTGCTGGAAATATTTTGGACTCTTTAAAATGTCTTATTTTCACTGGGCTATTCACGCAGAAGGCGGCTTTCGAAAATCCTTCTACATATTATTTTACAGTTTAGGATTTCTTGCAACATGTAGATAAATATGCCAAAATCATTTACAGTGAGATGTTCAGGGAACTATAAGCGTGACAAGTCAGCTCCAAGACAGAGATGGCAAACATCTTTTTAGTGACAGACGGAATGATCAGGAATAAAATTCTAGCCCGAAAATAACTAGCCCAGAAAATATCTATGTGCTAAGGAAGCCTTTCAACTCCTATATTCCTGATTTCAATTTGAGTCAATTTTAGTTGCTGCACAATTTAAACTTATTTAATAATGAACGGTAACTCATAGCAAACATGTAAAAATTAAATATAAACCTTTAGGAAATATGACCATTTAATATTAAACATATCTTGGTTTTTAAAATGCTTTCTCAGTCGTGTCCCTAAATCAGGAAAAAAATAATGTGAGAAAAGTGGCAGATTTAGTACTTCTACTTAAAGAAATATCCATTTAGTCTTGCTTTTGGAGAACAAGTGAGCAAAGCTCTTGATTTTCTCCATTTGGAAAGCAGGCTAGCCACAGTAAAGGTGTTTAATCACTCGCAGGAATAAACCCCATTTAGAACTGATGCCAGTAGATAAAGAGTTTCTGTTCTTTGGCCAGCTTAAGTGATCTTAAGTGATCTTTCACTAGGACATGACCTCACAAACCTGGATAAAATAACCCAGAAGCCAGGAACTGAGCAGCTTTTCACATGTCCTTCATCCTCCTCAGGACCAGATGTGATGTCCTCTCATCAAAACTGAGGCGTACTGGCAAGGGCTGAAACTGTCAAGCTGTCAAGCCAAGTAATTCCCATTCAGGAGATAAACAGAGAGCTTCTCTATCCAAGCCTGGCAGTGTAGCACCAGATTTATTTTCAAATACAAGATTAAGAACAATAAAAAATAAACCCTCTTCACATAAATGTTTTGACTGTAAAATTCAGGATTCCCCACTGCAAGACAAACTGCATTTCATCTCATTTCAAGATGTACACATGGGACAGCTAATATCTGTTGCTTCAGCTGATACATGGATGAACTCAGATCTCATTAAAGAGGTTTCAGAAGTAGCACAGACATAAAAGTCATTCTAGAACTGATTATTTCTAATTGACAAATTATCCTGCTACCTCTGCAGAGTGGTCAATCTATTTCTTGTAATACTGTAACTGTAAATAAGGGAACCAGGAAACATCTTGCTTAGGTGCAAGATCAATAACTCTGAGCAAGGAAAAGACAATAATAAACAAGATAACAACTTCTTTTATGCATCACTTCCTGCTTTAATTAAGAAGAACTGTCCACTACTGTTCACAAACATGTTGCAGGTGTGGGAAGTTACAAAACAGATCTGTTTGGCAGGAGTCATCTGGAGTGTGGTCAAAGACACCAACTACACCATACATTTGCTGGGGCCCCTCTCTTGGCTTCCTCTAAGGCTTCCTACTGGGTAATTCTCAGTCATAAGGTCTTGGTGCGAATTTTTATTTAGAACTGACCCAAGACACACTTACTTGCCGTGTATTGATTAAAACAGCTGCCTGTACTTTGGACAAGTACCTTCACTTTGCCATCTGCCCTGAATCCCATGACAAGTATGAGGAAGACAAGATAGTTCACCTCTGTAGGCCCCAAGGACAGATTAAATTATTGTGCACATTGAAGTCAGCTTTCCTGAGTTTTCTGCCATTCAAATGTACAAATCACTAGAATGTCTTCATCGCAATTAAAAAGGCTTATAAATAGAAAGCAACAACAACAGAGTCAACAACTCAGCAACACACATAGGAAATCTCTTGCTGTGTACTTTGGAACTATCTATTCATATCCATGTTTCTGATTGCTCTATTTTCAAACCTCACAGTAACTGGAGGTTCTGCCCAGTTTAACAGCAGTGTGGTCTGAAGAAGCAGAAGGTGTTGTTGCTGTCTCATCTGCATCATGACACACTTCAGGATGAGGTCAGGAAGCCTTATTTTGCCCAAGTTCAGAAATTGCCTCTTTAGAGGCGTCTTCTCCCCAGTTACTAAGATGTCACTCCAGTCCCTTGTACCCTGCATAGCTCTGTCCTCCTCTTCCAAATGAGCATGGAAAGAGGAAGAACATAACACTGACATTCAGTCCCACCTTACAGCCACCAACCTACAGGAGGCCAAGCTAGAAAATCTTTAAAGAAAACGGTAGGCCCAGCTCTGCCCTGAACTGGAGAAGAGTGCCTTGGCTCAGTCCAATGGCTAGGTTCCCCTGTGCTCCAAAACCAGGCTGCATTATCCAGCTGCTGACAGGGAATGCTCCCTGGCTGCTTTAGCTCTGGTCCTATACCCATACCTTATTTGGGTAAGCACTGGTCAGTGTGGGATAGTAATACCAAAGTCTAAACACCAACCTGAGAAGAGTTTAAGTTTGCAGATGTAACAAGGCAGTGCCTGGAGAGCCTGTGTGGTAATACAAGTGTAGTCACAGATATAAAAGCTGGATCCTTCTGATCTGACCTAAGTGGGCATTGCCTGCTGGTTGGGCTGTATGGGACTTTTATCGTTCAAGGAGCAGTGAATAAAATGCTTGTCATGTTATTGGGTTGCTATATTTTGTCTTTTTCCCCAAATGATTTTAACTGAGAGAATCATAACTAGGCTGCAAAGGCACAGAAACAAACCTGTTCAATAGGTCTGGGGAAAGAAAAGGCAATTTCATTTTGAAATGGGAGGATTTTTTTTTTACCCCATAGCAAGAGCTAAAGACTGCTTGACTGTAAAATTCATCACACCATTATTGTATTAATGACGAAAAAATGACAATTATATAACACCATTAATCTAAGGTCCCAAAGTAAAGGGCAAAAAATTAGTAATGTGCCCTGGGGATGCTTCCAATGGAATACTGCAAAGAGCATGAAAGATCAATGAAAATTGCTTCTGGCTGTTAACTTACAGCTGCTCCATCCCTACTGTTCAGGCAAGAGCCAAAGCAATAAAAGGCTGAGGATGGGACCTGAAAAGTAGCCAGAAGAAGGGTTCTCTGGGAAGCCTGTGTTATGCTCAGCCTAAGGAATGTTTTATTGTCCTGTGTGGTATCCTTTAAGTTGAACCTGCTTTGTAGCTCTGACAAGACAGCTGTCTGCACGGTCATTAAGCTGAGCCCTTTAATATCATCCAGAAAGTTTAATATTTGCTTAGCTTAGAGATATGGGTGAGAAGAGGCTGTCTAGAGAGGGTGCTGCTTCCCTACCCTTCCCCATGCAAGCAACAAGCTTCTCTTGCCTAGTTATCCATCTGTTCACCTCTTTGCCTTCTGACTGCAGCTTACTGCCCGTGCATGCTGCCTTGGCTCAAAATTTGTCGCTTATGCATCAGGTACTGATAAATAGTTGGGCAGGGTAGTTATTTTTAAGCATTCTGTCAAAATTACCACATCCAGTACCAGGAAACTGGAGTAAGATAAATTCTTGGAATGCGATACAATTTTTTAGCAATGAGAGTAATTAAAAGCTAAAGTAATTTATCTGGGAATGGGGATTTGCAACTGCACAAAATGTTAAAGTCAGATTCAATACTTTTCTAAAAACTGGTTTAATTCCCAGTTTTGGAAAAGTTCTACAGCTTGTATATCCTGAAAATATGGCTAGAAAAAAAATGCCCATGGCCTTCTGGCCTCAAAATCTACATGTTTATATGGACTCTGGACAGCTAAAAGTGGAACCTTTAGTTTTAAACTCCATAGAATGAACTAAGAACTAAATACTTCTATGTGTTTATTGCTGCCTAAGAGGTAACAACACAGTCACTAGTATAACCTTCATTGTCATTATCATTAAATGTCATAAATTAGACCTTAGAGGTTTTGAAACTTTAAAGTTCTACAGAACATAATAAAATAAAATATATATCTGCTTTGGGTTTTGATGGGCTACTTTTCTTTGTTTTTTTTAGATTCAGATTTTTGAACTTTTTTTATAATACTAGAAAAACATACTTTTAGAAAATCAAGACTGGCATTCTTACTGGAATTGCACGATATCATAAACCATGAATTTATGATAAACAAAAATGCTACAAGTGTCCAACACAGCTTGTGATAGGCCACAGATTTTTTTTCAATTCTTCACTTACCAACATTATATAGACTTCATAGGATGGTGTGATTTCCAGTTATTGTACTGATTTTTTTTTCTTTAACATTAATCAAGCCCACTTAAAACAGACTGACAGAAGGATAACTTTCAAATATTTTCCATTCAAAATTGCCAAACAATATTAAGTGTGGGACTTACTTGTCTTTACTTCAGTCAACCCACTTGAGTTCAAATCGTACATGTGGAGGTCCAGGTGTAAGCATGTTTTGTCTCAAATATTCAGACTGTTGCAGCAGGGAAGTTGTGATCAGCAGAGCCAACTTCCTTTTCTGCCTTGACACTCATTCTCAGTGTGCCTGCCTCAACTTCCCAACTTCCTGTCCATCCATGGGGCAGGACCAATGCAGGATCTAAGGATGTCCTTTCTTCTCCCCCTCCCTTGCCTTATCTTGGCAGAATGTGGCTATCATAATCTACTCATTACTCCATGCTGAAGGCTGTTGTTAGAACTGTGAGCTTGTTGAAGTGTGTTGTAAATGTCAAAGGCTTGTTAACTGACACTTGAGAAGTTTGTGGATTGGGAGCTTGGTGAAGTGTGTGTGTAAAAGTTAAGGGCTTGTTATCCAACACTTCTGAGACTAAGTGGTGGGCTAGTTGCTGGAGTTAAGATGATCATACAATAGAAGCATAACAGTTCCCTGACGTGGACTTGCATCTTTGTTCAGCCTAACAAAAATCTGTAGCAAATGTTCTGCCCAGTACCCAGTGGATCATGACAACACATTGAAAACTTTGGACAAAACACATTGAATTAGATATCTGTAGTAAAATGAATCTTCAGCAAGGTTGTCTGTGATTTCAGGAATGGATATTTGGGTATTCTAGAATGCAATAACATGTTTACATTAAGAAGGCAATAAGATGTTTGCCTTAGTCAATATTCTTCAATAAGTTAATAAAAGTATTTCTGTGCAAGAAAATCCTTTGTTTCAATGGAATAATCCTGTAGCAGAAGTATGGTGATAAGAAATCAGGAGCTGATAAAAGAAGGGTGACAGTGGTGATCAAAATGTTTTAAATATTTCCCTGCTATAGAGATGACAAGCCTCAAGTGGCTACAGTTTAGGCTGTCAAATTTCTCTCTTATATGAAAGATACTTGGTGAATATACTTTGAAGTCTCCTGCAGTCAGGAGACATTGCATCCTCTAAAAAAACCTATTCTCAGAGATAAGAAGCCAAGTGCACATCAGAGGTGATTAATGAGAAATGTATAATCTCTTCTAGCGATGCAGGGGGCAGGTGGAGGACAGTGCAGCAAAAGTGCATGGAAAAATAGTCGTGGCATCTCTGTGCATGGTACCCTGAACATGCCAGTACCACAGCCAGCACTGTTGCAATGCCTGCCATTGCTAACACCCTCCATGAAATTGCCATCATCATCCAAGTGCATCCATCAGTCCAGCTCTCCCAAAGTGGTACCAGCACAACCAGCACATCTTGACTCTGAAACCTCCTCCAAAGCTTCCTTGTTTCACAGCATCCTTGTGCAATCTTTTTTAGGGCACACACAGACAATACCTGTGTTGTAACTGCAATCACAAGTAATTTTTCATTACTTCTAAATTCTAAACTATTAACAGCAACTGCCAGCACCATCCTGGCACACAGTGTTGCCATTAATACCACTTTACTTCACATCCACCAACACTCACAGACTTCAGAGCTGCATTGTTCATTCCATAGAGATTTTGCTTTCTGTGATCTATTACTTTCAATTGTAATTCTTTTTGCTGCATTTGCAGTTAGACTGCAGTCTAACCACATGAGACAGAGTTATGCATTGGTTAATTTACTTAGTTCTGATGCACTGCACAGTTTGGTTCCAATATCTAGGGTAGCTCATTAAAGATAGAACTGGATATCTCTGTACTATAGTGCAGTGTGCAATATGGACAGCTTAAACAAAAATTAAATCAAACACTGCAATACGGCAGAAACACATAACTACTGAATTTCCTGGAGTCCAGGAATAACTAACTCTTATAGTATTAAGTAAATGAAACAGTCACCAAAAAAAAAATAAAAATTGTAACTATGAAGTTTTATGTCTATACTTGGAAGTTAAAAATTAAAGCATTCCTATCAGTGTCAAGATATTATGTTCTCTGACTCTAAAAACTACATTCCACTGGCATATAAGACCTACCAAGCAGTATATCCACTTGAGAGCATGTCCTGTTAGCTAGCTATCAAGCAGCATTGAAAAAGCTGAAGCATAAAAGAAAATCAACATTTAACATTTAACATCAATGTTAAACTTTCAGGTAATTAACAAGTTCATTTTTGGTATACAAGCTGATAGCAAAATGAAACTTCATTTTCAGAAGGCTGTTGTGGAAAGCAGTAAAAACAATCTCCCAAGAATTCATGCCACTCAACCTACATTCACTTAAGAAAACTTGGATTATTATTTTCTAAGTTTGTATTACTTTTTATGTTCTCCAAAACTACAGTCTGAGAAATTATCAAAGACCTTTCAAAAATGGTTTGGAGTTGTTTTGGTTTTTTCCTTTAGGGAAATCTATTTTTAACTAGCAGGCATTTTTTATATTAAAAAAAGATTCTTGTTTTCAAAACTTTTTTTTTTCCAAAGCTAAGAATCTAACTGAAAAATGAAACCAAGAAGTTTTGCCAGAAAAAGTATGAGGACCTTAATTTATTTCCCTTGGGGTATGAGAAGGAAGCAGCAAAAAACCCAAAGCAGCAGCAACTCTTTCAAGTTAATACTTTTATGAAAAGATGTGCTTTAGGTGTGGAATCTCTCTCACATTAGAAATTATATTGAAAATTTCCAGTAATCAATAATGTGTTCCCATAGTCTTTATAATCCTCCACTTCTCTTTTCTTAATTTCCACTCCATTGTTCTGTTACAAAATAGAGAAATCCTAAAATAAATTATTTTACAGCAAGACCAGGCCCCAGCTGTCTGCAAGGTTACATGTGTAACACCTCTCATCTTTCCTTAAAAACAACAGCTTGGAACCCATGCTTCTCTGTACACCACTTTCCTATGAAACATCCTTTTGTTCTTGGCCTCCAACTTCATTTTCCTAATAAATACTTTCCACTGAAGTGCCCAAAGTGTAGGAATACTACTGTTTTCTGCTGGACAAGACCCTAGTTACTCATTTAATATAGACCATAAACCCTTAATACTACAGTGGCTTTCTTCCCAATACAGTAAAAATTAATCAATTAAGATTTTCTGCAAGCTAAACTCATCTTGTTATGAGATCAAAGTTTACTGTGACATTTTCATATGTGCAATTATTTTCATTCTAGAAATGCATATTTGTATCAGGAGGCTCCTCCTGCAATGTCAGCTCCCACAGGCATTGCAGAAACACTTTCCACAGAAAGCTTTACGCTCCACAATATCTGCCATTATGTTGTGTCAGACTTTGGGCATGCAAGGGTGAAGCCAGATCAGAGATGCAGCAGAAGTGTCTTACTGACTTGTGAAAGGAAAAGAAGAGCAAAATCAATAACACACATAAGTCACAGAAAGTGTTCACAGTGGGTTTTTTTCTGCCCTGCCATCCAAACTTCGAAAGAGAACACAACCCTTTTCTGTCCCAAGCTCTCCAATCTCAAGCAAAATGTTTCTGCCAATTACTGCTTTCAAACTAGATTGCACAATGTGGTTGTCTTCTCATCACCTTGACCAACCTGAAAATTCCCTGCTCATTCTAATACTTTATTTAAAGCTTGAGGAATCACTTGGACTTCCCTTTTTCTTGATTAAACAAAACATGGTTTTAATGTTAAACTTGCAAAAAATGGACATCATGAAATATCTCCTTCCCTGAAAGAAGCTTGGTTACAAAACTGGAGCCTCCAGTTTGTTAGGAAGTAAAATAATGTCATGCTGTTTGGTGCATTTTACATATCATGTAATGATAAATAAAATGTTTGTTCTTCTATAGGCAATGAGAAAAGTCCTAGATGCTCGCTGTCATTGTGAAATTTCTTCCAAGTCTCAAGAAGAAAAAACCTGCAATGTGCATATCTTGACACAGCCAGTCACACAGATTGCCAGAGTGCTATCCTTTACCATCCTATTTTGTATCGTTTTTAAAGGAGGTAAACGCAAGAATAAAGCCTGGAAGACTCTTTCTTAATTCTACAGTCAAAGCTTTTCTCACTACAGTTTCGGAATCAAAACCACATCCAAAGTTAAAGCAGACAACTGCTAATTCTCTAATATTATATCTATTCCCAGTATTGCCATTGATTTCTCTGTGAGCCTGAGTAGGTCACTTTACTTTGCCTCTTTTCCCTTATTTCTAAATATAATTATAAAGATAAATGAAAACTGCTTTTGACCTCAATATCAGACAGATTGACCTTGATATACCAACCCGTTGGTAAAAAACTCAAATACAGTTCTCATTTCCAGGACTCCCAAAAGAGGAAAATTTAACAGGACTTTTCTTGAGCTACTGAACCCCAAACATCTTTGGAAGGAATCTGTTCTCAAAGCTACTTGTCTGACACCACAGCACCATTTCTTTCCTTATTTTAATTGTCTAACTATGTTTTTTGAAGGACACCAACAGATGCTTTTGAAGGAGGAACATTTCCACAGAGTAGCATTTCAACTGTTACACTACAAGTGATAAGCCTTCCAACTCTTTATTTTTTAATTCTTATAACATTCCTATTTTCAAGCTCCCCCCTCTAACTTCCACATTGCCATCAGGGCCAGAATTGCTCTAATAATTCACACTGACATTACAGATACTATTAAGTCTACATACTTCAATGAAATTGCCTCTTTGCTGTCTCCTTTATGGCTTATAAAGATTCCTCATGGCTCACAAAATCCTATTTTGTTGTGGAATCTGTTGCATTGTCCTCCACAAACCATATCCAAGGCTAAAGAGATTTTTTCCATGAATCTTCATGCTGATATCCGATAAGTATTACACAGGACAATGAATGTTTTTTATTTCCTAAATGTTGGCCTCTCCTGTAATTCACTCCTGGATGTCACTGTAATTCAGTGCTGATTCTCAGTAGTGAGCATAAACACAAGTAAACAGTAATTGTGCAATGTGGCCATATGGAATATTCATGAAAACTGATTCTGGAAGAACAAACATTCACGACCATCTGTATGAAATCTTTATAATGCAGAGGCACTCTCCATGGAAAATACAGCCTCTTCAGTGTTCATCATGATCATGTATTTTTTCCTTCATCCTTTACCCACTCCTGCAGGATCTGAATGACCTTGTAAAGCATTCACCCAAAATGAGCACTAATCAGTCTGAGCTAGTGCAGGTCTCCTTAGCCACTAGTGCAAAGCAGATGAGAATGGAGGTACAGGAGATGCCCTTTCCTGAGTGCAGCACAAAGTGGCTGCATGTTATGACAATGAAAGGTCTTTCCTACTCTGCTACTAAATAATAGAGGTCACTCCAGAAATACTGAATAAAGGGGATGCAGAACCATAATTTCCAGAAAACTGGAGCTGGGTCTGCCCTGAGTACCTCAGAACCAAGACATTATATTACTAACATGAACTTGTGAGTGTGATGTAACCAATAGGCATCAAAAACTCGACACATTTCTCCTTTGCATAGTCAAAATTGCTGGGGAAACATTACTACCATACATTTTGATAAGGTAAACATTCTATTTACTGCTTAGGATTTGTTTCCTTTACTCTTTTATCAATGCTAGATACAGTAAATAATTATTTTTCACATATTATTTACTTGGGCCTCTCCTCTCCTCTCCTCTCCTCTTCTCTTCTCTTCTCTCTCCCCTCCCCTCCCCTCCCCTCTCTATTCCAGAAATAACTTTAAGTATTCCATTCTTAAAACACCTAATGGGTTGATTTTCCATTTTCCATTCATGGTTCAGAGACCTGGAAATGCTGGCTGTTTAAATCAGCTTGTATACCTAGTTTATAACAAGATCTATATTTGGAGGCGTGCTCACTATAGGTTCCAATGCTCACTTGAAGCTCAATTATGAAATGTTTTAAAGCATCATAGAGGAATTTTTTTTCTTTTAAATTTAGAAAGTTCAAATTTAAACAGTTATTAAAAACCTATTTACACAGTCTCCTGTTCCCAAAATGAAATAGAGGAGAACACTGTTATCTGAAAACCAGAGAGTGAAAGGATAAATTAGATTTCTGAGAGACCTTGCATTTTAATAGTCCTATATGTTTTTAGTAACACAGGTATATATTTTTTACGATGTCATTTTTATCTTAACAATTCTCCTTTAATCTATTCAATTCTGTCTCTCCAGCCTTGGCCTTTTTCCTCCCACTCTGAGGTTTCATAATGCTTTTCCAGCCATTATCTTTTCACCTAAATAATCCCTCATTTTCCGATTCTCAGGAGCAATGTCTCAGCTGAAAGCCTAATCCTGGCTACTGCCTATAATGGCTCCCCAGGATAAGTAATCATCTGAGCTATTTGACATCCACTTATGTTGGCCTTACTAGGACAGTAGAAGGGTAGCATTTTGTGCTTCCTAACTTTACCAGCAGCATTTTCCTGCACAAAATCCTGCAGGATCGTATGGCATGAGCAGCACTGGCTCCCAGATCAGAGTCTTTAAAGAGTCTTTAGGTTCATAAACCAAAAAACATCATTAAACAGGAAAGAATTATTCACCACTGTCTTCCCACTCAGGACACATGAACCGGACATTTTATTAATCATTGTGTGTTGTCCTCTGCTAGTGTGTGATCAGGCATGGTACCTACTTCAGCCTCCTCTCAAAGCAGCATCCATACAGAACAGGTTGGCAAAGATCCAGTATCCTTTTATCCTTTAATGCAGAGCTCCACATGTGTGGTTCAATAACCACAATAACTTTTACAAATTAAACTAATCCTTCTCCAAAATCCTTCTACAATTTTTTCTCCACTGTCCTTTATGGATACCTTCATGCACATCATTTTTTTTTCCTGTGTTTTCCACACAGATACCCAAGAATTTCCAACACTTCATCTATAGCCTCTGCAGTATGTGTTTCCTACACCCCGACAACCATCCTATGATTACTTGTTGCCACAACACCAGCTCTGTGATTTGTATGTACTTCAGAATATCTCTGCTCAGAATCACAGAGGGGGAACAAAACTGGTCTGTGTGTGGTTCTACCTGTAACATGTCAGAGCTCAGCTATGTTTTCTTATGCTCCATAATACAAGGGCAAAAAATTATCATTTATATGATTATTTGGTGAATGTCTGTTTGCAGAGGAGCAAATGAGCTACCCACTTAGAAACATGGGAATTCACTGACATGTCCCTGCTCTGTGCCAGGCACGTGGAGAACTTGTGGCTGGAGCACTCCCTGCAGGGTGAGGTGCTGGCCAGCAGGACAGGGCTGCAAGCTGGAGAGAAGACTTGTTTGTAGGAAGTGCAACAGGAGATATGGCCCTGATACTTGCCAAATTCTCTGTATCACCCAGGCAAGAACAGGGATGCTTTCACCAGATTGCTGCATCCTTGTCCCAGAAATGCAGAAGGCCAAGAGTGTTTAAGTGTCTCCTGTGGAGAGTTTGTCTCCAGAATGCAGTGATTACTGGGCAAATGTAAGCACAGTGCATACACTATTCTGTAATGTTGTGTACTCAGTCCTGCTCGTAGCAGGCTGGTTGGGCAGCTAGACTGTGCCTGGGAAATGCTCACAGCTGGAACTCACAGCTCAAGAGCCACCACTGGAGGATGCAGAGATCGCTGATGCTGTCAGCTGTCAGGAAAGGTTTGTATGGGAGCAAGGGATCACCAGGGCACTGCAGGGGAGCTCTTCTGTACTTACTGTATAATGTTCAAGTCTTCTTCCCTCTGCTAAAGATAGCAGAGATGCCAGTTTAATTTTCTTTTCCCTTTTTGATTTATTCCATTTAGTAAATAGATGGGCTGTTCTCTTTTCTCAAAGATTGTATCAGCTTTGACATATTATGCATTTTACGAGCTAATATCTGTCTTTAATGGTTACAATGAATTTGATTCTGGTTTGGTCTGATTTACCCAGGTGATTTACAAGGTCATGATACAATACCTAATCGCTGGATCTGACAGGAAATCTGTCCCACTTGGATAAACATGGGCCAACTGATAGACGCAGGTGAAAATCTGGGTTAGGACCAGGTGTATTTTGAGGCAGTGAAGCAATCAAAACTCTCTGATCCTTTAGTATCCCTTAGCTCAACACCAGTAAAGGACTGAGCAGAATGGATGTTTTTCACAGTCTTACCAATAACAAAACTGCAAGTCAAGACCAATATGGGAGTTAATTCCTAACAAATTAATATAACCAAACTTTACAAAATAAGGCTTGAAATCTCATCTAAGTAACCCTCCCAAGTACTTTCACTCATACAGTCTACTCAAAGTTACCATTAAAACATTAATTATTCCTCAGCTTTTTCAACCCTCCACAGTTTGATGATACCAAGAAATAATGAAAAGAATTTGGGTCGATAGTGATACTGGTTTCAGCAAAGACAAAATAATTTTTGGCAACACCTTTACAGCTTCCTTGTTATTAGAATCTTCCAAACTTGCAAAAAAATTCAGAGTTTCAACTATGAATTCAAAAATTCAGGGTTTTAACTATGCATAGGGGATAGGTTTTAAAAGTCTTACTTTAAGACAATTTTTAAGCAGGGTTGCTCATGTTTTTAAACATAAGTGTCTTTTCATCTAAAACTCTCTTTTCTGGTCTGCATTCTTTTAAGGTTTGCTGAACTATTTGAAGCCATTTATCTCACCCCTTATGTTCAGAAAATTAAACAGCTTGCAACCAGTTTTTAGATTTCAAAATTCATTCAGTTGGGAAAAGGCTGCATTCTACAAAGAACAGAGAAGTTATACATGATCCATTTTCTCCTGTTGGCCATGACATCTGCAGCAGCAGCACTCCATTTTCTTTCCATCTTTACATGACTCTGTATAGTTTTATTATGTCACAAATAGCTTTCAAGTTACTAGTTTCTTGTGATTTGTGGAAAATACAATGTCCTGGTCTAGAAAATAACATGGGATTTGCTGAGAATAGAATTTTTTTTGTTATTTCCATTTCACTTCATACATTTTATTGCTGAAGGTATGCTAATGACCAATAATTACTGAATACTGTCTCATGTCCTCCAATTCAGTTTGGAGGAAGTCTCTGGAGGCCATCTGGTACTGACAGTACTTCTCTGGGTAACCTGTTCCTGTGTCTCATCACCCTCATGAAAAAAAATTCTTCCTTGTGTCCAATCTAAATCTACTTCTATCAGTTTTAAATTATTGCATTTGTCCTCCCACTACAAGCCTTGGTAAAAAGTGTCTGTCTTCCTTATAACTCCCTTTATGTTTTGAAAAGCCACAATAAAGTCTCCTCAGAGCCTTCTGCTCTTCAGGTTGAATGCAATTATTTAGCACAATTTTCAAGACAACTGGAAGCAGTAGGATACAAATAGAAGAGGGAATTCAAGTTAAATTTCAAGTATACAGATTTGAAATAACACTTTAGAGGGCAAATTCTGCCTATGGATACACTTTAAACAAGACCAGATAACAATGCCTTCTGAAGACATTAAAAAGAGTGTAACCACCAGTAACCTTCATCACAGTCCAAATTGTGTAAATTAACAAAGAATGCATTGTTTAAGGAAAAGGAAACTGTTCTAAGCCAGCTGCTCAATAAATGGACTAGAATAAAAAATGTTTGCTTATTATTCAAAGAAACCACATAAAAACCTTCCAAAGCAAGCTTTAAAATAAATTTTAAAATAAGCCCTTAAGCAAAGCGATGATCCAAAACAGAGTAGGAACATAATTTCATACTATAGAGAGCAGAAAAAGCAGTCTAGAATCTAAATTACAGGTCAATGAAGAACTGCCATGCTCAATATTGTCCCAGTTTTTTTTTAAGTGAATTTTAACAACATGCCTGCATAGACAGAGAGGCTGGCTGTTGCCAGTTCATTATGCTTTAATATGATAGGAGAGAAGAAGAAAACCTAGAGTCCATCAGTATTCACATGAACACTCTAGGAGAGAGAGATAAGGAGCTCCCAAACTCCCGGCATATTTGGAGAGCTGACCCTAGAGAAAAGCATTACTGCTACTCAACTGGCCATTAGGGACTGATACACCAGATAGAGATTACTGAAAGTCAATGAAAACAACTGAGTAAATGAGAATCCTTATGTCTCCTTCAAGGTTTTTTTTTTTAAATCAGTGTTGCTTTATCTTCACACACCTTAGTAACTAGAAGGTATTTCTAAAGTACTCAGAAATCAGCGATTTCCCACTGGGGGAAAATCTGATGCATAAATAGAGAACCTAAATTTCCCTGCATTTTTTTTCAAAAATGTACATGGGTGACTGAGGATCATGAAGAGTGGGTTCCTAATTAAAGCAATGGTACCTTCAGTGGAATTGACATGTATCAAATGCCAAATAAAACAAACAATAAAATATTTTAATTTTTACCCCACTGTATAGTTAAACTGTGGTACTAAGTACCACCAGAAATCACTGATGTCAGCAGCTTAGGAGTCTAAGGTGGACTTCACGTTTATATGAAAACTTACAACATTCACAATTATATTAGGTAGGGAAAAAAACCAAACCAACTATAAAATTTTATAAGCCTTCATGCATCAGCAAACAAGCAAATCTTTAACTGCTGAGAATTAGGAAGAAGCTTCCATGTGGACAAGTTTTTCCATAATTGCCCACCTTGGGGTTTCTTGCACTTCCCTCTGAAGCATCTGGTGCTGGCTTAAAGAAAATGCATGGATGACAGGCCTGACTCATAATGGCAATTCTTACTCTAGAATGTAGTGTAATTCCTTTTACTTTTTGAAAACATTATAAACTTACAACTCAGAAACCCAAATCACAGATGTTTCACCTGTGAAAATTAAGGGCTGCTGGTTAATCCCAGCTCTGCAGGGCAGCATTGCTCCTGCATAGATCAGCTCTCCCTTTGGTCAGGTTTAATTACCCTACCAGTACCATCCAGTCCTGTCAACCTCAGCAACCTAATGTTATTTTGTAGCCCAGAACTGTGACACTGCCATAGCTAACGGGCCTTTTTTTGAAAGACCACAAGCTTATAAATTCGGAAGCCCTGAGGGTTATGTCTTGTTGGGCTGGCTTTGTTTGAACTCTTCCTGTCCTTCCTGTGCTTTGCTTTACTCAGTTTTTCTGTAACAGCAATAGGCTTGGCACTGGAGATCGCATGGCTGTGAACAGCTCACCAATACTTAAAGAAGTTAAAGAATGCAGATCCAGAAGCTGACAAAACTGGTGTTAGGGCTTACAGAGAGAAAAAATTTTAAGTACATCACATAAAGTAACATATGTAGTAAATTCAGGTATATTGTGAAGCTGCAAAACAATGAGGAGTGAGCGAAAAAACAAACAAAAATGACCCCTAACAGATCCTGAGCAATGGAAGAAGAAGACATGAACATCAATTGTCTCCAGTAAAGGTCACCACATAATGCTGACTCACCACAGCCTTGCCCATCACAAATTAGAATGAAACCACTGAGGCTGGAATTTGAAGAAGAAGAGTGAGCATAACAGCAGGAAAAAGGAGCAGAAAATAAGTGTGCATATAACAACAGTATCTGTATTCTTCCACCTGGGCACCTGTGCTTTTCTCTTTCTGTAGGAATGAACTAACTGTGACTCTATGATTAGATGGTCAAGATTTCCTTCAATAAGTAAGAAGTTTTATATATAAAACATTAACAATTTATTATACATTTATGTGAGGATATAACGGGAAACATTTACAGATTTTTACTCTTGCTGTTCTCTGGAGGCATAAAAATAAACCTCCCTTGTGGCACTTCCTGAATGTTTATGAGAGTTGAACTGACAAGACATTGGCATAATTGACAACTCTTACCATAGGTATCTCTCTCACCTAATGATGCTTCCTTTTACTTCAGAATTCAAAAACTGGGATTATTAGCAGTGCTTTCCAGTTAATTGTATTTATAATTTCTTGTAGCTTTTTTCCCCAAGGCTATTAGTTCCATACTTTTCTTAATCTTAAAAATGTTAGTCTCCTGCACTGCCTCAGCATTAAGAAATCTTAGCAATAGTTCACTTATTTACTCACAGTCTCAAAAACAGTGAAAGTAACATTTTACTAACTGTGATAATTCCTGAAAAGAAGGCCCTTTCCTGAAATGTAGGAATGTTTAATGGAGAAGAAGAGCACTGGAAGAAAAAACATGGAAAGCAAAAATTTCAATTAAAAAAAGAAAAGAGATTGCAGGAGGAGAAAGAGCAGTTTGAAGTTTAAGCCAAGCAAATATTTTTCTATGAAATCAGAATCTTTCCCTCTCTTTGATACAGAATATTTGGGCATGATCAGGCAAATCACTCAAATCAAGCATCTCCTACATGCCCTTTCCCTCAGTTCTTGAACACCTGCCTTACTACTCCAGGTCTGCTCAGGACAACACTTGAGCATTTCCAGTTGGAACTGAATTGTGCTTAGAACACATCATAGGCTACACAATGCAGAGAACTCTTAAAAACTATGCCACAGACACATGACGGTGTGCAACTACAAGCATGTGATGCTCTTCAGCTCAGTCTCTGTGAATAAGCTCTCCCTCAGTCAACTGGAAGTAATAATGAAAATTCTTCACATTATGACACTAAATGCATTACCATTTATAATGCATTTAGATATGTTTGTAATGTTTACCAAAGGAGGGGTAAAATTCTCAACTCTTCATAGCTTGGAGTTGCTTATAAGCCCTGTGGCGCATGCTGAATAACAGAATAAAAATCAAATATTGAGTATTTTTACAGCAAGTGAGCATGATTCATGCTAAAATATATGGAGATCTTATGGCAAGAAAATGAGGTAACCAAGTTGAAGCAGCAATGTTTCATAAGTGGAAAATTAAGTTTTAATTATAAACTACAAAAACGTCTTCAACTCTGGAGTATCGTTAATATCTTCCATTTTTAAAGTAAGTTGAAACCAGAAAATGCTGCATGTAAAGTCAGCTGACATCTCTGGGGTTGGACTTATCAGTCACCACAGATACCTCAAGCATTTGAGCTTCTGGAAAAAGTAGAGTCAGCATCTTCCTGTCCTCTTTGCAGGCCTCCTAATTTCTTCTGGTCAAGTGCTTCACAGGTATTTCACAGGACTCCCCTGCTGCTTTTATTCTGGTTGGTTTGTTTTTTTAATAAACCAAAACAACAGCAACAAACCACCAAATCACTTTAGGCATGTGGCCAACATCCTACTAGAATCAGACTAGACCTTCCTCTCACAGATCTTTTTTTCCTTATATCAGATGGTTTCTTACCAAGCATAAACTCCTACTTTGTCTCCTTATCAGTTTGTTCATGGTAGTCCATTCAGGTTTCTCTCCTGATTTTCCCTGCCTTATCAGTACTGAATGACTGATGAGACCTTCAATTTCTTTCCTATGGCAATAGGGACATGGCACCATTTTTCCCCCAGACAGACGTTTTTCACTTGCCACTTTTCTCTCAAGGATGGTAAATGACAGCATCCCCCTTTCCAACCAGGCACAGCCTCCCTCCTGTACACACCTATTTCAGCTGTCAGCTTCCAAGATCTTCACTCTCCTTCCTCTAGTCTTACAGATTCTTTTCTGCACAAAGCAAAAAATCCTTGCAGATTTATTTTTCTAATGGTATTTCACTGTACTTCAAGCTAAGCAGAAGTTGACTGTGTAGCTCTACATGCACGCTCCAGCACTGTGACAGAGATGTCAGGGAATAAGTCATACACATTCCTTCTGTTCAGCAATAAACATGTGGTTTGGGCATCAGTAGTGAGAAGAAAGCTCATGTCTTTACAAACAATTTGATGGGTGAAGGTGTGGGTGTTCATGTCTTTGAAATGGGTTCCAATGTCTCTCCTGACTTTGGGCAGCAGGTTTGTTGCAGAGCCCGGACAGCCTGGCTCCTGATACAGACAAGAGTCCACACAAACCTGAGTTTCTGAGCTTTGGTGTAAAATGGGAGGTACAAGGGAGGAATATGTGGAAGGTGGTTTGGGAAGGCTGCAACTTCCTGGTACCTCACCCAGTAGGGAAAGGAAGAGAGCAACACACAGCCAGTTTAGGATAAAAGGAGGCTGCGCCCTCCAAAACCCCAAGAGAAAACCCCACGGCTGTGTGCCTCAGTGGGCTCTGTCCCTTTAGTGGAATAAAGTGGCAGGACTCCTCTGTCTCCTTTTCGGACATAAACCTCTGGCATTTGTGGATTTTCTTAACAATAGGAGCTATAAAAGGATTAAGCATACTGAAGATCATAGCTGTAAAACTCTTATAAGTTTATATTCTGTAATTGACCAAGTTTGGACTCTTTAATATGAATTTCACAGTAGATATACCCTGCTTTAAAGGCTTCCCTGCTTCCAAGTTTTACATCTTTATCTGAAACATGGACCCAGATGAGGCTCTGAAAGAAAGGTGCTTTTGAATTATTGAACTTTGCACTATAGCTTATTTTTCCCAAACTTTCTTGTAGAAATTGACAGAACTTTCTGGTGATGAATCCAACCTCTGAGTCCAGAATTGCCTGATGAGTACTGCATCTTGTCACAGCATTTAATACTGCAACTATGGTTATCAGACAAAATTAATAAAATTAACAGAAACTAGTTTACCAGATATCTTAGGTTCTAAGCCTTAAATTCATATCCTGCAATCTCTACTCATTATAGGAGTATTTCTGCACACAAGGAAAGCAACTGAACATGTATTTTATAATATGACTGTGTGACAATATGACTCTCTCATAGAGGGTTAAAAATCCCAATATGCACACATTCATCCTTAATGGTATGAAAGAGCTTTTCAGTTGACATTTACATAATTTTGCTGCCAGAGCTACAGGGATGTATTTACATATATAGTTTTCATTTCATATATATCATATACCTGTGCCATCATAGAGACACATGATAAGCCACAGTTATCTAAATTGATGTGAAGCAAAACTGACACAATGCCAACCAAATTCCCAGAATGACAATTCACTCTGTCACTGCATCACCCCTCAGGCAAGGCCTGAGTAAGAAAGATATTGCTGTGTCCCTTGAAGGTCAATAAGCACAGGTTCAGCTACAGCTTGGGAAGAAAAGAAAATACAAGGAGTATTTTTCAGTAACTGTTGAGGTCTGAGGCTATGCATGTAGATTTTGACTTGAACTTGAGACTGAGTCCTTGATCTAATATGTAACTGTTCAAGCCTTAAAGTTTTGTTTGAAAGTACATTTTTTTTTCATTACTTTTTCAGACATATTGATGGGTACGTTAGATAATTATTGAAATATCCTTTCATAAATTTCCAAACATCTTATAATGGGAAAAAATGTAGCTAAACTTCAAAAGTGTGTTTAACTCACTCATCATCATCATTATCAACTTGGCCTCATCTGTGTACTACATCTGACATCCCCTCTACCTGAAGAGAAATACTTATGGAGAGCATTCTACAAGAGGATCAGTCATCTGGTACTTAAGACTTATATTCCTGGTTACCAAGAGAGTGGGTTTAGATGTCCATCATAAGAGCTAGGACAAAGCTGGAAAGAGTAGAGTCAGAGCATCTCATTCTTACTGTAAGGTGAACATCCAACATGTACTAAATGCCATCTGCATCTTACATGATGTATCTCAGTTTTTAGTTGCCTCTGAAGTTACTCAGTTCCTATGCAAGTGGTATATTGTGGCATAGGATAGCACAAGCCTGACAAATTATTATGAAGAGAGACACCAGTGGTACTAACTTGCTGAAATACAAGCAGAAAGAGAAGGAAAATATTGGCTCACTTTTAAACAGGAGTGGTGAACTAGCCACCAACACTGAAAAGGCAGAGTTTCCCTACACTTTCCTCACCTCTCTCTTTACCAGCACTGTTTGGTCTCAAGCCTTGTGAACAAATATCCAGCTTGGGGAAAACACAGATCCACCATCAGTGAAGGAAGAGTTGGTTTGTGAACTATTACAGGAGTTTGACCCTTACAAATTCACAGGCCCTGACAATATCCACCCATAGGTGTTAGAGAGCTGGCTGAAATAATTGTGAGGCCAGGTAGATCCCAGCCTGGGCTGTTATTATATGAGAGACTGAGGTACAAGACAGTGACCAAATGATCTACATTCCCTTTACCCCAGGACATTACATAAATACTAGTTATTGCCTTTTTCTTTGTTCTTTTATTTTTCAACCATGAGAAAAATTATTTAGGATTTCAGTGTCTTTGAGTAAAAGTTATAATTTTTAAGAGGGAGAGAGATGAAAGATGTTATTATGGTTGGAGTTGTTTATGGCTACAGTCAACCAGTACTCCAGCCTGCTGACAACTGTAGATCTGATAAATAGGGATGGCTTTATTGAGTGGAAATTTGATTGACTTTATACCTTCTTTTCAATTTCTCTGATTTTTACCAGAATGAGTTTGCTAAAATGCTAAGATAAAGTTTGCCATGTTGTACCTTCACAGACAGACTAGAAAAGCAATCACTCAGATGATCATGAATGGACTACCAGTAGCTGAAATCTAAAGTACCTATTGAGAATAATAATTTGGAATAAGACACATGCTGGCTGTCAGAAAAAAACTGTTTGATCTTTGCTACTGGGAAGCCTGGTTCAAATCCAGTCTTGGCTCACATGAGCGTAATGATGTGCAAATAGCTAAAAAAAATCTGGTTTGGGTTTTTTTAAATTTTAATCTTTTCTTAAAAAGGATATGAAGACAGCCACAGAAGGGAGCAATAAGCAATAAGAGATAAAATGGTCCAGGTGAGGAGTCATTAATTACTTGGAGATGGTGGCTTCCAGCACTAGTTATGACAAATGAAATGAGCTATACAGAGGAATAGAGTAGACAAGTCAGCCAGTTATAAAATAAGGAATTTACAGTGGGAGATGAAAACCATAGACCACTGCAGTACTGCTCTACTTTTGTCTGAAACCTCACAGCTCTGTGACAATGGGCAGTCAGAACAGATGAAGATTTATTCCAAGAGAAAATCGTCTATTTAAAGAGATATTGTAATAATATAAATCTTGAAACAGATTTACTTTGTTCTGCAAAAATGAAAGAGAAAACAAAGACAGCATGTTTTTACAAATTGGCAGTAAGACACAGAGTGTAATCAATTAATAATAAATTGCATTAGAGCTCTAAATAAAACAGTTACTGTAAAAGCATTCAGAGAGTTAAAAGAAATAAAACATAATTGAATTTAAATTATGGAAATCAGTGATATAAAAACATCAGCAAATCCCATAAAGATATCCATTCATGAAGCTCATTAAAACCAAAGAGTAAGAAATAAAACTCTGTTTGTATATTAAAATTTGAAATAAGGGAAAGAGTCAAAGTGGAGGGCTGTGAATAGTGGGATGGAATATCATGTGATACACAGCTGAAAAACACCTGGATTAGAGAGGTATGAACCATCAGAGAAAAGGCAGGCACTAGAAGGGGACAATGAGAGAAGAGTGCTGTGAAATCAGCTAAGCAATTCTATAAAGACCCATCTTGGATTAAATCTTGGCATAAGTGATAAACTAGCCAAAGTACTTAGGGAAGTGGTAGGGAGACTAAGTCTTCTGGTGTCTACTAAAAGACTCTGTGTTCTGAAGTTAAAATGCTAGAAATTGGCAAAATCTTGAGAGTTCACTGGATGATGTTAGAGATGATAGAATGAATTTAATAGACTACTGTAAAGAGGAAATCTAACATGGTACATTGTTCTCTTGAGCAGGTTGCATGACAAATTTATTTGTGCAAAGACCACTGATATCCAGTATTAAAGACAACACCAGTAATAGGAAAAATATCAGACAAATAATTTAAAATGCAAGTCAGAAAGAGAAACCTGAGACGTCTAAGTGACAAGAAATGACAGAAAGCCATATGAGAGGGTGTACAGATAAAGATATGAAAGTCTGTATAAAGGCACAGTATAAGAATGGTGAAAATTAAAATGAGAGTATGGGTTTCAACCTGGTGAACTCAGTGTTGTAGTATGTTGAACACCTCATGTAAAGTACACTGGGTATATTGCTGGGTATAAAGTCACTGGGTGGGACTTTTTGCCACATAACTTTCTTTTCATGAATATGTTTAGTCTAATTACTTAATTTAAATGCAAAACTGTATTTCATTGTACTGACATCACTGTGAAAAAGAATCAAATTTTCTCTGCACTTTTGAAAAAAACACCAAATTTTTCCAGCAGGTCCCAGGGTTTGCCATCCATTATATTAGATAAAAGTCAGGCAGCCTGGAGTTACCTAACAGTGTTTTCCCTAAATTTTTAAACCTTTATGAACAATTGCACAGCTTCTTCATAGCCATAACATACTCCCCTGATTCTGGGGAGTCACAGACGTTCCCACAGAGAAGCAGTATGTGAAGTCCATACCAAATCAGCACCATTTGTTACGTTTGCTAAGAAAAGCACTAATTGATGTCTCAATGTTGTCAATTTGACTTAGAGAAAATTCTTTTAATAAACCTTCTTGATGGTGGATCAACATTTAAAGGGTTGGGGCTTTTGGGGGTTATTTTGGTTGGTTTTTGTTTGCTTCTGATTTAGGGGTAAGGGATGCTAGGTTATGAAGATGGGAACAATGAAGAATTTTTGAGAAGCACAGCTTGCCTTTTAACTGAGTAAGTATTACAGATTCTTTTTTTCCCAGTTTTTGAATCACTTCATATTGGCCACAATCAAACATTAGGACCCCAGATTCTATGGACTCCTATATATGAATTCTGCCATAAATATCTGTAACACAAATGACCCCCACACTCAACAGAAGCACAACTGTTAAACTTTTGTCTGGCAAATCTCATGAGGGAGTTTGGTGCTATTTTAAGAGTTCCAAGAACTTCCCACTGCCTACGTGCTAGGACACCATGGACCTTATTTTAACCCAATCAGCTGCAGATAGAAGAGCAGTCACATTAACTGCACAAATCATGCATCTACTGCTTTTCTAATATATTGACTGATATACTAGAACTACAGGTGAACTATGGCAAAAAATACAATAGATTTTGATAAATCTTAAATTTGTTATACAAAGAACATTTGCCAAGTAATTTTCCTCCTGCAGTTTAATCACCAACATCTGGCCTTGTAACAAGTTTTTCTCCATTGTATGCTACCTAAAACCAGTTCTGTATCTACAAGAGAAGGAGATTTTCTCTTCAATCCTAGTTCCCAGGAAGAAATCCTTCAATTTAGCCTGAGGAGGTTACTACAGTCAAGAAGCCAGACAATGAAATTGCCTTTATACTCCAAGCTGGAACAGGAAATTGCCTTTTTTTTTGTCTTTTGTTTTTTTCTTTCACATGGGAATGTCCTCTATCTGTTCCATGATTATTGAGAAGACAATAAGGGTAGTGGGATACTTGTAATAAGAGGGAAAAGGGTTTTCAAAAATTTTGATGCACTGAAAACATGGTCCAAATTCCTACTAAAAGTACATCCACCTTGCATTTTAAAAGGGATAATGTGACTTGGGTATTACATATAATAAAAAATATTCTGTGTACCTGAATTCTTGCAAACTCTTTGCTCCGGGGATGAACTTCAAAGATTCTATTCCTTCTCCTCATTCTTGGATGAATACATGTATTACCAGGCAGAATAATAATTATTCATCCCTTTTCCTATATGCAGAAGATAAAGCAAGAGAGGAAGTAGATCTGCAGTCCTTCATAGAGGATACATGAAGGAATTGTGTTTCTCATACAGTCAGAGCTGGTAAGAAAATATAAGGACTAAAGACTAAAAAGACTTTAGTTAAGACAAGTGACAGCTATAAAAAATAATAATAGACAGAAGTGTTTAGAAACAAAGCTAAATTTCTGTAGGTTTTAAAATTAAAGAATTGTGGGGTAGGTGAAGTAAGCAGAAAGAAAAATGGCAACAAATGAATGAGATGCAGGGGGTGACAGTGCAAGACTGAAGAAGGACTAGATGGGGTCAATGCAGAGGATTTTTCCAGGAGGCAGAAATACTGCTCTTTGTAAAGAAGTAACTTCACTTCAAAATTCTCAAAATGAGCAGGAGAAGACAATATCCCCTCCCAGTCTCCTTACTTCTCCAGCAAAATTCTTCCTTCCAGCAAGTGTTGCTCTTTATTTCACTTAAAAAATTGCTAATTTTTCAGACCGAATGGCTGGGTATGTCAGTTATTACTCACCATGTTACCATTCATGTTCTTGTCTTGGCAGTAACAAAATTGCTGTTTTCCCTCATGTTTAAGAAACTTGATGTTAAGAGTGGTTAAATGAATAAGGCGTTAAAATAAAAATCAGTGACTATGGAAAAATACCTGATGGCCACAGTGTAGATCCCACCTGATAGGCTACATCAAGTACAGTCATTATCTAATGTTTTCACCTAGACAGGGTTCCAGTCCTAAGTTAGACATTGAACAGGACTGATATCATATGTGAAACTGCTCATTGTAAGTACACAGTACTCTTCTAGAGCAGGGTCTAGAAGCTGCTTTTAAAGAGAGTCAGACCTCATTAGTATGACCCACTTTCTTAAACAAGGGAAGTCTATTTAGGTTCATCTGTCATTGAGTTACCCAGAAATTACTGAGTTGCCCACAAATGTTCCTTAAAGCATAACTGACACAGAAAACAGAATATGAAATGTCAAAAGTCACTTCAACATGATATGTTGTATATGACAGCGGTGGGACCACCATTACCAGCAACACCAAGAAGAAGAAATAATAGGAAGGAAAAAGAATTCTTTTAGCCTAAAAATGTAATAATGAACATTTTTCCCATTAAAATACTAACTGACCAAGTGCTGAGGGTTAACAGAGTGGGACAACAGCCAGATTAAGAAGGATAGATAGGAGTTCTCCAAATAACCTCCAAAAAAGGAAGATCATCTACGCTTTTGTTTAATCCCTCTTTTTAATTAATATTTATCATTGCTTCAGTGGAAGATTTTAACCTTAGCCTGAAACATGCAGTATAAGAACACTAGAAGACCAAATTTTCCGTTTTTTTGTGGTTTTTTTTTTCCTAACATAAGCAAGGCAATTTCCATGTGTAGCTATTTTTTGCCTTTAACAAAGGAACTGTGATGACAAACTCTTAGAAAAACTTCCCTACTGTACTTCAATTTTGCTGGAACAGAGCGTAAGACTACTGGTTTTATCTTGTGGTGTCAGGAAAATGAAAAATTCTAAGTCACATCTGCACTGCTCTGTTGACTTGTTTTTAATTGAGATCACTCCCCAGAAGCAGGTGCTGGCAACATGCACCAAGTATGAAAAGTCCTTAGCCAGGACATTTGACCAATAATTCCTGGGTGTATTTTTGACATGTTGACACTGCACCTGCATATCACTCTAAGTGAAGACTCTGAGTTCTGTAAGCACTCTAAGTGATTAGGAAAGAGAGCCTTTACAAACTCTGACTGGACCAGGGCAGGATAGGGTGGAATTGGAGCACAGCATGCTGTAACAGAACAGTGAGAGTCCTGCAGCCATTTAAACACAAACAAGATTTAAATTAAATTCCTCAAATCTCAGTCTTGATTTTATAGAAAAACTCTCCCAAGTTGAGTGAAATGGCACAATGGGTTTTGAATAAATTAATAAATAGCATCATTAGCACTTGCTGTATATTCTGCCCATAAGCAGACTTCCAGGCTGTCAAGAACAGCATTTCAAAAAAAGCTTCAGTGAGAACCATAGACTAATAAACATTAGTAAATTATTCTGGAGGTCATCTACTCCATCCTACCATTCAAAGCAGGGTTTACTACAGCAGGCCTCTCAAAACCTTGTGTAGCAGAATTTGGAATTTCTGCAAAGACAGAAATAGAGAAGTTTATACCAGAAATAATGGGAATACTTCAAGCTCATAATTAAAATGAGAAATGAGTAAACTGATTTAACTAGAAGCAGTTCTCTCTAATATTCACTCAAATCTTAAAATAAAATAATAAATTCTCCACAGTTCTTCAGAATGATGTGAAGCTTTGAAAAGAAATTCTCAGTGGTGTACTCTTTCTAGGCATCCTCAAAGGCCAAAAATTCCCAGAGGATATAAGAATATCTGATATCCCAGTTTTAGTGCCAACTAAGTGCTCAAGCTTGCCCTGTAATTCTCACACTGAATGGTAATACTGTGGTCAGAAGGCATTTAAAATTAAAAGAAGAAATACTGGAAAAATAGCTCTTTACATGAAGTTTCTCACAGATTTATGACTGGATTATAAATTGTCGAAAAGCATCTCTGAAAAGCATGTCAAAATTATAAGAGGTATTCAACCTTTCCCTGTCTCTTCTTGCCCCCTATCCCCAACAGAATATGTGTTATAAACTGTAAGTTCTAGCAGAGAACAATTTGGAAGATTGCTTTGTTTTACATAAGAATGTTCAGCTTTTTCAGCTCTTTGCCTCCAGTTCTACTCAGAACCTGAAGGTATATAAGCAGCTGCAAAAAAATAATGAAAACAGAGTTAATTAAAAAAATACTCAAAGAACATTTGGGCCCTATTTTTTTCTCTTTGTTAATTTGATTTTAACTTGATTGCCTGGATTAAAATGAGGACACATTTTAGTTCTTGATTCAAATTAATTCCATAGGGTATTTCCTGTTTTGTGAATTGTTTAGAGGATTTTTTTCAGAGATGAGTGAAGAGGAAATAAGCATAGGTCTTCTTAAATCCACACTTCTCTCTGTTGCTATCTGTTGATAAGTAGAAATATAGGAATTTCATCGTTTGATGATAAAAAATTGCAAATTGTTCTGTACAATCATCCATTTAATGCACACAAAGTATTTTATGGGTAGCCAGTGACGGCGTTTGGCTGATATGAACTCTGTGTATTGCTGCCAGAGGATTCCACTGTGACGTTGTAATTGCTTGCTTCTTAAAGGGACGATTAAGGCAGTGACTGAAAGGGGACATAATTATAATTTCCTAAACTCTAATCAATTTGGATTTAGGCAGGAAAAGCACAAACTTCAGGGGATTTCTTTAGTTCCTCAACCAATTATATGAAGTAACATTTCTCCATTATACAACACTCATATACATAAACAAGATAATCCTGCACAGAAATAAGCCTGCATGCAATTCTTTTAGCCTCATCAGCTCAGCAGGAGACCTCTGTAGATGGACTATACATGTATAGGACATGATAGGATTGAGGATCAGAACACTTGTTTGTACTGAGAATGTGAAAGCCAATGACAAGAGGTCATGGCTCAGTGTCACTGCTTTCTTGGGCAGGACTGCTGAGGACAGACACTTGTCATCAGTTCCAGGTGAATACTACAGGCAGTCAATAACTATGCCAGTCACATGGCTCCAGAATCCAACTCTGTCTAATGAGCAAATCAAAAATTTTCACTCTCACTAAAATGTGACTATTTTGATCAGGCTAAATTTACATGCTTCCCCCAGTGACATTCCCATTACTTTCCTTAAGGGATCCTTTTATGATATGAGGGAGAAGCTGTTAGTTCCAGATTCTTTTTCCTGGGAAAGGCAAAGTTCCTGGAGCTACTGAATTTACTGATGATTACCGAAATAAAGAAAAGCCTGGATTAAGGATTATGTGTCTTGTGACTTCTTTCCTTTCTGAGGAACAGGAGGGTGTGTGGAGGGAGATAGCAAAGGGGAAGACAGTTGTTTTGATCTGCACATGATGAAATGTGTTCCTACATTTCTTTGTATTTCTGGTTCCTTATCATGTTTCCAATGAAGGAGAAGGTTTGTTTTCATTAAAAAAAAACAATCCAAATAACCCCCCCCCAAAAAAAAAAAACCAAAAAACCAAACCAACCAACCAACCAACCAAACAAACAAAAAAAAAAAACCACACCAAAACAAACCAAAAAAAAAAAAAAAAAAACCCAAAAAAAAAAACCCAAATGGTGAAGAGTCTTACAAATAGATTATTAAAAGATTTACAAAACAAAGTAAATATAACTATCCTCTCTATAGAAACTAAGCAGAAAAGAGTGATTTCGATCTGTCAGATAATGACCTACAGAACAAGACCCAAGCTTTTAACTCCTAATTGTGTGCCCTCTTTCATTCCTTTCCTGCTACTCTGCCTTTATTTCTGCTTGGTTTTGGTTTTTTTTTTGCCCTCTGAACTTTGTGCAACTCTCTATTGCTAGCACTTTTCCCCTAGAACAGCTGCGCCTTGCGTATAAACAAATAACACCCATGGCTGCTATCCCACCATTATGAATTTTCTTTCTGATGATACTCAGGAAAACAAAATTAAATGATTGGTTCAGGAAAGCACTAATAAAACTGTAGGGAATCTCTGAGGCAAGACAGAATTTTAAGGATCTTCTTTTGATGGGAGCTGGAGAGCTGACATCTGCTGCCGATTTGTGGAATTTATTGTAAGAGATTTGTCCGGGAGAGGCTCCATGAGGAACCTCTGTTCACGTGTAACAGCTCCCCCTTGTGTAGACGTTTCATACAGTAACAGGTAATTGGGTTGCCTTGCTCATAAAAAGTTTTAAGAAAACGCTAGTGAAATTAAGCAAGGGAATAGTAGCTGGAGAAAACCAGACATTAAAGCGCATGTTGCTTTCATTTTCAAGGCTGTGGCGCTTTTCGTTGGATATGTCTCCTTGAGTCAAATCACCCTGACAAAACGAACTGGCAAATGTCCTTCCTTCAGTTGAACATTGCGTTCAATTTTTACTTTAGGAGGAGCAAGAGAAACGTGCCTACCTGAAGTCAAAACCACCAATGTGTAAGTCAGTCCAAGTAGCACCTGATTTTAGGTCACAGCACCTTAACATGGAAGTTCCTGAAAGACAAGACTTGAACAAAGACCAAGACAAGCAAATATCCTTTTAAGATGCAAATGAAACACAATCAGTAGGAATTCAGCTTCAGTGCATAGCCCTGATGTCAGAGGTCCCTGAAATGTCCAGGTACCACCACTTAGTCTGCTGAGAGTTCATCAGCTGGAGAGTCAACGTTGTTTCTTTGCTTTCGGTTTTTAGAATCGGTATTTCAGTGCAACATTCTTCTTTGTGAATTTGTGAGCTACAAATGCAGTACCCAGTTATTTCCCTTCGCTGGAATGGAGTTAAGTAATTAGCCACATCTTCACTTCACTTTTAAAAAGCCGTGAAACCCATCATATGCTTAAATTGTGATAGTTAACTCACCGATTTCAGGTGCTTATGTTCAAAAATCCACTAGGGAAAACTTCCAATCAGCTGTCACTTCAGTCTACAGAAACCTAAACTCCCTGAGGCTTCTCAGATGTGCGTGGGTGGCTGCTACTTAACCTAGTTCTGGCAAAACAAATGGGCCCTGGTAAACCTTTACTATTGGAAGTGTATAAATTAATCAGAGTTATTTTCACAGAACTAGGCTGAGAAGCAAATAGGTCATTGGCAACTAAGTTGAGTAAATAATTGTCATGAGCAAGAGGAGTGGATGGTGATGAGCACAGTTAATGGCACAGTCTTTGTCTGGCTCAGCTTTAGCCTTGCTGGTATTTTGCACCCAGAAATGATCAGCTTGCTGTCTAGGACAGAACTATGGCCAATTAGGAAAAAGGAAACTAGGTGTTTCTCTGCCTAATTAGAGTAAATGTTCCCAGTACAGCTGTTGTACATTGATAAGATCAGACTCATGGCAACTATATTCTGTAACTGTGGCTTGCTCTCTTCTAAAATCTGTCAAATGATGGAGATGGCAGCTGCACTTCATGTAATAGCCTGGCACTCAGCAGGAGTTGGCAGGTGCAGATTTTTTTTTCTTTTGAGGAGGTTAATATCCACATGTCCTATCTCCTAATGCAATAATTGATCATCAGACTCATAGCTGCTCATGGTGGTGCTGCGTGCTGCGCTCCTTTGGGAAGCTGTCACAAAGTATAAGAGAATTCAAGATTGCTATATCAGGAATTCATCATGTTGGATACCAGTAGCTGGGATACATTCCAGGAAAGTGAATGTTCAGGTCCACTGCTCAAGCACTATTTACACATTTATGCACTGACTGGCTAATCATAAAACACATAAATAAGTTTGGTGGTGAGAACCCAACACTCCTACGCAAACTCTGTGAGTGAACCTGCTACAGACCAGGCTGGGTACACACCCTCTGATTCTCTCTTCTGCTCCTCATAATGAGTCTGTGCACCAAGTCAGGACTTTGGGAAGAGGAGGAGAGCAGCCTGCTTTCAGCCCCACCAATAGTTTTTAATAGACCAGGCAGGGCACTTTATGAAGCCATAAGTTTTAGGCGACCTGAGGCTGAGGAAGTAAATCACCCCTATTTTGTTGGGTCTACTGCAGATACATTCCTTCTTTACCTCATTTTTTTGCTCTCAGCAGGACTTACAGAAAAATAGGTGCTCAGGCTCTCTTAGCATGCATGGAAGCACAGCTGCAAGTCTTAAGGCAGCCAAAGCTTTCTTTAGCCGCCTTAAGAGATCTGTCTTAATGAGAAGGCTCCTAAAGGACTGTAGGGTTCACAGGGTTAGGCAACAACTGAAGTGGAACTTCTGGATTAAAACCAAATAGATTTAGGAGCAGATCAAAAAATTATTGAAATGAGCTTCAAGTATCTAAGATTCACTCTTTAAATTATTCTCTATATATTGATTTGCCATTCAAATACAGTAAAGCTGATGCATTTGTAGGCTGGACTATAATTAGGACCTGCCACCTGAAACAGATTGACATACACTGGTGAATCCTTTAAAGGTTTCATTTGCTATTTTCCCACTCTAGTAGCAGACAGTGTTACTAAATTATTTTTAATTGACCTTATCGAATGGAGTAATTACTTCAATGGTGATAATTAAAGCAAACACTTATCTCTTACCCAGAACATATATGAGAGGAAATGTGGTGAGATCTGCTTTCATTATTTTTTTTTTAAATCTATTTATTCTTAGACTAATATTTCACATTTTCTCTCTTGGGAAAGACTGAAGTGAAATTTAAAAGCACCCAAATTCTGTTGGAACAAACAAGTAATGCCTCACACGCCTACTTTCAATTACCTCTTCTTGATTTTCAGTGATTGGAATATTGCCTTTATGCTTTTTCATATGAATCAGCAGCAGAAAATATTCCCTGTTGATTATGATTCCACAATAAGCCTATTACTAACTCAACTCTGGTTTCAGAAAAAAAAAATTTTGCTGGCTTTACAATGCAGGTATGTTTCTAGGGTAGAAATATCATATTCTGCTAGAAAATAATATTGATTCTTACTAGAACCACAACAGAACATTTTATCTCTGAAGTTCTGAAGAGATCCCTTTTTGAACAATTCCACTGGGGATCAGATTTAGTAGATTGTTATCTTCTATAAACCAACCATGGAAAATGGACAGCAAAACAGTGCATAAATAGGCAGTCCTGGAGAGAGCACAGAAAGCCACACTGATCTGAGCAACTCTTTCAGAAAACCTTTCCCTCAACTAAATTGGATCTTCCCAAAAAGTCTTACTTTTAAAAATCAGTTGCAATGTTCCCCACTTAAACTTTATAAAAGACACATCAGTATGAGATAAAGACTAACATAAAATCTTCCAGTCTGAACTACAGTGATCATTAATTAAAATTAAATGTTATGGTGGAAAGTGTTCATCAACACTAACCCTGGTGGTACAACCATTACATCAGATAGTAAATATTGGTACTTTGAGACAAACCTGTATTCATCCCAACAGCAAACTGGCACCAGTGAAATACAGCATAGGAGCACAGGCAAGGGAAATAGAGCTTCAGGATGACTAAATGCATGCTCTCAGTAACCCACCTGGAATGAGTGCTGTCCTCTTCATGTTCTCATAATACATACTTTGTGTGAGAATTCAGTGTACCTATTTCTCCCTTTGGCCTTTGATGTCCAAGCTACTGCTGCAGATTTTTAAATCAAATAGCCCAATCTCTTTTCTTTGTCAGGTACTGTAATTCCTAGCTGCCTGTCCTCTGCAGAGTATAAAATTAGAAATTGTGTACCCTTCACTGATAATATATTATTTTAAGGTTTTTTAAGAAATTATAACAATGGGCTCATTTCTCATGCCCAAACATAATTTAATTCCTGAAATCTGTGAGGCAGGCAGCCTTATTCACTTTATACAATATTTTACTCTTGGATATGTATCAGTCCCAGAACTCCAGAATCTTGGATTTGGCCAAACCTCTAATTACAAGGCTGTCTGAATAACCCACCTTCAGAAGTGCCCTACACTACACAGTTCCTGTGAAGCCTTGTTCCACAAGACTTTCACCGACACGGCTGCTGATTGTGCCCAGCAGTTCCACACACACACCTCCCGTGTCACTGTACAAACCACAAATAATGAGTCACCATGCCAGCAGAGCTCCAGCACCCATACTCTCCCTGTAGCTCAGTGGCTTGCATCTGATGCCATGTTTTCCTCAGGCTGTCTGCACATTTGGCTTCCCTTTTTCACCAGCTGGGAAAGGTTACCAGCCAGCTGCATGCTTCTGAACAGACAGCAGAAGATCTGCACAGACATACAGGCAGAAGAAAATACAAACAGGAGCCAGCGTTTGGCTAGGAATCATTGCTTTTGACACATGGCTGTTCCTCCATAGTGCTCAATCCCATCCATCCTCTGCCCATCTGTTTCCCCCTCTGTGTTCTCACCCCATGACATTCGCAAGGTCGACATCTTGCTGAGTGACAAGATGGAGCACCGACTCATATAGAGGAAATTTTATGTTCAGTATGGAGTCTGGTACATGCACAAATACAAATCAAAACAGATTGAATCACCCAAGGATGACATGGAAATATTTCAGAAGGAAAACCTGGCTGAGCTCCTACCTGTGATTCAATTAGTCATCTACTCCAGTCTTTCAGAGCAAAAGATGGCTCATTAGACTAGGACCCAAAGTATATCTAGAAAACTGGATGAGTCTGAAATAGGTTGTCTTGAAATATCTTGGAAACACACCTCTATCCACATCCTACTCTGACTGAGATGCTTCCATGTCTGAGGCCATCCACAACTTGATTTCTTGGCCAGTCCAGAAGGATGCAGAGATACTTTTCTTTTTTTTTCCATCATGTAGGGTATCGTTTTCTAACCAAATGCTATTGGCACATTTCCAGTGTTAAACCAGGGACTTCTCCAGAGGATTGTGACTGGAGAGGCCCCTCTGAATTTTTTATATGTCTTCCTTTGTATAGAGCTCTGCTAGTGAATGATTGCGTCCCCTCCAAATGTGTTGGCTTGGAGTATATTCATGAAGGAAAAAATCACACGATGAATGCCTCTTCCTTGTGTCCTGTGCAGCCAAGGAAGTGTTCTCTGGAAACTGTAAGGATCAGTTCAGTGCCTATGAACTGTAGGAATCTGAGCCTGAGGAAAGAGGATTTTACAAGAGGACCAAATGTGAGCTCTTTTCTTGATAAAGCTTTATAATTTATTTTGTTTCCTGACTAAATATGTGTCCAGAAGGACTAGAGCAGTGATTGTCACCCTGTGTTCAGCCCTTGTGTAACCAGATCTCCAATCCTGTGTTCAGTTCTCAGCCCCTCACTACAAGAAAGGACACTGAGGAACTGGAGTGTATCCAGAGAAAGGCAATGGAGCTGGTGAAGAGTCTGGAGCACAAGTCCTTTGAGGAGAAGCTGAGGGAGCTGGGGTTGTTTACCCTGGAAAAAAGGAGGCCCACAGGAGACCTTATCAGTCTCTACAACTCCCTGAAAGGAGGGTGTAGCCATGTGGTGGTCAGTCTCTTCTCCCAGGTAAAGAAGTGGCAGGAGCAGAGGAAGTGTCCTCAAGTTCTGCCAGAGGAAGTTTAGATTGGGTATTAGGAAAAATTTCTTCACCTAAAGGGTTGTCAAGCATTGGAACAGGATGCCCAGGGAAAGCAGTTGAATAAATATCACCATCCCTGGGGATATTTAAAAGATGTGTAGATGTGGTACTTAGGGACAGGTTTAGTGGTGAATACAGCAGTGCTAATGGGCTGGATGACCTTAAAGATCTTTTCCAAACCATATGATTCTATGATTTTAAACTCTGTTTCACTTAGAGACACACACAAAATCCTAACCAGTGGCCTGTGCCATGTCTTTCAATGGTTATGATCTCTCAAAGGAAATAGCATCTGGGTGTCATGGCAAAAAGCACGTCCATGGACTCAGGCCTCAGCATTTGAAAATCCTTCCTGCATGATGAAGGCATTCAAGCAGGCCAAAGTCTGTCAGGATGGATACTGGCAACATATCTCTGTGGGATCCAGGCCCAGACAGAGCCTGAGGGAGCAGCACAGAAGGCTGCCCCGGCACAGTCTTCAGTAACAGTGTTCTGATGTAGCAGAACACACGCAGTAATTGAGACAATACAGCTGGTAATGGGATAAAGCAGCACCTGCTGATTGCTTTGCAAACAAGACCAGTCCAAGAGAAAAAGAAATTCAAGCAATTTTACAGACACAATGTGAGTTGGAGTGAAAGCACTGGAAATAATGTGGGAAGGCATCATGAAAAAATATTAAACAGAGACTTGAAGAATTTGTGTAGCAACAGAGCTAATATAAAATTGTCCCATCTAATAGATGCTATGGAAGAGAAAAATAGAGCATTAAGAATGGAGAAGAGAGGCTATGGAGACACAGAAAGAAAAAAAAATATGCTACCATGGGAGAATATGTAGGTGGAAATATGATCAGTGTTGTACACAGGAGTAAAGAAATGTTTAAATAAAATATGTCCAGCTGGTTTGTTCTGCTACTGTTCTTAAGTGAAGTGAAACCATTGAGACAGAAGCCCTGTTCTGTGTGTTTAATAATTTTTCAGGGAGTGGGATATTAGAAGCGTTGGGAAAATACATCAGAAAGAGATGCGAAAAAGACTCAAGGAAACAGCATGGGACTAAAGCAGAATTTAAACATTTTTCAGGGCAATAGGAGGCTGAGTATATGGAATGTGCAGTTGTCTTCAGAAATGGATGTCTCTTTAGTATGCTGTTACTCAGCTGCATCTTTCAAGCTTGATTAATGCTTAATGTGATTGTCTTTAAAATCTGTCAGCATTTGGCATAGATCAGATAAGTGACTGTGACAGAAGTGCAAATATTTGTACTGCAGTTTTGTACCCTGATGTAGTTATGATTAATAAGTTTTGCTTATGCACCTCTAGAGATTGTTTTGTAAATTATCCTGCTTGGATATATTAAATTTATATTAAATTAAAGTGCTCAAATATATTTTCCTATGGGTTTACTATTTTAAATAAATAGGCAACAACATTGCTTAGAGAACCTAGCTGGCACATTTTAAAAATGATGTCGAAGTTGATGAGAAAGAGATCGAATCACAGGATATGTTCCTTCATATAGGCAGGAAATGGGACTAAAACAATACTTTAAAAAATAATTTTCAGGAAAACTGAAGAAGGGACAGCTTTTTCAATAAAGATAATGAAAGATTCCAGATGCTGTAAAATGTAAGCTTCACACAAATCAAGCAGTAAAAGTAAGTTAATTATTTGGAGATAGAGTGCAAAGAAAGAAAGAGTTGTTGACTAAAGGAGCAATGATGCACTAGAGAAGTTTTTTTGCTATCCCCTCTTTATCTGAAGAACATGAAACAATGAGGTCTTGCAAAATGGTATGCTGTACAAAGAGAAAAAAGCAAAGCTTTTGTTTTGTCTGGTGTTCAAGCAACCTCCTGTTACCATAGGTGTGTAATGGATCTTGGTAATATCAATAAAGACGAAGTCACCAACTACATTGTGTTGAAAGAGAAGCTAGGAGTTTCTCAAATTCATAGCTAAAACTAAGTTAAAGTGATTGAGGAGAGTAGCTGGGGAGGATGGTTGGTGAAAGATGAAAATACTCATTGATATTATTGATATTTATCAGATTATAGATTCTAATTAGGTGCTAGATTATTAGGGCAGGTGAAGGGTGAGAGAAAGGAAAAATACCCATTGCCTTTGACAGTCTGATTTTTTGGGATTCAGTCTCCATAGGGAAAGAATTACCACTTCTTGACCAGAAATTACAATTGATCCAATGGAGGTCTGAACTGAGGCAAAGGAGACAGGGCAGGTAATGCTGTTGTCCTTACTTAAGTTTCAGTCCAACTGTCACATTTCCAACTCTGATAGTGACCTGCTTCCTTTTCCTCTCCTACACAGAGTTTCCCAATTTTCTCTCCTCTTCACTTTGATCCACCAAAAGACAGATTTCTTGTAAGGATTCCTGTCCATGAATTTATATCCTTACCCTTCAGAAATTAGCTTCCTACTCATGTTTTTCTTCCATAAGCTCTCCTAGCAAGTTTTTTTTTTCCATATGCAATTCAGATTCAGCAAAAGGTGCAGGCACAGTGTGATAATGTTTGGTAGAATGAAAATGACAAAATGAGATGAGACACTTGGCAATGATAAGGAAGGTTGAAATAAACTGTATTCTAAATCTGAAAACAAGGTCCTTATTAAAACAAGGATTATTAAATTATTCCTATGTTGCTGGTTTTTTTTGCTTTGAAGTGCAACCAACTCCCACATCTGGCTTGACATCAACTGTAGACAGACTAACAGTTTTACATAAATATTTTTAACAGAATTCTTGTCTACATCTGATTTCCTCCTGTACATCTGGAAAATTTCTCCAAGTAAGACATTCAGATGTTGATATCCTCAAAACAAACATGTATGTTATTCCAGAACTCTTCAAAGGACAACCTTCCTTTATCAAACAAGTAGCACAAATAATTTTGATAGATATGATTGTGTGGCAATTCCGATTCTTTTGGACCTTGAAAAGAAGTTCTCTTGTTTCTTCAAGCTGAGAACCACGAACATTTGCATACAAATACAGCTTTGGGACACAACTACATTCTGTTGTATATGCTGATTGCAAAGACTGTGATGCTTGAAACTGTATTTCAAAACTTCTGAATTCATAAGCTGCAAACAGCCTGTCACTAGTGATTATTTCTTCCCAGACAACAGAATAACAGCAAAGTTATTGTCTACATTTTAGTGATCTGAACACTAATGGATTCATTGAGAAGCAAAATGTCTACAGAAGCCAGATAGCCCCATTCTGTCCTTCTAAGTCTTCCAGCAACAGATTATGAGCTGTGAATGATCAAATCTTTGTCTTGTTTTGGTGACTGAATCCTTAAAAGTGCAGTGTTCAGTTTCTGATTCTGCTGCTGTTTGTTTAGGTTTCACACATGTTCTATTAAGCAGTGTCAAAGTAATGCCCCTCTGTGAAGGGCCCCCTCCCTCATAAGGAAATTCACCAGGACATGTTCTCAATTGCAAATTTAATATAGGATCTCGGAGCCACTACCTTTGTTGGTGGTGTTGTTTTTTAAATTGAAACTATTTGAAAGAAACATTTAGTTGTTGAAAACTTGGAAACCAACAAGTTCTCAGCCATTCAAGCTGTTAGGCATGGTCTGTGGATAAAGGATCTTGAACTTAGATGTCCAAATCTTATCCAAATTCTGTTTTGAGTTGAACACTTTCATATATCATGTTTAATTTAAGAAGTGACTTAAGGCATATCTTGTCTGCTGATCTTACTTTCAAGTGTTCCTGGATTTCAGCCCAAGCCATCCCAATATTAAAGTTTGAAAGTACTTCAATCTCTAGATGGCTTGTCAGATATGCAGGAGGATTAGAAAGTGGGTCATTGTTGTGTTTATTTTTAACTTTAGCTGTTATCTACCTGCTCTGGAATAAAAGAACATGTAACATACCTTTGAAATTCTATAGACATTCAATGTCTTTCTGAATCTTTTCCCTACTGAAAAGCCAGTTCACAACAGCTGAGCAAAAAAAAAAAGTACTCAAAAAATCTCAGAGAACTATGGGATATACACTTAGGAAATAACAATAAGGAGAGAAAGAGTAATTGGAATGCCTTGTCCTCAAATGCTGGTCAGTCAAGCATATTTTGGCTGCTCTGGCAGAGGTAAGCAGTCACAATGAAGAGATAGTCTTATAAAACTTTGTTCACAGTGCCTGAGATGTCTCAGCTTTTAAAATGGTAAAGGTCATTTATCTGCAGTTCTGTAGCTTGCCTTTCACTTACAGCTTTGAAACTTTCACCTCAGCTGCTGTGGCAGTGTTTTCCCAGAGATGCTTTGGCCATTTTCCCTGTCATTCTCACCCTGCTATTCTCAGGGCCTGGCACCTGCAAACCCCAATGAGGCTCTCCTGCTGAGTTTTCATTTGAAGTCACATCAGTGCTAGATTTCACCCCCTTCCCACTGCACGGCTGCAGTATTTGGTTTCTATTTGGGGACCTGATAATATGCATACACAAAGTTCTAACAATGAGGCTGCACCTGTGTCTGATCAAATCATGCTCCAAGCTGCTCTAATAGTAGGAAGATCCTACACAGGAAAATTTGTCACCCTGAAAAGAGCACATGAAAAGGGCAAAGGAAAGAGGCAGAAATTGGTCCTTGGCAAGAAGGTACTCACTGCTTTTACTGCCAAGAGTAAAGCGGTTGCTTAGGATGAATGGTTTTTATTGGGTTTTTTGTTTTACTTTTGAGGAAGATGATACCCTTCTACTCTCTGAGTGTTAATGTCTCCCCATCCATCCTGACTCCTTCTCCCTATATAATCAGCAGGAAGTCTGTCATTGCTTGACAGAGGTCTCCAAAAAGTACACAGCTATGCTATGGCTACTTTTTTGCCCTTTTGACCTTTGATCTTCTACCCAGCTCTGTACTCAGGCTTATCAACTGCCTATCACTGAAACACACCTCCAGAATGTTTCCAAAAACCAATCATTTGTGAAACAGTTTCAAGTAATTATGGACCACAGTTCAGCAACAGGTCATGGATAAATCATCCTTGATTGCCACACAAATTAATTGCTGTTTGTTATGAGTTATTAATTACTGACACCAGTTGTTCACAAACCACTAGAAGTCACCAACAATCACCAGGATATAGCACCAAAGACCATTTGCTTTGCCACTGTATTTAATTGCAAAAGCCATGAGGTTCTATACGGACAAATTCAACAAGTTTAGCACATTGTACCTGTTGTTTATTTCCAGCACATAGGGACAGAATACTGCTGTAATCAAAGGATGCCTAAAGGCACTCTATGCTTTTCCACTCAATCCAGAATTCCAGGTGCTGGAAATAGCATTTGCAACATGCACACTGGGTGTCCATTTCCAAGTTTCAAAACAATATTCACTCAAATAAAGGCTCTTTAAGCCTTTATTTATTTATAATCTTGTAAAGCATTGGCATGCAAGATAATAACCAAAGGCTTTGGAAATAGTCAACATACATAAGACCATTCTAAACATTAATGAGAATTCTCTGTAAACACTGGAGAAATTTATCAGGACAGATTACAAAAAACATTGGTACAGAAAAATAGATGACAGTTATAAATATTGCATGGGATTGCTGAGCTTTAGAAGAATGTCACCTTCTAATTAATAGTAAATCAGATTCTTCAGAGCACTTGAAAAATACCTGAATTCTTGGATGGATAGGCATAAGCATTTTTCACCAAAATATTCTTGCAATATCATTCATCCTCCCGAATAAAGAAAATCCAACAGAAAATTAATACCCTAACCTGTTGTATCTGACATTTATAGGGATGTAATCAGATACCATTCTTCCCTGCATGGGGTCACCATTGCCTCTAATTAGATAGACAAAACTAGTCCTCATTTTGAAATGTAGATTCTATTCCTGTTTCATTTGACTTAATCTTTTATGATGACTGACACACATTATATATGTGTGTATTAGAGCACAACTTCTTTCTAATTACATAAATTTATTACCGATATAATGAAAAAATAACTATTCAAGATACTGACAACTATCAAAGTTTTATCTCCTTGGAGATATCACTCTGCAGCGTAACAAAATGAAAAATCAAAAAATGACCATGAGGATGTAACAGAGACTTCCCCCTTCCTATTCTACTCTTCAAATCAATTCGTCAACATTCTCTCATCTCTATTCAGAGTCTGTCAACACGTGGAGATAGAAAGTGGTCTCCAAGTGTATTTCATAAGAAGTAGAAAACATATTCATGCCATATGAACCTCAGAAGGAATGCCTCACCCAAGAGAGGGAATCTGGTAACTCCAAATCAACACAATTTTTGTCTGTAGAGATTCTCAAAAACTGCTTTCATGCAATAAGGAGTGAAGAACCAAAATCATAGATACAAGTCCTGCAGTACTGCAGGATTCAATTAAGATCAGCAACTGAAAAGTAAATTGTTATGCCTTGAATCCTATACTCTAGTACATCTCAGGCTTAGACAATTCAGTTTAGGTTTCTCAAAATATCAGAAATATTGGCAGCACCATAAAGACGGTAAGATGAAATCAGGGTTCCTGAGTCACTGGGACCACATAACCTCCAAAGTCCAAAGCACAGTAAGCAAGATTTTTTGACTTCATGAACTTCTACCTAGTACTTAAGTTTGTAATGTACTGTAACCAGAATTGGAGCATATGCCTGCAGAAAAGTTGAGAAGTACTGATCAGAAATCCTCTTTTAAATAAAGTGTTAGAAAGTGGTAAACATCACCTTCATTTTTGGTTTTAAACACATCACCAAAACTTGCTGCGCAGCATATGATATGTCCCATTCTTTGGTTTGGAAAAATACATAGTAAAATACCACAACAGTGCTTTCAACTGACTGCAACAGAAACATTCATACTTCATTGTACAGGGCTCTGAAGTGGCTCTGTAGACATGGCACAGAGTTAACTTCATCTGCTTCAAATTAAAAAGATGCTTTTTTTATGCCAGATTCCCAGTTGGTATATCAGGCATTTAGAGATCTGTGCAAACATTTATGTGAGGCATTGCTGGAATGATGTTCTTTATACCAAATGCTAAAAAACGTGTGGCATCCATCTCAGCAATGACTTAAACAGAAGCTCAGCAGCTGGGCAGAGTGTGATAGAGCTCCAGAGACAAAATAAAATACACCCAATAACACCATGAAGCTACCAGCCTCCAATTCCTCCTTTTCCTCCCAAGAGAGCACAGTTAGACCCTTTGTAAGCTTTACTTTGAATGTATTTGACTAATTAAGCCATTTCAGCCATGTGCTGCCTCTGTAGTGCAAACAGAACTTTGGAAGGCAAATTTGGTTGGCAGCCCCACAACGAGTCAGTAATACATGCTGAGGAAAATATGATAAACCATTGATTCATTCTCAGTAAAATTCATGTACTTCCCACAATTTACTACTGATTACTGGATTACCTTTGCACAAGTAAAGACACAACTGGTGGATGAAACTGAAAGCAAGCAAGCAGTCTGCTTAAAGGTTAGTCCAATTAGCAAATGATGAAATCAAGCCGCTAGTTTAAGTTGCTTTTCTCTAGATTAGAAGTGTTTGCAAAAGTTACTTCATTAGGTAGAGGAAAAACTGAGATTAAATATCCAAAGAATACTTCCTGACAATGAAATCTGCTGGATGTGAAGCAATCTCCCTAGAGAAAAGACATCAGCTAACCAATAGGACTACTGAAGAAAGTATTGGATACATTAAACAATATGAGTAATTCAAAGAATAATGTTCCCATTTTTTTACCATTTATATTCTAATTACTAGACAGCATAAGGAAGCAGGATTTGCTTTTATAATGCTGCTAATGATTTCCTCGATTTTTTTCAACTACAATGGTACAAAAGATAATTGCTAATTTGGTGGTGTATTAAACGAAGATCATGCAGTGAAAAATAATTTAACTCTCTTCTGTATCATAACATAAGTATGTTGAGTAAATTCTGAAGTTTTTGAACTTTTTTTAATGACTTTTTTCAGGAAAAAAAAAGTACAACTAGATCCTTAGCAAAGGTTTTATTGATGAGAAATATTTGCTAAAAATGTTAAAATAACTTGCTTTAAAGAAAAAAAAAGAAAAAATCTTGCGAAATAGAAAAGAAAGACTTACAAGCACTCTGGAAAGGAGATATGATCAAATGAAATGCAA
>WBNO01022003.1:0-16775 GCA_013400575.1 Peucedramus taeniatus
CCCATGACATTATATAACTTTTTTCATCTTGTTCTCATACAACTTTCATAACTTTTACAGAAATATATATGGTATCTTTCCTAACTTATTTTTGCATCTTAATTTTAACTTTGACTTCTGATCTGTGAAGTGTTTTATGGGTTTCATTGTAACTTCTAATACAGTTGCCTCAATTAGGAGGATTTTACTAGTTGCCAAGAAGAATCTCAGAGCCTGATTAGAGAATTTCTGGCTTCGAACAATTATCTTACAAGGAAGAGAAGAGTATTTCCATAGCAAAACAAAAAAGCAGATAAAAATAAAAGCTTTTGCTGAAATTGTTTACAAAGTTCACCATTATTTGGTGAGCCTCTCCTTTTTTCCAACTAGACTGTTTGGAATAGGGATGATGTATAACCATCTTATGCAATTGTATTTTGACAATGTGAAATTATGAACGTGAGTAACTGAAAACATATGCCATTGTTTCCATTCAACACAGTATGATCTTCTCTCAGATTATATTTAGTATTTGTAGTCATCATAGATTTTAATTGATAGACTATTAAGCTACATGACATAGTGGTGAAAAACAAGGTAGGAATTAAAAAAAAATTAATATGCACAGGTCTGGAAGAAACAAGTTGAGTCATTGATTCCAGTTCTTTGTGAAAACCAACTGCTTTTAGCATAATCATGGTTGCAGAATACCCCTTGTGAAACTGAATGTATCGATTACAAGTATGCAATTGAATATACAATTTGAAATTGCATGAAGTCATATTTTTAAATCACTGATTTCTTCTAATAATAGTAAGGCATTCCTATTGGTGATGCCAGTTGGTGATTTCTGTTAGGCCGCTGTTGTCCTTTGTGCCAGTCTTCTGAGTACAGCACACAGATTTGGGAAAGTTTTGGTTCTGTGCTGTTATATTTATTTAACAATGCCATCCCTGTGGCAAAGGCTCTGAGATCATGATATCATGAAGCTTGAAGATATGTATGCACAGATTCTGCAGGTAGAATTGAACAAGGAAGAGGTAAAAGGCTCTTAAATGAACAACCAATGCAGTAAAAGATTACAGCAAAGAACAGTTTCAAAAGTCTCAGTTTGCTAGCATTGTGTGTAAATGTTAAAAGCACACTTTCTTACCTTCCCTCCTTACTGGTTCTTTAAATTCTTCACATTTCCGTATATCTTTTAATGTTCACAAAGCTGAGAAATACACCTGGAAAATCTTCAATATATGTGTTATGTAATAAAATATGAAGGTTAACTGAATTATCCGTCATTTCCACTAGTAAATCAGTCACTAAAAACTGATTTAAAAACTCCTTTACCCAAGGAGAAAGCCTTACCTATTATAATCACCAATTTGGTCTCTGAATTACTGGTATGAGCTGGTAAATGTACCTGGAACGTTTCTGCAATTCCTGATTATACTAATTTCCATCATGTGTGTGTTTATGGAGGCAATCAACCTTTTTTACTTGGAGTGTTGTAATCTTGTGAATGACAAAGTTATTTTGTGGTCGGAGAAACTATTTCGATACAGTATTTCAGAAACCATGTCTTTATTATGTGCTGTCAAAAATTGTGAATACAGAAGTATGGACAAAGGATTCCACTTTGCAATTCTGTGCTATTGAGATTATAGCAAAGTTTTTCTGGTACCCTTTCCATCAAGTAACATCCTCTTTTCAGCAGTTCGTGTTGCCACACCATTTCTAACTAAAGGCCACAAGGGCATGTTCCAAGGGGATTTTGAAAAGCAGGAGTAGGCATTGATAATTTCTGGAGCTATACTTCGTTTAAGTAGCTCACTAATGACAATTGTGTTGATTATAAAATCCTTAATTTGGAAGGGGAGTAGGGAGAGCTCACAGACTGCAGATTTGTCATTTTGGATCTGTTATCTGATGTTTCTCATCTTTCTTGAGCACTGTCAAGTCTGATTAGTATTAGTGAAGCATCTGAAAATGGTTTGACCAAGAGAATTTTTGTATTAAAAGAGTTGTTTGGAGAAGAGTTGTGAAATGAGAGTAACTGATGAAAATCACTGCATTTATAAACTACTTGGTTTATTTCTAAGGTTTTGTCTCACAGTGTCATTTGTTCAGTTTTTAGTAAACACATTATTCACAAAAGCAAAGGAGAAGGAGGAATGCAGATAGTGTGATGTCATACTAAACATGAACTCTCTGATCATATGGAGCCCAGTTCATTAAAAGAGGCATGAAGAAAACCAGCCAATTAAAAGAAAATCCTCTACTTGATCCTCCTTGGCTTGTTTGGGATCCTGGGCCAACAGAGCATTGCTGTAGTAGCTTAGTGTGTATGGCACACTAAAAAATTATCTCTCAAAGATACAAGTTTTAACATTTATGGCAACCAAAAAACGCAAAGCTCTGCTACACTGCTAATACTTTTGGATGATTAATACAATTCACTTGCAGTTTGAAATAACTTTTACAAGTGTGGACAACCAAGCATTAATGATTCATTACTGTTTAATGGACCCTTTAATCTGGGTCTTGACACTAGTTTCATTTTAACTGCTGTAGTGCCAAAGCTTACATGATGGATTACAAAAAAAGGAAGTGGATTACTATGATGGAAGTGTAAGCAAAGTCAAGACTCTATGGGAATAGGGCTAATATTCCAGTAGCTACATCCTACTGATTAAGGAAACTTTTTTTCATGTACAAACAAAGTATCATTGGCTATAAAACTTTTCATGTTTATATGTGATATTCACATGAACTAACATTTTGGACTTTGATTAACAGTTTTGTTGAACTGAGAAATAAAATTGAGAAGTCATACGTCTGAGTATGGATCCTCAGGACCAGTTTTAGTTCCTTGTCAAAAGAGAACATAGTTTAGTGTTTTTCTTGCACATATGTTTTTATTACAGTGCTGTAGTAATGGAAAGATCAACACTTGCTGGTGTTTTTCTAGCAACTCATTACAGAAGACCTGGTTAATGATGGGATTTGGTGCCTTATCTTCCAAATTATGAATATAAATGAATTGCAGAACTTTTGGACTACTAATAGTTGATCATATTTTCTTTTATCTTAAGTGACTTTTAAGAGATCTTGAAGGAACTGTCAATTTGTCGTATCATTTTATAAGGAATATGAGCGACTGCTGTGGTTTTGGGGGGACAAGAGGAGAGCTATTTAACTCATATTCAGATGTTACTGTGATGCCATTGGTTCTGAAAAGTTAGCAGGTAGATGTATATTTGTTCTCACTTCTTGTATTACTTTGATTTATGTAATAAAATTATCAGCCATTTTGATTGATTTGGGTTGTTCTGCCAAGAATTTTCTCTATCTGATAAAACTCATTATTTTTTGGGATGCATTGTAATTGAGTCATTCTATAGAAGAAAAGTTATTTTAGGGAAGTGGCATATCACAAGTGCTAAACTGGGTGTGTTTTTATTCTAAGTGTAATATACTTTGATACTGTCAATTTTTGCATTACTTTCTGCCAGTGAACTACATCTTGATTTATGAGGTGGTTTTGTAGGGTTTGCAGCTATTCACAGGTCATCTTTGAAGTTAGTTTCATTACTATCTTGATATTAATACTGCTGTGAGTGTGATTTAATTGTGTTAGTGTCACATGGACAAAAATATTGAAGCATTAAAGTTGCTAAATGACAGGCTCACAAGTTAGGAAGTACCAGCGTGAAGGTGTTTGTGCAGCTCTTACTGGCGTATCTTGAATGCAAGCCTGATGAAACTTCCATTTTGTTTTCATCCTTATTTCTTCCCCAGTCTGTGTCTCCTGTACTGTACAGGATGGGTAGTACTCAACTGACAAGCCACAGCTTTTCTGGGGTTTATTTTCTTCCAGTTCATCAAATGGTCTACTGCTTTGATTTACATTTGCTGTTTCTTATTTTGCTGAGGAGAAACTGAGACAAAGTAACACTGTTTTCTAGTTTTCATGTCCAGTTTGGGACAAAAAGACTTGTATGATGTAGCATTTTTTACATGCAAAACCAAGCTCCCACCAGCAGCTGCATGTGCTCAGTATTCCTGCAGGTCAGGCCACATTCTCAAGCCAGTGATTCAGAAAGTATGGCCACTAATGAGTATTTGTAGAAGAGTTTGATGGAACTGATTTGACTAGTAATTCACCAGGAGTGTATTAAAAACAGGGATTCCCAAGATGGTATTCCATTGCCTTCCAGTTTCCATCTTATCCACTGTACATCTTTCACTTTCTGCAGGTTGTTAAATAGAGGTCCTGTAAAAAACAGTGTCTTCTATTATCTGAATTAATTTGGCTAAGCCTGTTTATTGATCTTTTTATAACTGTATTAGAAGGTGAAAATATCTGTAAGATAATATGATAATAATGAAAATATCTGTTAGATATTTTCTGCTGCAATTTCCTCTACCCAAATTTCCGTCTTATATTTTTGGCCTCTTCACCTTCACCAACATAGAATCTTATAGATGAGGTTTTAAATCAGTTGAATTACTCCATGTATTTCTTAGTAAATTCTATACTTGTCATATGGCACAATCATTAATAGAGACCACATATTACAGATAACATTATATATACTGATGTTGATTTGAGTTGAAATAACAGCTCTCTCCTGCTGCTTTTTTAAGGTGCTGGCTATTCTGGTCAGAGCAGTAGTGGTTGGTCTGGCAGATCGTGCTGGAGAGGTATCAAGTGGATTGAAGGGGAAACTGCAAGAGCTCTTGGCCAGGGTCACTTCACGAGTGACAAATGATGGGGCAATCTGGAGACTTTATGCCCAACTTTATGGAAATGGAGAGAATGATAGTAGTGAAGATATTGAAAAGGTAAGAACTATAGTGCTGTAGTAGAACATGCTCTTGTTCCAAACCTGTTTTGCTTTAGTGTTTTTATAAGCTGATTGTCTTTTCTTCATGTTCCTACAGCATTCATTTTTGTTATACACAACAAGAGCAAGATGTTTTACATCAGTTTTCTTGGATGTGAAAAAAAAATCTCTTTTTTTACCAGTGTTTCATTTCAAATCATACTATCACAGCATATGTGTATTGTCCTATATTTGTATTCTGAAACTTTTCTTAGCAACAATCTAACATCTATAATCAAATGGTGGTGTGAGTTTTGGCTTTTTTAAAATTGAAATCTTTGATTCAGAAGATAGGATTTTGCAGCTTCTGAAAAAAATAGATCTTAAAAACGTGATCCAAGTAGTGGCATAAGCCATCTGTGTTCTTTGTAATCACTAAGGGAAAATGCGCTTTATATAATCTACACCACAGTTAGAGTACCCAGAGTAGGAATTTATTGTCCTTAATTACCTTAAAAGGGAATTAAATAATGCTATTTTATCCTTACTCTGTTGAACCATTGGTTTCTCTTCACCCATCACTGTTTTTGCTATGTTAACTTCCATTTCTTGTCCTTATCACTTCCCAAGGAATTAAGTTGATTGCATTTCCAGAATAACCACTCTGCGCTGCTAGAAGTGTTTACTTTGTTGTATGCTGGAGTGTGCTTTGCATTTAATATTAAATTTCAAAAAGTTCAAATAGCCTTGCACAGTTCAAAAATAATTAAGGGTCATCAGCTCTTCACTGAAGTTGAAAATAGAAAATACACAAGGTCAGCTTTCAGTATATGTTCACCAATGGGGGTATGCCTTTGGCCTGGGCAAAAACGGCTTTCTGGAGGATTGCTTCATATCAAGCAAGGAAGATGGTTAGGCCTACAGATTGTATTCCTGTGGGCTTAAATTTATGATCATTTGTGCTTTGCTCATTGTCTCTTTGAGCTCTGCCCTGTGAAGAGCCTTGTTTAGTCATTGTTGGTGTCTATTATACCTCCATTTCCTCCCTTTTGTCTTCTCTTCTTTACAGCCAAACAGTAAAAGGGATTTGGCCTACTTAGAATGCAGAAACACAGACACTGCAATATCCTGTAATATATCCTCAAATTCTTACTCAGACATGCAAAGCAGCCGAGGCCCTGTCTATACTATGAATGTAGTCATTTCAGAATCTGGTTACATCACTGTATTTTTAACTAACCCAGTTAAAAACATGGTTTCAATTTGTAGAGTAGACAGTACTTTAACTGTGTTTCCGAATCAGACTGGTTGTGGAACACACAGTCTAGCTTGCCTGCAAGATGAAATGATATTTATAAATACTTAAGGTATGCTTACATGTGTATCCAAATATCCTGGTATGACAGTACCATAGATCCAGATCATAAAAGAGCAAAACTGCCTACAGCCACAGCATATATTAATTTTCAGTGTACAAATTAATTTGCAATACATCAAATAATCACTGATTTCTGAGACCATATTATGAAGTAAAAATTATAAAACCAGTATTTATTTGCTTTACTGCCACAAGCGCGATCATGGGTCAGTCAGATATTCAGTGAATATAACTGTATCTGTAGAAAAATTCTAGATATATAGTCAGTCTGCCACGCACATTTATTAGGCAAAAGGTCAATGAATTCATAAAGGGCATTATTTACTATACTGTGGCATCAAAGGACAAAGAGATGGGAACAAACCTTTAAATGCGTCATGCACCTGCTTACAAATGTAGGGTTTGACCTTTACTCCATACCTTTCCATTCTGTACCTTATTTAATGCAGGTTTAATTATATTTAACCGATTTTGTTCCTAACATTGAATTTGAAGGAACAACCTTGTATGTCTGGCTATTGTAAAAGAGTGTCTTGGTTGCTGGGTTTTTTTTACTTTTCTGTCCTGCTGATACATCTGATGCCATATGTATCACTAAGGTCTACAGTTATAATTCACAGCAGTGCTTTGTAAATTGAATCAAAGTCAGACAAGGTTTGCAAGTTAGGAGTGTAAAACTACTGAAGTGTTGGGTTTGTGGTTCTGTTTTGGAGTTTTTTCTTTAGCTTAATATATATTTACTCTCACCCTTCAATATATCTGAACTGCCACCTAATTCAGTACTTCTTTCTTCCCTACACTGGATGCAGTCCACACCTTTCCCACTGAGGAATCTTTCCAGCCTTCAAGTTTCCTGCTGATCCATCCCAGGCTATGAATCCCTTCTGTTCCTTGAACTAACCCCAGCTCATAACTGTTTCCTTTCAGGATAAACGCAGGTTCTAGAAGTGCAAATAAACAGCCCACAAGACTTTGAATTCTTTCCCCTCCTTGACATCTGTCAGCAAACCCCCCCCTAATTTGCTGCTCTGACTCAGACACATGCAGAGTGAAATCAGACTGCTGTAAAAACTGTTGTTCCTTCTCTTGGAAATTTTTGCCTCTGCTTGCCATAATAACTTAGGTTATTATGAAAAAAAAGTAATTCACTCTGGTTTGACTTAATATCCCTTTATTGCCATTTACAGCAGCATGAGCAGTTTAGTCACCTGTGCCATTGTGATTGGAACTCTGGTGGAAGAGAGAAGGCGGAAGCTTCTGAGGTGACAGCCATCACAATCAGAAGTCTTTACTGTGCTCATGTATATGTACACACTGAAACTTTTTTGTTCTTTTATATTATACTTAAACTCTTAAAAAAGGTAACTGGAGAGTTGTCATTGAACTAAGCCATGTAACTTCTGGCATGTATTTGTTTCATGTTTTTGATGCTGTAGAAGGAAAACAACATTCAAGAGCAAAAATCAATTTCTTCTGCTAAAATTATTTTTTTCACCTTAATGGGACCCTCCTTCCATATTGTTTACATTTTTTTTCCTGTTCACACTGAGAACCAGAGCAGTATGGCAACTAATAGCTACATCTATAAAATGCATATTTCCCAAGATTACATATAGAGGAAGAAAGCTTTGATGTATTCACTTAGAATTTTTAGATAAGAATTTGTAGATATGTTTGAAGTGTGAATGCAGGTATTTTTCTCTTTTTCATGTGCATTTAATTATGATGACTTGGCAAACAGGGGTCACATCCATCAGTCTAGATAGATTTTTAAAAGGTAAAAATTAGACACATGTTACTTTATATGCTTCTCATATTTGAGCTGCAGTATTGGTGAAGAACATCTGTGTTACAGCTGGCGCTTACTGCTGCAGAGGAAGACACTGCTCCAACTCACAAGAAATCAAGTAAAGATAGATTCATTTTCTGGATTCACCACTAATTTTGTAGATACTTAAAACTAATTTAGTTTTCTAGTTGATTTTCTGACATACTAATTTTTTTTTCCTCCTTGCAGTCACTGCAGTATCTCACTAAGGCACATAAATGTGAAATTCAATCAAGTGATTGGGAGAAAGATGTTTCTTCTTTTAAGGACGTGGTGAAAGGAGCCACAGAGATTGCACATGGTATTTTCTACCTTTTATTCTTCATGAAGAGTGTAACAAATATTTATTAAGCTTAGTGGCAAAATAATACTCTACTACTGTATTTATTCCTACTACTAGGAGTCCTGTAACAGAGAGTATCATCCTGATATTGCATACAAAAATATACTTTGAATGAGGCAGAAATTGTGTAGGGTGAGTCAGTAAATACATGACTGGTAAACATGGAAACAATTAATTTCATGATCTAGCAACTTCATAAAGCAAGTGAAAATGCATCTGCAGTTCATCTCAGTCCTCAGATCATCACATAACTTGTTTGATTGAGTGTGCTAGTCAGGACATGAATGAAACTTACTAAGATTATTCCCTGTTCTGCGATACTTATATTTAAGAAGGATACAGATACGTGTTGTGTTTAGAGTTATCTTCTCAAAATTATTTGGCTTTTTTTTTTACTTTGTGTTTTTTCGGGGGATATTACATTTAAAATTGTCTGTGGAGGGTATCAAGATCCTTAATTAAATGTTTTTGTTCAAAGATTATTGCTAGAGTGGTAATGCTTTTTTGTTTTGGGGTCTTTGGATTCTAGTGGCTATAAAATGCAGCAAGAACAAATCTAATCATCAGGAAGCTTTGCAGATACTTTCTTCAGCTCGGCTCAATTTACATGGCTTGTCATCCAAGGCAAAGGTAGGAATGCTTGAAAGGTAGGAATTTTTGTTTGAAAGCTAGGAATCTTAGTTCTGTTGCCAGAATTTCTCTGTTTTGAATCAATTATGGATCAGATAATACCTGCCTGTCACAGTGCATCATCAGGTAGATGCTCATCTCTATGCTGTTGAGAATTCCAGCTTTAAGTAAACTTTTATTTCCCTTCTTCCTCCTAGGCTTTGATTGCAATACTAGTCTAAGAGACAGCATTGACATTTTAAGGTAGAACTTTATTTAAAACATTGGATTTGAATGTTTGAAAGCAATCAGTCATTTCAAAGACCTGTTTTTATTATGAGTAGTCATGGGATAAACTGGGCAGTCTCAGAAAAAATGGATCTAAACCTGCAGAAAAGACCCTGACGTGTCAAGATTGCTTTGCATCACTAGGAGTGTTTTAAAAATAATTATTTATTAAAAGACAGAACTAATTTTTAATTTGGTTTTTGTGGATGCCCTATCAATCCAGATATCAATTACTTGAAGAAGTCATCATATTTGAATCCTGCTTTTTCTGTTGAAATGCACATCTTGTCTTAAAGAGGGATTCTTCCTGCCTGTGGAGTTAGCAACTGTGAATCACAGAGCTGAAGTTTTACAATTTGTGCTTGTGTTACAAAGTGTTGATTTGTCATCAGTGTGCTAAATTTTCTCTTAAGTCCTTTAATTTTAAGGTCTGAAGCCTAGGAAAGTTGCATAAGCAAACACAAGCTGGATCTGTAACTCAGGTTTTAGATACAGGCATAGGTAAGACTTTTGAATGTGTTGAGAAAAGTGACAACATATGTTTTGCTGTTACTCACAAAATATGATTGTGTTTTCTTTCAGAAAGGCGCATAGACTGAGTATTACTGTAGAGAAAGCACTAAGTGACATAAATTATATGAATACAAGTACAGGTAGTTTATATTATGAAAGATCATGAATTATCTGAAAGATTAAGAATATACAAGTCTATTTTAAGTTCCAAAGGCCCTAATAAATGCAATATAATGAATATACATGAAACATGTATATTATTGGCAGATGATGGTTTTATGGTACTTCTGAGAAAACTGTCATATTAGAAATTAAGCATTTTATGTGAACTCACTGGTTTTGTATCCCTTCCAAGATGCCATTTTACTTAATGTCTTAAGGTCTTTAAGAACAATCTATTTTTTATTACTCTGTAGTGTTTTGTTTTCTGTGGTATAACTAGTTACACACAGGTGAATGCCTCCACCCATGCATGTCTTGACATCAAATGTGAAAAAATATTTATTTGAGGTTTTGGAGAAAATGAAGCAACAGAATATGACACTGGGGAAAATGATCATTAAAATTCACGACCAATTTATCAGCAGGTGGGCTTATAAACTGCAGTGACAGAATGTGAGATGGTCTTCTAATTTGAGTTTCATGAAAAGGTCCTTTACTTTCAGTGGAATCAGGAGTCAGCATAGGCAGTCAGGTCAGAGCAGAAACCCCACATCCACAGGAGGATTTGACCCTTTTGGCACAGTATCAGGGGTGTGGCACAGATTTCAGGTCTATATGCAGGATATGTCTATATGTGTGTATGTATAACTTCTGTTTATCAGCCACAAAATGGTCTTTTCTTAGAGAGAGATACCAGCATAGTTTACAAAATTATGAAAAGCAGTATAGAGATTATGAGCGTCCTGTGTTTTGTCTTTCCCCTGAAAGAGAGAAACTGTATGTATCTTTTAAAGGTATTTATTTATAAAGTACTTACAAGTATTTCTTTTTGTTGTGCAGCAACTTTTCATAGATGTAACAAGTAATGAGGTTCACAGCGAGATAGCTGATGAGGTGACAGCTATGGACAATATGATTGCTGAACTTCAGGAGCTGAGCAACCAGCTGAGAGACCAGTGCTGACATATGGACCAAATTTTGGGACGGGATGATGATAATGACATGTTTCTTTTGCCACCAGTTTTGCTGATGAAATGGTAACAATTCTCAGGCAACAACACTCTCAATAAACACTTTTCTATACAGTGCTGTTCTTGTGATCAGCTTTTTTCAAAGTTCCGGCTGCCTTTTAAGATTCTTTCTTACCTGGTCCCACTGTCTTACAAAGTTGCATGTTTTGGTTCTTCAGCCCCAGATTTTCTGGAAGAGAGCAGCTGATGTTTGTAAGGTGATTATGGAGGATTAGTTCTGGCTGCTTCATCCACTTTGGTGCTGGGATGCTGGAGGATGCCCCACCCAGGCGGGGGAGCAGGGGAGGTGCTGGTCTGGAGGAGATGAAGAAGCAAGCGGCAGAGGTGGGAGCTGAGCCCAGCCAATTTGCCATTTTAATTCATTGTTAATTGCTTACAGGGTGAGAGTGGGGTCCTAATAGTAAGAATTTAGTCTTTTTTGTTCTTCAGGTAATACAGTTAAAGTAGGAGGCTGTTGCATTAGGATTTGTAAACAGCTATTAATTAAAGCAGTATTGGTTTGTTCAATATACATAACTTGTGTCCCATGGGCAATAGACTGGTACTTCATTTGGGCCTTTTATAGGCAGGGAGATTTCCCCCACTGAGGCAGCAATAAAACTGCAGTCTAATCTGAAATACTTATATCTGACTAGACCCAAGTGTCTTATTTTCATCTAGACTATTTTGCATGGTTTCATTTTTCAGCATCTTTGCTACTGCTCTTCTTAAAATAAGATTGTTTCAGGGTTTTCCAGAAACCTGTGTGAAGTAATTCCCTCACATAGATGGTTTTGGCTTGCTCCTCCCTATGAGAATGGTGTGGTTATCTACCTTCTGGCTTTGTACGGTCTATGATACGATCTGTTGCTGAATGGTAAGAACTTTCTCCCTGAAGAGAAATCCAGAAGGTACAAGTAAACCAAACAATTATTTTGATTTGAAGCAGCAGTACATGCGTGTTATTTTGGTGCATGAAGGGGTAAACCATCTTGACACAACGTTAAAGCTGCACATCTTTGTAAGGCTTCTTAAAATGGAGAATAAATTATTTGTTGACAGTATTTAAACATGAGGTTCCTACAGAAATTGCCACCTAAGTAACAGGTTTACCTGCTAGTGAAGGACAGCTGGCTCCAAAACACCTCTTTGTTGAAATTGCCCAGAAAGAGAGGAGACATTCTGAGTTCTTGCAGAGGGAATTTGCTTTAGCTGCTTCCATTTTGCTCATACATGTAATGAGGAGTCCACCTGAGTGAAAAAGAAAGGGCTGAGACTTTTGTGACAGACTAGTATCACTACCATCTTTTGATATGACATTATGTTTTGATGTGACTTAACCTTATTCACTAAGGAAAAGAAAGTATCTTTAAAACTATTATTTTGTTCCCAGCACTAATTTTTTTAGGAATAAAGGGTTTAGGCATGGAATAGTTCAGTGGCAGAAAAATCTTCAATTTTTGTAGTAATCTTATGGCAAATTTTTAACCAGAATTGTATTCCATGATTAGCTTGAAAACATGAGATTTGAATTCTGTTGTCTTGATTTAAAAGACAATAATTCTATTGAGTCTACCTGAGACACTTTTTTAGCTTCAGTTTGGTGGTGCAGAACATGAAGCTAGATTCATTTTTGTGTAATGGTTTCTGCCTACCATTTAAAAAAGATAGATGGGAAGCTAACACTTCATGTAGAATATTAGAAGAGTCTGTGAAAAAGCCTGCAAGTCCTTTTCTCTTTGATTTTATTCTTTTGAAAATTGTTCCTGTTTCTTTGCCTAAGGTGGCCAAGTGAAAAAGTCATTCTGCTCTTTCAGTGTCTCTTCCTTACAGTGCTTCACATGTTTTCTCAGCACAGATCTTTTCCCCATTTGTGCCTTCCTGTTCTTAGTAGATGCATGGAATATAAGCAGCTTTGTCTTTCATCTAATACAAGGAAAGCCTGGTGACAACAGACAGGGTGTTCTGTAGAGGGGAATGACTAGTGTTACGATAGCACATCAGTTTTCCTGTCACAATTAATTTAATAGAGGGGAGATGTCTGCAGAGACTTATAAATACACAACTGAAGTATGTGCAGACCATATGCATGGTGTGAAAGATGGCAAGGCAGGAGCTGACTCATCGTTAAAGAGTCTGGCTTTTCAGAGCAGATGATGCCAGAAGACCTCAGCTACTTTATCCATGAGACTGAACACCTGATGTAAATCCCTCTACCAGGTATGTACTTGCTACCTTTTCCTGTGTATTGGTGGTGTTTTCATCTTCCTCAGGTACAAGATGAGCCCATACTGTTTCTTTGGAGATCATCTCAGGCCTTTTAAAATTTTCCAGACATAAAAACCATGTCAGTTTTGTGTAGTACTGGTTTTCTGTGTTCATGCCAGCAGTATTTGGTTCAGAATAGCTTTAGGGAGACCATTGTCATGAAGACAATGTCTCTATAAAAGCTCTGGCTATCAAAAAAAAATCTGGCTAGTATTGAAAGAGGAGGAATCATTTCCTAAACACTTTTCAGCTCTCCATCTTATGGGGAGCATCTTTCTTCTTACTTGGATCACTCTCACAACAACTGCAGAATCCTTGAGAGTTTAGCAAAACTGGGCAGTCCTCTCCTGATACAATTGTCACATCTGCAAATACCTCTATAACCCCTCTGTTATTTTCAAAGCTCTATGTACAGCGCATGCTATCTATTATTAATTAGTGTAGCATGGACACAATTAAGAAATACAGTGCAGGAATGGCTTACAGTTCACAGTAGAACTTTGGGTACTTTCTTATCTTTTTTTTGTCATTCTGACTTTGGGGTTTCCCACTTTTGACATCCGTCTGCCATTAATGTGGTGTGATATGGAGGTAAAACAGATGAGTCTAGATCTTTCAACTTCTACCAACCCAGACAGGGAAAGCAGCTGTCTCAGAGTTTGGATGATGAGTATAAGCCAGGAAGTATGATGTAGGAAAAAGAATTAATTTCTGTGGTCTAAAAGGGTTTGTTATTATGTCTTTGACCTAATATGGTTCAACACATGATGTCTTTTCAGCCCCTGGTGGTTAGAACCTAAGGAAGATCTTCTGATTCACCCAAAGGGCTGTGTCAAGCTGTGTGTGGTATTAGAAGTTTTGTTAGGGTTGGGACATTACTCATGAGCTGAAGTGAATGTTCTTAGGGTTGGTGGGGCCACACTGACTCAGGCAGGTCATCCCAAGTACAGGCCAGTAAATGTTGTGTTCCATGTCACATTGTTCTCGGTGTTCTTCCACCATGCTGACCAGTGCATTCAGAAAGGCAGGCAGCTCTCATCCTATCATTCAGGCAGAGCTCTGTACTAAAACTAGGGAAAGAAATAAAACTTTGAATATTTTTTCACTTCTAAAAATGGTGCATGTTTTATATTAAGTACAGAGGACACATTTACAAGATGAGCTTTTGGATGTGTACATACATTGGTTAAAACTATGCCTATTCAAAATAAATAAGACAGAAAAAAAACCCAGCTATTAATTTTACCCTAATTTAGAGAAGCTGTAGAGTCTCTTTGAAATTATTTTGTCTTAGGTCTTCTGTTCAGTATTTCTGTCTCAATATCAGTGACTGACAGTACAGATGGACATAATGCATTTTAGGAGATAAAAGGAAGCTAAACAAACTCATTCTATTTCCAGAGGAATACAAATTAAAATATACAAGTACCTAATTTTTTCTTCATCTGCATTCATGCAGAGCTCTGTACCAGAAGTGCATACAAAATAGGGAAAAGGTAACAGCTGATAGGGTACAACTTGGGTTCTCTGAACTTAAAAATAAACTGGAATTTGATAGGAAACACATTACTGTAAAGAATGAAAGATTGCCATCAACTGTATGGAGTTGTTTTCAGTGTGATTACTCAAACTAAGTGCTTTGTGTTTCAAAAATTATTTTAATTTTTTGTTTATATTGTGTTTATATATTTGCAAGATTATATGTATACATGTATAAACAATACCATACACACATATATAGAATCTTGTGTCTGTTACAGAACCAGTTAATTCTGAAGGTGTAAGGTACATTTACAGAAAGGTAAATCTCATGAAAGCTGTATGCATTACAGAGACTGGAAATCAGACCAGATGTAGGAAAGTTGTTCCTGTATGTTTTATATTATGTGTTTCAGACATAAGACTTGCAAATAAGGTTAATTTCACAAGTTACTGGCAATAAAATGTTTACATTTATACAAAACCCAGTGTAATACTGCAGTAGGACAAGTTTTTGCAGTATTCAGGAGTACTTAAAAATAGATAGGTTTCAATCAACCAGTAGCTTATTCAGGCATGTGCTCAGATATAGTAGCTGCATTCATTAGACAAACATTTCTACTAATACTTCAGCTACACTGAAAAAAGAGTTACCCTTTATGGGCTGAGTGTAGTAGCACAGGGTTCTCTTTTTAGCTATTAACATCCTTCAAAGACAAAGGTCTAATCATTATTAGTGACAGTATTTGGTTTTCTGCAAATGAGTTGAAAATTGGTAACGTAACAGCATGTTGTTAAATTCCTTACTGCAAATGGATCAGCTTATATGCTGTAGCTAAAGTGAATCTGTTTCTGCTCTTTAGACAAAGAAAGCTATCAGACAGCAGCAGCTATCTTGTTGGACATTTTGGTTAGGTTTGTTTTACTATTTTTATAGCATTTTTCCTTTCACTCACACTTTTTCCTTTGCACTTTTGATTTCCTTGTTAAGGCAAGAAAAGTAAACTTGTGGATTCAGGCTCTCTTCATTGAGCAAGACAAGGATGCCAAGTCAAGTAATTGTTGCTCTTCTCTGCTGAGTTAGATGAAAGACCTATTACAAATTTAATCCACTAATACTGATATAAACCTACAATTATCCTCTGCAACAACAAAGTGGTTTAGGATTAAAAATCTATGATAAATAACTGCTTTCTTTATAGAAATGTTTTCCAAGTGAACATAAGTATGAATGTCCATTTTTCTGTTTCCAGTTTACTCTGACCTGAATGTTTTCTCAGAACACACCAAGAACCTTTTCATCAAAGAGTTCTTGGCCAAAAATCAGTGTAACAAACCAGGCAAAGAAGTACCAGCCAAGAGCCATTGTTGGGGGTTGGATCTGTTTCTTTTGTGTTTGTGGAATTTTTTCCTGGTGGTTTTGCTAGGTAACTAATTGCTGGGTATTTTATGGATGCTTGACTTAAACAAAGGAGGCAGCAAGTTTCTCCGGGGGGGGGGAACAGCAGTGAACAGGACAGTTTTGTCCGAGGACACCGCTCCGAAAGGACTGGAGTACCAGGGGACCCTGCTTGTTTTGAAATAGAGATTTTGGAGTTTACTTAAAATAACATTATGAATTGAGCATTTAAAGTATAGTCTGGGGAACTCTGGGTTGAAGTTTAACCTTTTTACTTCAAAAACCCCTGCCATGGTACAAAGGGCATAGGTAAATGCAAATTTCTAAGGTTTCTTGCATAGAAAACAATACCAAGAGGAGATCAGGAGATACAAAAAGCCCAGATAAAGAAACCCCTCTGTCTCCAAGCTCATTAAGACCAAGGAGTACCCAGATAAGGACCGAGGAACCAAAAAGCACATGCGAGAGGAGAAAAGGTTCAAAAGTTCATCCCCGAGGAAGACCACAAATCTTCGGCCTCAGAAGACCCCCAGAGACCCCCGTGCGACCACCACAGCCAATAACGCATGCCCAGAAGGGCGTGGATCTGATTACCATACGAGGCGAGGACAGGCGGGGCCAGGGGTTGAATATGCATGGGAAAAGTTGTGCAATCTCTTACATATGGAATAGCTTTGTGAATAAAGCTGTGGGACAGCC